>CAWUFW010004936.1:1070000-1297500 GCA_963921515.1 Calotriton arnoldi | reverse complement strand
TGGTTTGCTTGCACGTTTGATTAAGCCGGACTGCTCTGTGCCACAGCTTCCCAGTATTGCGTGAAGGGTTTTATTTAAGAACCTAACTGGACCTGATACAGATCATGACATTTTCTAACAACCACATCACATAATACTCCACTTTCCAACACTACCTCATTGGCAGTTGCTAAGGTATGCAACTGTATGCACTGGAGTACCAGTATCTCTTCTACCACCTGTAGGAAGCTGGCTCTGTATATACTATACCAAAATGAAGTATATTGTGCACAGTTCAGTGGAACCCCAAAGGTAGGCAGAGGTAAAAGTAGATAGCACCTTACTCTCCATTTGTGGTAGTGTGGGCGAGCAGTAAGGCTTTATCAGAGTGTAGTGTTAAGCATTTGTGGTACACACTCAGGCAGCAAATGATGTCACATACTCAAAGACTGAACCCAGACCAATTTGTTTGTATAAAAATATTATTTAGTTATATTTATTTTCTAGAACCAAGCAAGCCTCGTACAGGTAAGTGTAAATGGTACTTTTCAAAGCAGGTTGAACAATACAAGCAAGCTGAATGAAAATGACTTTGTTACAGGTATTAAATGCTTTCAATACAGTGGAAATTGTTAGATTACTTTTGATTACTTAACAGGTTACTTTATGGATAACCTTTTCTATTCAGTGTGATATGCCTAGATATCACCCTGGGACATGTCCTAGAGGAAAGGTAAGTAAGCAGTTTTTAGTTATTTGCAGTTTTTCAAGTTCTCGTACAAACAAACTCCACACTTGGAACAATTTTCAGGAAAAGCAGTCAGTGCAATGCTATGGAAGGAAGTTGAGGTATCGATTTACAGGTAAGTAGTTCTTTGTGGGAGTTGGTATTCTGGGATTAGAACCAGGGTTCCCCCAGGGTCAAGGCTGCACCCTCAAAGCACCCTCAGCGGCACTAGGGCGGCCGGGTGCAGAGTGCGGAGGCCCAATGTTATCCAATGGGGGATAGGGAGCCTCCGGTTGGTGGCTGCTCACGAGCAGGGCACAAGGTTGTGGGGGCAAAGCTCCTGGTGTTAGGCTCAGGGCAAAGGGGGATCCAAGTTAGCACCCCAAAGCACACCCGCAGGTGCGGCTGCGTGCAGGGTGCTGTTTTGGTGTTGTGTGCTCTGTTTTCAATGGGGATTGTGTGCATTTTTCATTTAATGTGCTCAGAAGTTTGATACCAAACTTCCCAATTTTCATTAAAGCCATTATGATGCTGCAGCCCTTAGAGGCCTTCCCTGGCCACAGTGCCCTTGGTACCTGTGGTACCATTTACAAGGGACTGACCTGTGGCCAAAGAGTGCCAATTGGTTTGTCTTAATGCAGTTTTAGGGAAAGAACATAGGCCCTGGTTACCTGTTTGGCAGGAACCCAGGGCACACTCAGTCAAAAGTACATCAGCAGTTTAGTAAAAAGTGGGGGCAACCATGCAAAAAGAGGGCACTTTCTTAATCCACCCGTCACTCAAACCTCCATTTTTAGAGAGGGTATCAAATGCTTGGGAACTTTACTGACACGGCTCAAAAGCATTCCCAGTAGGATACCATTGCCATGGTGCTCAATGTTAATACAAATTTCTAGCTATTCCTAGGAGGGAGCTGACAGATTTTGGGATCGGCCACAGGATGCCGGCCACTTTTTTATTCTTTACGGCTCACAATTTGTGTGCTGCCTATTTGCATGTTTTTAGTGATTTTTAGGTCGAGCCTCGAGTAGCGCGCAAGCGCTGCTCTTCGAGACTTATAGTTAGGGAGTTTCAAAAGCTGACCAGACGCTCGTGGGTCATGGCCTTTTACCTGCGGTTACGCGCGCGGCAGACATGTGTTTCCAATTATTGTGCCCAGACGCGGGCGCGATAATTGGAAACACATGCCTGCCGTGCGTGTAATCGCAGGCAAAAGGCCATGACGCACGAGCATCTGGTCAGCTCTGCAGGCTGCCGCGCTCGCACGCCCCCGCTCCTCTCTTGTTCTGCAGAGTTGGTGCCTCTGCACGCTCGCGCTAAATGATGCTTATACCTCTACTGTTCAAACGAGCCGCTACTGGAAAAGAACTACACAAATATATATATATGAACGCACAGGAGATATTTTCTTTAGATTGCTTATCTGATGCTGCCCTCTTGTGGCCAGTAAGTCAACTGCGAGATATAGTAGTGCAGTCAAACATTGGTGAGGTTAAGCATTAGGTTAGTAGCGCACAATAAAAATTATTTGTTTCAAGAGAAACCAGCGAGTAACAGCAAGCGGGATCGTGATTTACTTATAGTCCTCAATTTGAAGAAAAAAATTGAAGTGCTGGTGCCCAACGTTTTTCATTGTACTAGCATGCCACAGGGCCTGCCAAATGCGATGGTTGCGTGAGGAACGCTGCCTTGTACAGTTTCTTTTTCATCCCCGCTCTCTGTCATTGTTTTCGTATATTGTCCTTCCTCCTTCTTTCTCTGTTTTCAGCCCTTCTCTCTCTTGCTCTCGGTCGAAGTCTGATGATGAAAATAATTAAGTCCTGGTCCACAAAAATTATAGCCACTTCCCACCTCCTGCTCCCTTTCCATCACAGTAAGCAATACAGGGAATTCCCTGTTGAGCCCAGAATTGAAGCAGGTGATGCGGAGAGGAAGGGTGAGCTGGTGGGGCATGGAAACTTAGCGCAGGTTCGCAAATTTTGTTAGCTGACGTTGGAGTGGTTCCAGCAGTCAGACACACGCAGAGATAGAGGGATCAGAAATGCACACTCGTGCTCCAATTTTGATGCGCTTGGCAAGTAGAAGCAAATAAACTTTATTGTAAAACAATGACCCCTGGGGGTCCGCGACAGCTGCTCAGGAAGTTCACGACTGCTTAGAAAATAAAATAATGTTAAAAAATTACTAAAATATCTAAAAATAAAGCAGCAAAATGTAAAACTAACATTTTGAAAACGTTCTTCAAGTGTGGAGCAACTTGAAATTAGAGGCTAAAATTGAAGTTACTCTCAGATTGATTTGTGGGTGCAGTGCACGTTCATCAACCAGAATATAGTATGGCCGATGAGTGGCCTCAACTGAATTGAAAACAGCTCCACCCTTCCCATTAAAATGTCATTTTTTTAAATTATAGTGAATTGAATAAAATATTTCATCCTTTGTGTATTTGTCTGATGAATGCTTGTTTCTGCATTTTTCTGTGTTGGTTTGAGATTCAACTCCTCAAAATGGCGTAGGCCAGAGTACGTGGCTACCAAATATGTCTCAGTGGGGGTCCCTGGATTCCAATAATGATTCAGCAAGAGTACCCGGATTCGAGTAATGATTAAGTGCTCAGCTGAGGCTGGAAGGATGGGGGCACAGTGACTGTAAACTGGTGAAGACATTGCCTGCTCACTGGGAATGCAAATAACTCACAACCAAGTATCAAGCTGGTAAATGAACAGATATTGGTGCAACTAGTGTTTAGCGCCCACTGGGGGCAACAGGGGAACACGTCAAAATAAAAACACGACTTCATGAACCACCTGCATCATTGTTAGCAGCCTCAGGAGGGAGCCCTTCCTCCTGCACTGGCTGGCAGAATGGACTGTGTGAGATGTGGAGCGGGACGGACACAGTCCGAACTCAAGCAACACAAACGTGAAACCAGAATATTAACCATTATTTCACCATTGGAGGTTCTGGGATTCACAGCGTGGCACTGCACAGTGCCCTTGCCTCTTGGAATCATGTTCACGCCCTTGCACAAATGCAAGGTAGACAGTCTACCAACTAGGCATCTATGGGTGTAGAGGCATTCTCGACATTGGAGATAATTAATGACACATTGATAGCAGTCATGAGGTAAACTTATGGTGAGCTGCAGGTTTGGCACACCATGAAAGAACTTTAATATTCACCTAGTGTGCTTCAGAACCTATTGCTTGTTAGTACCCTTATGTGTAAAATGTGCTTAAAAATTAGCTTGATCCCACTTTTTGCAAACCATTTCTAGTGGAGGGGGCCGAAGCTCCAGGAACACTCCCACAAGAAATCTAACTTTCACTGCAGTTTAAGGCAAGTATTCCCTCCTCCCTACCCCCCACCCCCTTCCCCCCCCCGCCCCTAAACTAACCGGCCACCACCGGTTCCATATGTTTTAGAAAGGCTCTCTCACCTCCTGCATCCATCTCCTAAACCCTCATCCCTTAAAGAAGGTCCGTTCTGTGGCTCCTAGGGGCTCTCCTCACAGCACACCCTAGTGCTGCCAGCACCAGTTCCCTCAAAATGCCCTCCTGTGTCCGGCACGCATGAATCCAATGATCAGACTCCAGGGTCTCACCTCGCACTCTCGGCTCAGTTTTCTGAAGAACCCCTCATTTTCGAACTTGCTGCACTGATCCGGCACAACCCGCAGCATCGTATCTGGGAGGGAGGGGCCGGAGGGGGCCCTGGAGAGAAGGTGAGGAAGGAGGGGTCCCCAGGGAGAAGGTGCAGGCCCGGGTCCCCTGTCCCTTAACGTTCTGTAGTTACTTCGAAGTAATAATTACCCAGTTCGGGGGCGGACACACGGAGCTGAACCAGAGGGGTGACCACCGGGTCCGCCAGACAAACGTGGAGCTGGTGGGATAGCTCGGTCGGTTCTGCATCTGCAGCTGAGATCTGCTTGGAAGCTCCCTGTGACAGCTTGAAGTGCTGGCGGGGGCGGGCTCCGCCTTTCAACCACCTGAGCCGGAGGAAGGCGAGAGTAGAACTCGGTCCTTGTAGCAGGTGGTTTACAGCGCCTCGACCCCACAACAGGGTTTTCACGCTGGGCATTTTTAGGTCGAGCATTCAAGACCTCTTGTATATACTTTAGTATATACTTATATGTGTATGTACTTTGTGGGCTCTGGAGATCAGCCCTAGGACTTGTCTGCTTCCGCTTAGGGACTTTTTTTTTCTGTTCAACTGCCTCTATTTAACTGTCTTGACGCTTAAGGCTTTTTGAGTACATGTCTAATGTTCCCAGTGTGTACCTCTCCTCTATTGGCTATGATTGCATCTCGCCTGCAGTTCACCTGTGTACTCTTCCTATATAGGCACTTTATACTGTAGATTAATCCTACGCACTTCACGGCTTATTAACATGCATCCAGACGTACATAATTATTGTTTACATTGCTTCGCCGCGCAAAACAAAAGGAGCGTTTTAAATCCTCCTTTACCAGCCTTGCAAGTCTTATCACAGCAGCCTCGTAACATATGTTACACATAATTGGCACCATCCCAGGCACGCTACAATCTCTAAGAGCAGTCTTTGGTGTTACTGGTGTGCATCTCTTCTCTGTTTAATGTCAGTGCGCATCGCCTGCAATTCACTTTAGTGTGCTTTCTTTATGTATACTTTTTAGTGTACTGTAAACATACGCACTTCAAGGCCTCCTAAAATACGCAATGCCGCTGTTATTTATTTAATCCCTTACTTTTTCGCATGCAATACACAAAACGCTTTAAAACCGCCTTCTCTGAACATGGAACTCTTATAACATCAACCTGCGTAATATTTGTTACACATAATTAGCACCATCGCAGGCGCGCTACAATTTATGTGGACAGACTAGTGTTTCTTAATGTGCATCTTTTCAGTTTTGACTATAAGTGTACTTTACGTGCAGTACGCTTAATGTGCTTCCTATATGTACACTTTTTAGTGGAGTCTAAACTTACGCACTTGACAGCCTATTTACATGCACACTTTCGCCCTTATTTTTTTATTACAACCATTTTCCGTACGGAACAAACAAAGTGTTTTAAAATTAAATTTCTTCAGACATGCAAGCCTTATCGCACCCACCTGCAAAACATGTATTACACTTATCAATTAAGGCGCGCTGCAATGTCTGTGGGCTGTCTCTGGTGTTCTCAGTGTGCATTTCTTTACCGTTAACTAAAACTGCACCTCTCCTGTACTTCACTTCAATGCGCTTCCTGTATGTGCACTTTTTTGTATAATATCCTACGCACTACATACTCCTAATATACAAACTAGCTTTCGCACTATGCCTGGATGTGCTACTACTATAGCTTGTATAAGCGCCAGCCTTCAACATGTTATGGATTAAACATCGAAGTAGTGACTTCTCTTATTTAGACATTTTGGCACAGCAGCTACTTTAACTGCACTGCTGGCTTCTTTTATTTCTGAGGCCCATCATATTCTTTCATACAATTTGCTAGGCTGCTGTGTAAGCTTGTACAGTTAGTGTTAATTTGTTTATATACAGGAATAGAATACTGCATGCATTTAATATAGTGTCTTTTTGGGAACGGACCTGTAGGTAAATTCGAACGCATTAAAATACATATAATATGCTTAGGTATTTTTAAATATATACACACAACAGTAAAGGAGACGCAAGCGTTAATAAGGCACAGAGTATTTGCAGCTACAACGTTCTAGAAGTGCGCAAAAATTAGCGTCCCAAACGCCCTTACTTATTTTTTTAATTAATTTACCGCGCAGCAAAAGGGAATCTTTTACAGCCGCCTTCTCTAACATGCAAGCCGTCGCCCACCACCCTTAATATGTGTTAGACATGACTAACACCAACACCGGCGCACTGCAATATCTGTAGGGGCGTCACTTTACATTCACTTTAAGTGCACCTCGCTTGCAGGTCACTTGAGTCCCTTTGCTGTATGTGTGCTTTTAGAATAGGCCTACTCTATGCATTTCGCAGCATCCTATATCCCTCTGCCCATACGTAGTTTTTTATTACATACGTTTGCACAGTGGACAAAGGGAGTGTTTTACAGCTGCTTTCTCAGCTAAGTAATCCTTACCACACCACCCTCCGTAACATGTATTTCACAAACTAGCACCATCCCTGGTGCGCTGCAATGTCTGTGGGCAATTTCTGTTGTTCTCAGTGTACATCTCTCCTTTCTTAACTGTTACTGCACGTCCCTGCAGTTTACTTAAGTGCACTTCCTGTGTGGGTGCTTTTTAGTGTAGTTCAACCTACGTTCTGCACGGCCTCCTAATATGTGCTCAGCTGCAATTAATTATTTATTAAAAACCTTTGCTGCACGTAAAACAAGCATTGGCATAGCCAATAGGTCTCGCCTTTGGGACCTTATAAGTGTTTCGCCATGCAACAGTTGATGTTGTTGTACCAAGGATATTGTGCTGCATAACTAAATACTTATAAGGTCCCAAAAGCGAGACCTATTGGCTATGCCAATGCTTGTTTCATTTGTTACTAACTGGACATTCAAGCATTTAATTTTACATTGCGTTCCGAGTTTCTAAGACCCTTTGCCTTGCTTCTCTGAGAACGAAGCACTGAATGGGCATACTTATCCAGTTAAGTTGGAGTGCAGTAATATTGTGGTTCTTGGTCACCAGTGGAAAACCATGCTAGCTGCATAGCAGAAGGCCTAGTTACCTAACACAAAAATATTTCTAAATGGAGCATGCCTTAGGACTTGGCTTGCTGGATTGTGACTTTCTTTTTTTTCCACAGAACAAAAGTGCCTTTTTATGTGGAGTAATGAAAACGTACAGACAAAGGGAAAAACAAGGGACCAAGGTGGCAGATTCCAGCAAAGGACCGGATGAAGCCAAAATTAAGGTAGATTCTTTATTCATGAACTTGGTCTAGCCTCTCTATTTTCCCATATTCATTAACAGCACAGTTTAGTAAGATGCACCTTAATTGCCTACTGCCGGTTGTAAAAGCACGGCACCAGATCAAGGTTAAATGCATGCATCATTAGATTGAAGCATACACAGGTGCATAATACTCCCTGCTGCGAAGTAATATTAATGTTTTGCAAGCTGTTAGAATTGTATGCGTCTTCTTTAATAATGGTGTTGCTATCAACTCACAAATCGGTTTAGCCCGCTTTCTCAGAGAATGACTACTATGCCCTTATACAAGACAATAGGAAGATATTGTTAGCAGTTGTATGTGTCTTGTGTATTGCCTTTTACTGCTTGGGAAAATACGTAGTGCCACTAAAGGGATGAGTTGACGATATCTGCTACTTACTGTATTTTCAAAAGACAGAATTAGCACACACTTGCATTCATCTTGATTTAGGTGCAGCAGTACCTTGCAAACCAGAGAACACTTGTCCCTGTTTAAATTTTATGTGGTGTAGGCCTTCCTGTTGGGTCTTAAGAATCATTGCTTCAAGAACTTCTTCAGCTCTGTGTGGGATGTCATTGTAGTGTTAACCAGACTTATGGGGCCTCCTTTAGAGACACGTGTCTCTTATGAAATGCAATGTTTGTCTTAGAACATGGTCATTACTGCACTATAAGAGTTGGCGAGTTGCAGGCATTCAGTGGAGAAACCTTTTATCCAGGTACACAGGGACAGAATGATTGTTCAAGCAAACCCAAAGTTTGTCCCAAAGGTGTTTTCCCCTTTTCATGTAAAAATAACAGTAATTACCCATTTTGTTGCCACACTTAGTGACAGAAAGGGCATTACACATGCTTGATGTCAAAAGGGTATTATTGCTTTTGCAAAAACTCTCCTCGGAAGCTTTATGTTCGAGGCATGTGTGCTCTAGATACACATGCTTTGCATACTCCTGCCATCTACTGTTGGGTCCAGATGTTTGCAAGTTTTTCTTTGAAGAAGTCTTTCCAGTCACGAGGTAAGGTGACTCCTCCTTTTGGTGATAGTGCGCATGGGCATCGACTCCCTTGTTAGATTGTTTTTTTCCGCCATTGGGTTCGGACGTGTATTGCTGCGATCCAGTTCGAAAACAGTTATTCGGGTTCCCCTCGGTGCGCAATCCACTCTTCCCTCGACGGTATTGTTTCCGTACATGTTTCCCTTTTTTCCACGTATCGAGTCGCTCGACAAACTATAATATTTGATTGAAAACCTTGTGGGCGGCCATCGGGCCTAGCCTTGTCGGTACAGCCTTCTGCCGATGGAACTCCATTCCAGTTATGTCCTCGGTGCCATGCCAAATATCCTCGCACCGACCTACATCAAGTTTGCAACTTGTGCCTCTCTCCGGAGCACAAGGAAGAAGACTGCAATGCTTGTAAGTCGTTTCGGTCCAAGAAGACTCTACGCGATCGTTGGGCTCGACGAAGAGAGATGCAGCGCCAAAACATCCAACACACTCCAGATATCTGCGGCGAAGAATCCGACCAAGATGAGATCGAAGCGTCCGCCGCAGAAGAAGAGGCCCTTTCCGTTCCAGAGTCCGATTCCGAGCTCATGATCGATCTGGAGTTCGAAGATGTGCCTCCGGTACAGGGTGCGTGAATACCGAAGCTCCTTGCCCCCTAAATCCTCTTCCAAAACTCAAAAGGCTACGGCCCCACCTCTGCCTTCTGGCCAAGCTTGGCACCGAGACAATGTTTCCGACGCCCCGCCTCTCGGCTTGGCACTGAAGCAAACCGTCAAGCCTTCTGGCTTAGGACAAGGACAAATCTGGTTCGGAGCTGAAACCCTCTGCTTCGAAACACACACACTTTGGAGCCGAAACATTCCACTGCCAAAGACTAATCTATTTCGATGCCAAAATCTAAGGACCGTGTTCCTGAGCCTCCAGAACCAATTTTAGACGTTCTTAAGGTAAAATTGGATCCCAAGCAGAAAAGAATTTATATTAATCCTTATACTGGACATATTTTGGCTAAAACACAAGCTTCCTGCAGAGGACACTGCTGAGAAGATTCCCTTAAAGAAGAAGAAAGACATGGCTATCAGTCCTGTTTATCCTGCCCCACAACCCTCTCCACCTTCTCCACAGTTAATAATTGAAGATCCCTTACACATAACACCTCAGGGATCTCCACATACAGATCAAGATGTGGATCAAGGTGATGATACTCATCACCACCAGATGATGATATGGCTTATCAACAGCTCATTGCTAGAGCAGCAGAGTATCATGGGGTGTCCTTACATAAAGAACATTAGAAGAGGACTTTTAATTTGAAACACTTGAGTCCACATACAGGTCAAGTCAATCACTGTATGCTTAAAGGCATGATGAGGCATGCAGATGATATCTTTAAAGACCCTGTCCGAGCACGTATTTTAACTCCCAAGAGTAGACAAAAAATATAAACCCTCACCATCAGATCCTGTGTTTATCAAGGGACAATC
The DNA here is from genome assembly GCA_963921515.1 of Calotriton arnoldi. NCBI lineage: Eukaryota > Metazoa > Chordata > Amphibia > Caudata > Salamandridae > Calotriton > Calotriton arnoldi. The sequence goes on along the minus strand of CAWUFW010004936.1, from coordinate 1,287,405 downwards.
ACCTCTTGACTCCCTAGTAGTGTCCAATGCTCGCAAAAGAGCTAACTCGCAAACCTCTGGGGATGCACCTCCCCGAGATAAAGAATCTAAACTTCTAGATGCCTCTGGAAAACGAGTGGCTGTTCAAGCCGATAACCACTGGTGCATCGCAAACACAGTGTGAGAAAGTGCCCTCTTTCTGCATGGTTGCCCTGTAGGAAAGTGGGTTTCTGTTGCAGTAACCCCCACTTTTTGCCTGATAACTGATGCACTTTTCCTTGGTGTGCCCTGGATCCCTGCCAATCAGGTACCCAGGGCCTGTGTTCCTTCCCTAAAAACTGTACTCAGCCTAAACCCAATTGGCATCTCTGGCCACAGGTAAGCCCCTGGTAAATGGTACCCTAGGTACCCAGGGCACTGTGACCAGAGAAGACCCCTAAGGGCTGCAGCACTTATTGTGCCACCCTTAGAGGCCCTGTACCCTGACACACACACACTGCCCTTGCAGGCTGAGTGTCTTGGTGCAGAACAAAACAGAGAGTCGACATGGCACACATCCCTGTGTGCCATGCCCACAAACACACTGCCCTGGCATACCTCAGTCACCCCTCTAGCTGGGTGCCCTATGCCAGTGGTGAGGGCACAGGTGCATGAGCCCTGTGCCCCTACAGTACCCAGGCCCATTCCTGGGCACTGTAAGTGCAGGGCTGCCATTCCAGTATATGGTGCTGGGAGGTCGTCAGCACGTACTCCACAGCACCATGATGGCTGCACTGAAGACTGAGAAGTTTGGTATCAAACTCCTCAGCACAGTAAACCCACACTGATGCCAGTGTGGGATTTACTGTAAAATGCACGTCAGAGGGCAACTTAGAGTTACCCCCTGAACCTAACCTACAATCCACGTCTTGTCTGAGGGGCTGCCTAGGCTGCCACACAGCAGACATGTTGCTGGACCCCTGGGTAGAGAGCCATCCGCTCTCCCGGGCCTGCAACAATGCACGTCCTGGGTGAGGTGCTAGGCCCCCTCCCCCAGGATGGGCAGGGGAAGCTTCAAAGGCATTCCGCCTTTGTGAGCTTCCCAGACCACTTGCTGTACTCAGCAACTGGTCCCCACCGGTTCCTCCCCCATCCTGGTGGGAAGACTGGAGGGAAACACCAAGGGAGGAAAGGGGTGTGCCACCCTTCTGCCAACCCCACCCCTCAGGTGGGGGAGGCGAGGTGAAGCCCATCTCCGGGCTCTCGCCATCTTGAAGATGGGGAGCCCTGCCCAATCAGGACTAGGCTCCTGCCCCCTCCCACAGGAGAGTGGCAGGATAGGGGGTGTACCCACCCCAGGGCAGGGACCCATTGGTCCCTGCCCTTTACCTACCTGTAACGCCCCTAAATCTAGTATTTAGGGGCACCCTGAACCTTCCTTCCTTAGATTCCCGCAACCTAAGAAGAAAAAGGACGAAAGAAGACGCCCAGCAGAGGAGACTGCAGAGAACAACTGACTTGGCCCCAGCCCTACCGGCCCGTCTGCAGTTTCCAGAGATCCTGCGCCAAAAATAGTCTTGTCCTGCAGCCAGCGACCTCCAGAACCCCAGGGAGGACTGACTGCCTTCAACAAAGACCGGATCTCCTGTGAACAGCAGCTCTGTTCAAAAGAAACACCAAACAAAGACTCCGAGCCTGCTGAGGAGAAAGAAACCCGACGCCTGGAACCACCACTGCACCCGTCGCCTACAGCCCGAGTTCAAGTGGCCCACCGGTCCCAGCGAGGTCCCCCAGCTCTCCAGAGTCCGAGTCCACCGTGGGTTGACCCCTCCAGGACTCCCCGACGTCGCCTGCAGCCTCTGCACGGAGAACCCCCAACCGCGAGTGGCCCGGTAAGGTGAAATCCGACCTCAAAAGACACCCCTGCATCCAGACGCCCTGCGCCCTGGAGAAAGGAACCCGAGGTGCACCTACGTCCCCGAGCCCTCCAACTTACCTGCCCAGCTGTTGGTTCCTCCTGGAAGTCTTCCTGGACCGAGCCTGCAGCTGAAAACCAAAACCGAAAATTTCCATTGAAATCAACAGGGCACCCGACCTCAAAACAGCACTCTGCACCCGGCCGCCCTAGTGCCGCTGAGGGTGCCTCTTTGGTGCTAACTTGGTCCCCAACGTGCCCTGAGCTTAACCCTAGGAGCTTTGCTCCCACAACCCCGTGGCCTGCTTGCCAGCCGCCACCAACCGGAGTCCCCCTATCCTCCATAGGATAACATTGGGCCTCAACACTCTGCACCCGGCCGCCCTAGTGCCGCTGAGGGTGCAACAACAGTGCATCACTGACCCTGGGAGACCCCTGAGTCTAACCCCAGAACCCTAACTCAAAAGACCGATTACTTACCTCGAGACCGATAACTCATTTTTCCTCATAGGATAACATGGGCACTTTTTCTTCCAAAAGTTTCTAAGTGTCGACTTTTGAAAACAAGAATATTCTTTAAAAATCGTACAGACTACCAAAACGTAATTACTTACCTGTTTTAAGTAAATGTCCCAGGGCTGAACCTAGGAGTCCAGCACTGGATTACAAAAGTAACGTTAAAAGTAACTTACCGGCGAATTGAATTTTCTTACATAGGGATCCATTGACTGGTTTTCTGTGAAATTTCTTCTAAGTGTCCACTTTTGAAATACCAAAATATTGCTTAAAAATCACAACAGTAACGAATTCCGAATTACTCACCTACTATCAGGAGAGACCTCAGTACTGCATCTTTTAGTCCAGTACCGACCATGAAAAGTAATTTTTACCGTACTTACCAGTAACTGGAAATTCCTCTCATAGGATATCATTGCCTGCTTTTTGTTGAAAAAGTTTCTAAGTGTCGATTTCTGAATCATACAAATATTCTTTAAAAATCGTACAAACTACAAAAACGTAATTACTTACCTGTTTTAAGTAAATGTCCCAGTGCTGAACCTAGGAGTCCAGCACTGGATTACAAAAGTAATGTAAACATACTTTGCTTGCAAACTGTATTTCCTTCCCTAGGATAACATTGGTAATTTTACCCAGAAAAGTTTCTAAGTGTCAACTTTTGAAATACAGTAATATTCCTCAAAAATCACTACCATAACCAAAACGCTTTTTCTCACCTGTTTACAGGAGGTGTCCCGGGACTGAATCCAAGATCCAGTCCCGTGGTTAGAAAAGTAATCCAAAAAGTAATCTATTGCATTTAACCAGAAATTTCCATTGAGCTCAATGTATAATTGTGTTTAAAATTGTGTTGCATATTGCAACAACTGTAACTATTGCATTCAAAAGTCTATTGCCAATTGAACAGTAGTTAACTAAAGCATCTCATTCTGAGAAAGTATATTTTGACACCCATTGTTGGTTCTAAAATAAAACAACTATATTTTTATATACAAACCATTGGCCTAGAGTTCAGTTCTTGAGTGTGTGGCTTCATTTGCTGACTGAGTGTGTACAACAAATGCTTTACACTGTCCTCTGATACTGCCTTACTGCTCGACCAAGCTACCACTTTAGAGAGTAAGGTTATATCTAACTTTAGCCTCTGCCAAACCTCTGGGGACTGTGGACTCTGTGCACACTGAACCTTACTTTGGTGCAGTATATACAGAGCCACTTTCTTACATTGGTGGATCAGCGGTGGGATACAAACTTGCATTGTTGGACTACTTGGTTACCATCTGATCACACGACAGAACTCTTAAATTGCCTTTAGAATTCTGATTTTTTCAAATTGGCATTTTTTACCAAATTACTAAAAGTCTTGTTAGGGCCTTGCTTAAGTCCCTTTAAAATTGTAGAAAATAAAAAGTCACTATAGTCAAGGGTAGAGGGGTTAGAACTTTTTGTTAGAATGTCTCAAGAAAACAACCCAGCTATTAGTGAAAATAATAATGACATACAGGACATGGTTGAGGAGCTCGACCTCACCCCTTATCTTCATTTGTCTTTCAAAGAGATAAGGTCCTTATGTAAACTTAAAAATATACCAATGGGCCAGCATCCAACCAAACAAGGGCTCCAGGAGCTCCTGGCTGAGTATGCTAAGGCCCACCCCTCTGAGCATGGTGATGACCACGCAGAGGAGGAAAGGAGTGAGGAGGATGGGGATGGTAACCCACCTCCACCACTTCCTAGGGAAGACAGGGTCACTGCACCCTTATTTCCAAGAGTAAACCTCTGGGGACCTAGGGGCCACCTAGGTGGTTCAGGTCCCAGAGAGGACACTGAGGATAGCCTTAGTGAGGAGGACCACCTTTTAGCAAGGTTGGCCAAAAGACTGGACCTAGAGACCAGACTCCTGGCTCTAGAGAAGGAAAGACAGGAGATGGGTTTAGCACCCATCAATGGTGGCAGCAATACTAAAACTAAGGATAGGGAGGAAACTTCTGATCCTAAAATCCCCAAAGGGATTGTCCCTAAATTTGAGGAAGGTGATGACATCACCAAATGGTTCACAGCCTTTGAGAGGGCTTGTGAAATAAGAAAAGTAAAGAAACCTCTCTGGGGGCACTCCTGTGGGAACTGTTCTCTGGTAACTGCAGAGACAGGCTTCTGACCCTCTCTGGGCCAGATGCAGGGTCCTATGACCTCATGAAGAATACTCTGATTGAGGGATTTGGGCTCACTACTGAGGAGTATAGAATTAGATTCAGGGGGGCTCACAAAACCCAGACCCAGTCCTGGATTGACTTCGTAGACTACTCAGTAAAGACACTGGATGGTTGGTTAGCTGGACATAATGTGCAGGATTTTCCTGGACTTTACAATTTGTTTATGAAGGAACACATACTAAGTAATTGCACAAACGAAAAGTTGCATCAGCATTTGGTAGACCTAGGTCTAATTTCTCCCCAAGAATTGGGAAAGAAGGCAGACCACTGGGTCAGAACAAGGGTAACTAGGACATCCACTGGGGGTGACCAAAAGAAAGGGGTCACAAAGCCTCCCCAGAAGAAAGATAGTGAACCCCTTAAGGATAAAAGTAAGGAGTCCCAGGCAGCCCCCCAAAACCTGTCCAGGAGGGTGGGCCCAAAGACACCTCACAAACTAAACCAGGGTACCAAGGTAAGAATTGGGATCCCAACAGAATATGGTGTCACAACTGTCAGAAGTCAGGACACCACACCAAGGACCCTAGCTGTCCTAAAAACAAGATCCCTAGTACAGCCCCAGGGGTGACTAGTGTAGCCCCAGGAGTTGCCAGTGTAGCTCTGGAGGAAGGGTCCTCAGATGAGGAAGTCCTCCTAGCTTTCAACTGGAAAATGGGCCCAAGAGGTAAGCTGGAGATCCCAGAGGGGAGTAGACACTTCCACCGCCTACTGGTGAATGGAATCCCAGCCACTGCCCTGAGAGATACCTGTGCCAGTCACACTGTGGTGCATGACAGGTTGGTACTCCCTCACCAGTATGTCCCAGGGGAATCAAGGAGAGTAAGGGCTGTCCCAGGGGAGTCACTGTTAGGCCTGTGGCTGTAGTGCCCCTAGTCATAGCTGGGTCCCTTAGATGGAGAAAGGTGGTAGTCAGTAAAGACCTCCCCTTGATTGTCTCCTGGGGAATGACCACTTAGAGGTGGACCTGAGCCAAAGAGAGGCACTGGCCCAATGCCAGGCCTCACCCAAGAAACCTGGGGGGCTCAACCTGCAGTCAGTGCAGCTGAGCCCCAAAAGAGTAAAAAGGAACAGGGTAGGAAAGGTGGGCAACTGTTAGCCACAGTCCCAGAGGGCCAGGGAGATTCTATCCCAGTGAGGGAAAACTCCAGAAGTGGCCCTGGTAAAGCCCCCTAGCCAACAAGAAGACCTGACTAGTCAGGCAACTGTCCAGCCTGAGTTGGTGGCTCCTCAGCTGGCAGAACAAAGGGTGGAGGAAGGGTGCTCACTACAAAGTTTAGTGACCCCCCACCCTAAAGCAACAGGCAGACAGCCAGGACCCAAAGAGACCTGTAAGATAGCCCCTTCACTTGCCAGACAGGAGCTAAAGGTGTGGTTCTGGGCACTGACAGCTGTCAGCAGCCTCTGCTGGGTGTTAGCCTTCATGGCAGCCCTATCCTTGGCATGGTGGCCTAACCCCCTGCCAAATAACAAGCTAGGCCCCCTGACCCTATTGGTCATGGTGGGGTTGCTCAAACTGTGGGTGACCTCTGTGGGTAAGCTGGGCTTTGCCCTGGCTAAGTTAGACTTTGCAGAGGTGGGCACCTCTGAACCCAAACTTAAAAGATGGGGTGAAGACACTAAAGAGCAAGGAGAGGAGCTTTGGGAATTAGGTCCTGAAACTGATGAGGTAGGCCAGCTCCCCAAAGGGACTGACCTGGACAGAAGGATATAAGGCGGAGTAGGCCCTGCAACTTTCAAACCACTTCCCCAACTCTTCCTCGCCTGAAAGACTAGACAGGCTCTCCCAGCGTTGGCTGAGTCTCCTGGCCTTTGGGCTGGGGGGGCTTGTGTAGGAAAGTGGGTTTCTGTTGCAGTAACCCCCCACTTTTTGCCTGATAACTGATGCACTTTTCCTTGGTGTGCCCTGGATCCCTGCCAATCAGGTACCCAGGGCCTGTGTTCCTTCCCTAAAAACTGTACTCAGCCTAAACCCAATTGGCATCTCTGGCCACAGGTAAGCCCCTGGTAAATGGTACCCTAGGTACCCAGGGCACTGTGACCAGAGAAGACCCCTAAGGGCTGCAGCACTTATTGTGCCACCCTTAGAGGCCCTGTACCCTGACACACACACACTGCCCTTGCAGGCTGAGTGTCTTGGTGCAGAACAAAACAGAGAGTCGACATGGCACACATCCCTGTGTGCCATGCCCACAAACACACTGCCCTGGCATACCTCAGTCACCCCTCTAGCTGGGTGCCCTATGCCAGTGGTGAGGGCACAGGTGCATGAGCCCTGTGCCCCTACAGTACCCAGGCCCATTCCTGGGCACTGTAAGTGCAGGGCTGCCATTCCGAGTATATGGTGCTGGGAGGTCGTCAGCACGTACTCCACAGCACCATGATGGCTGCACTGAAGACTGAGAAGTTTGGTATCAAACTCCTCAGCACAGTAAACCCACACTGATGCCAGTGTGGGATTTACTGTAAAATGCACGTCAGAGGGCAACTTAGAGTTACCCCCTGAACCTAACCTACAATCCACGTCTTGTCTGAGGGGCTGCCTAGGCTGCCACACAGCAGACATGTTGCTGGACCCCTGGGTAGAGAGCCATCCGCTCTCCCGGGCCTGCAACAATGCACGTCCTGGGTGAGGTGCTAGGCCCCCTCCCCCAGGATGGGCAGGGGGAAGCTTCAAAGGCATTCCGCCTTTGTGAGCTTCCCCAGACCACTTGCTGTACTCAGCAACTGGTCCCCACCGGTTCCTCCCCCATCCTGGTGGGAAGACTGGAGGGAAACACCAAGGGAGGAAAGGGGGTGTGCCACCCTCTGCCAACCCCACCCCTCAGGTGGGGGAGGCGAGGTGAAGCCCATCTCCGGGCTCTCGCCATCTTGAAGATGGGGAGCCCTGCCCAATCAGGACTAGGCTCCTGCCCCCTCCCACAGGAGAGTGGCAGGATAGGGGTGTACCCACCCCAGGGCAGGGACCCATTGGTCCCTGCCCTTTACCTACCTGTAACGCCCCTAAATCTAGTATTTAGGGGCACCCTGAACCTTCCTTCCTTAGATTCCCGCAACCTAAGAAGAAAAAGGACGAAAGAAGACGCCCAGCAGAGGAGACTGCAGAGAACAACTGACTTGGCCCCAGCCCTACCGGCCCGTCTGCAGTTTCCAGAGATCCTGCGCCAAAAATAGTCTTGTCCTGCAGCCAGCGACCTCCAGAACCCCAGGGAGGACTGACTGCCTTCAACAAAGACCGGATCTCCTGTGAACAGCAGCTCTGTTCAAAAGAAACACCAAACAAAGACTCCGAGCCTGCTGAGGAGAAAGAAACCCGACGCCTGGAACCACCACTGCACCCGTCGCCTACAGCCCGAGTTCAAGTGGCCCACCGGTCCCAGCGAGGTCCCCCAGCTCTCCAGAGTCCGAGTCCACCGTGGGTTGACCCCTCCAGGACTCCCCGACGTCGCCTGCAGCCTCTGCACGGAGAACCCCCCAACCGCGAGTGGCCCGGTAAGGTGAAATCCGACCTCAAAAGACACCCCTGCATCCAGACGCCCTGCGCCCTGGAGAAAGGAACCCGAGCTGCACCTACGTCCCCGAGCCCTCCAACTTACCTGCCCAGCTGTTGGTTCCTCCTGGAAGTCTTCCTGGACCGAGCCTGCAGCTGAAAACCAAAACCGAAAATTTCCATTGAAATCAACAGGGCACCCGACCTCAAAACAGCACTCTGCACCCGGCCGCCCTAGTGCCGCTGAGGGTGCCTCTTTGGTGCTAACTTGGTCCCCAACGTGCCCTGAGCTTAACCCTAGGAGCTTTGCTCCCACAACCCCGTGGCCTGCTTGCCAGCCGCCACCAACCGGAGTCCCCCTATCCTCCATAGGATAACATTGGGCCTCAACACTCTGCACCCGGCCGCCCTAGTGCCGCTGAGGGTGCAACAACAGTGCATCACTGACCCTGGGAGACCCCTGAGTCTAACCCCAGAACCCTAACTCAAAAGACCGATTACTTACCTCGAGACCGATAACTCATTTTTCCTCATAGGATAACATGGGCACTTTTTCTTCCAAAAAGTTTCTAAGTGTCGACTTTTGAAAACAAGAATATTCTTTAAAAATCGTACAGACTACCAAAACGTAATTACTTACCTGTTTTAAGTAAATGTCCCAGGGCTGAACCTAGGAGTCCAGCACTGGATTACAAAAGTAACGTTAAAAGTAACTTACCGGCGAATTGAATTTTCTTACATAGGGATCCATTGACTGGTTTTCTGTGAAATTTCTTCTAAGTGTCCACTTTTGAAATACCAAAATATTGCTTAAAAATCACAACAGTAACGAATTCCGAATTACTCACCTACTATCAGGAGAGACCTCAGTACTGCATCTTTTAGTCCAGTACCGACCATGAAAAGTAATTTTTACCGTACTTACCAGTAACTGGAAATTCCTCTCATAGGATATCATTGCCTGCTTTTTGTTGAAAAAGTTTCTAAGTGTCGATTTCTGAATCATACAAATATTCTTTAAAAATCGTACAAACTACAAAAACGTAATTACTTACCTGTTTTAAGTAAATGTCCCAGTGCTGAACCTAGGAGTCCAGCACTGGATTACAAAAGTAATGTAAACATACTTTGCTTGCAAACTGTATTTCCTTCCCTAGGATAACATTGGTAATTTTACCCAGAAAAGTTTCTAAGTGTCAACTTTTGAAATACAGTAATATTCCTCAAAAATCACTACCATAACCAAAACGCTTTTTCTCACCTGTTTACAGGAGGTGTCCCGGGACTGAATCCAAGATCCAGTCCCGTGGTTAGAAAAGTAATCCAAAAAGTAATCTATTGCATTTAACCAGAAATTTCCATTGAGCTCAATGTATAATTGTGTTTAAAATTGTGTTGCATATTGCAACAACTGTAACTATTGCATTCAAAAGTCTATTGCCAATTGAACAGTAGTTAACTAAAGCATCTCATTCTGAGAAAGTATATTTTGACACCCATTGTTGGTTCTAAAATAAAACAACTATATTTTTATATACAAACCATTGGCCTAGAGTTCAGTTCTTGAGTGTGTGGCTTCATTTGCTGACTGAGTGTGTACAACAAATGCTTTACACTGTCCTCTGATACTGCCTTACTGCTCGACCAAGCTACCACTTTAGAGAGTAAGGTTATATCTAACTTTAGCCTCTGCCAAACCTCTGGGGACTGTGGACTCTGTGCACACTGAACCTTACTTTGGTGCAGTATATACAGAGCCACTTTCTTACATGCCCCCACTGTTTTGCTGAATTGCTGATGTACTTTGCCTGAGTGTGCCCTGGGCTCCTGCTAATCAGGGCCTATGTTCTTTCCCTAAAACTGCATTAAAGCCTAAACCCAATTGGCATCTCTTGCCACAGGTCAGCCCCTGGTAAATGGTACCACAGGTACCCAGGGCACTGTGACCAGAGAAGGCCTCTAAGGGTTGCAGCACTTATTGTGCCACCCTTAGAGGTCCTGTACCCTTACACACACACACAGCCTTTGCAGGCTGCGTGTTTTGGTGCAGAACAAAGTGAAGAGTCGACATGGCACACATCCCTGTGTGCCATGCCTACAACCCACTGCCCTGGCATAGATCAGTCACCCCTCTCGCTGGGTGCACTATACCAGTGGTGATGGTACAGGTGCATGAGCCCAGTACCCCTACAGTGTCTAAGTCCATTCTTAGACATTGTAAGTGCAATGCTGCCATTAAGAGTATATGGTGCTGGAAGTTTGTCATTACGAACTCCACAGCACCATAATGGCTACACTGAAAACTGAGAAGTTTGGTATCAATCTTCTCAGCACATTAAACCCACACTGATGCCAGTGTGGGATTTAATGAAAAATGCACACAGAGGGCATCTTAGAGCTGCCCCCTGAAAACTAACCCACCTCTAGTGTCCAGGCTGAGTGGCTGCTTTCAGCTGCCACCATCAGACATGTTTCAGGACCCCTGGGTCGAGAGCCTGCTGCGCTCTGGGGCCTGAAACAATGCACATCCTGGGACGAGGTGCCAAGCCTCCTCCCCCAGGATGGGCAGGGTTCACCAAGGGGAAGCTTCAAAGGCTTGCCACGTTTGTGAGCTTCCCCAGGCCACTTGCTGCTTTCAGCAACTGTTCCCCACTGGTTCTGACCCCCACTTTGGGCGGGAGAACCGGCGGGAAAAACAAGTGAGGAAGAGAGGTATGCCCACCTCTGCCAACTCCACCCCTCAGGTGGGGGAGGCGAGGTGAAGCACAACTCAGTCCACGCCATCTTGAAGATGGGGGGTCTCAGCCAACCAGGGACAGGCACATGCCCCCCTCCCACTGGAGGGTGGCATAATAGGGGGTGTACCCATCCCAGGGAAGGGACCCATTGGTCGCTGCCTTTTACCTACCTGTAACACCCCGAAATCTAGTATTTAGGGGCACCCCTGAACCTTGCTTCCGCAGATCCAGACAAAAAACAAGAAAAGAAGGACCGAACAGCCGTGCAGCAGCTAACAAGAGGGAAGACGCCCACTGACTTGGCCCCAGCCATACCGGCCTGTCTCCCCCTCGAACCTGCTCCTGCGAAATCACTGTGTCCTGCAGCCAGCAACCTCAAAAACCCCGGAGGACCTGCCTGCCTTCACTTCCAAAGCCTGCTTCTCCCGTGAGCACCGGATTTGTTCAACTGCAACCTCTGGTAGCAGCCGGAGACCGCGAATCCGTCCCACTCTGCACCCGCCGTCCACGGCCCGAGCTCGAGTGGGCAAACACCACGATGAGGTCACACCGGCGATCCTGACCAGAGATCCGGCGACCCCTGACCTGCCTCAAGCCTCCAGCCGACGCCTGCAGCCTAAATCCAGCAGGCCCCCCTAACCGCGACCAGGAGCTGGTAAGAAGATCCGACCCCAAAAGGCACTCCTGCACCTGACGCCCCACGGGCTTGTGTGCCCAAACCGACGTGGCCTAACCAACCCCTAAGTACCCAACTTACCTCTCGAAGTGGTGGTCGCACCCAGAAGTCCTTCGTTTCCCTGCCTGCAGTGTCTTTCCAAACCGGAGGCTCTCGATTGAAAACAGGGCGTCCGACGTCGAAACAGCACTCTGCACCCGGCCGCCCTAGTGCTGCTAAGGGTGCACCTTTTGGTGCTAATTTGTTTCCCCATTTGCCCTGAGCTAAAGTCCAGGAGCTTGACTCCCACAACCCAGTGGCCTGCTTGCCAGCAGCCACCAAGCGGAGGTCCCCTATCCCCCATTGGATAACATTGGGCCTCAACACTCTGCACCCGGCCGCCCTAGTGCTGCTGAGGGTGTAACAAGAGTGCATCACTGACCCTGGGGGACCCCTGAGTCTAACCCCAGAACCTCAACTGCAAGGACCGATTACTTACCTAAAAACCGATAGCCATATTTTCCTCCATAGGATAACATTGACACTTTTTCCTAAAAAGTTTCGAAGTGTGGAGTTTTGAAACCCAAAACAATTCTTTAAAATTGTACGATTTAACCAAAACGCTTTTACTCACCTGTTTAGAGGAAGTGTCCCAGTGCTGCATCTAGGCATACAGCACTGAGTAAGAAAAGTAATCCAAAAGTAACTTACCTGCTATTTTACTGAAAATCCCATTGAAGTCGATGTACTGTATTTACAAGTGATTGCATTTCTCTGAAACAATACTGTAAGTCAAACCATAGTACATTTACAATTGCAATTGAACTGTTTTATAATCAGCATTTACTACTGTAAAGTATTTATTGCTTACCTGTGCCCGGCTTGCTTGGTTCTATGAATAAAATAACTAAAAGAATATTTTTGTACAAAAGCAATTGGTCTGAAGTTCAGTCTTTGAGTGTGTGAATTCATTTGCTGACTGAGTGTGTACAACAAATGCTTAACACTGTCCTCTGATACTGCCTTTCTGCTCGACCACACTACCACAAATAGAGAGTAAGGTTCTATCTAACTTTACCTCTGCCTACCTTTGGGGATCCACTGGACTCTGTGCACACCATACCACAATAAGTGCTGCAGCCCTTAGAGGTCTTCCCATGTCACAGTGCCCTGGGGTACCTGTGGTACCATTTACCTGTGGCTGACCTGTGGCCAGATATGCCAATTGGTTTTGTTTTCAATGCAGGTTTAGGGAAATAACATAGGCCCTGGGTACCTGATTGGCAGCAGCCCAGGGCACACTCAGTCAAAGCACATCAGCAATTCAGCAAAAAGTGGGGGCTACCATGCAGAAAGAGGGCACTTTCTCACAGTGGGCGAGCAGTTAGGCTCACCCAGAGCGTGTGTTAAGCATTTATTGTATTAATTCAATCAAGGACTGATTACACACATTTAGAGACAAAATCCAAGTCAATTAGGTACGTATAAAAAAAGGTATACTTATCTTTTATTTTAGAAAAAAGCAAGACTTGGCACAGGTGAGTAAAAAATGCAAGACCGTTCAAGGAAAAGCAGTTGTACTAGAAATTGCAATTGTTACAGGTTTGTATCACTTTTAAATACAGATTATATTATACAGTAAGTACTTTCAGATTATCCAGTATTAGGGTATCTTTCATAGATTCACATGCTTGAATCATTCCCCGTCGTCGAGATGGGAGTCCCCGCCCCGGTACATTTATAGAGGCAATGTCACAGACATAGAAGGTAACAGGCCTAGGGCCTTACATTTACTAACCTATCCAAGTCCTTATTTGAAAAGGACCAATCTTAAGAGAACAACCAATCAGCTGACACCACCCTCTAGAACCTTCCTGGAAGGAGCTCCAGTCCCTCTGATTTTTCTACCGCACGTCGTGCTAAGGGAGTCTCCCCTGAGCTCTGCTCAGTTTTCCTCATTTTCCCTTGTATACAGATATTTTCTTGGATTCAAGGTATTTTTCTTCTCTAATTCCAGTGTCTGAGTGAAGTTCTCCTATTTTTTCATGTCAGACTCACTTAAGAAAGGCCTTTTTAGGCCCTGTGGTACCTTTTAGAAAGAAGAGGCTACATATCTATGACCCTCATAAGGACTGCATCTATTGCCTTTATCCGGATCACAAACCAAAGGACTGCAAGGTATGTCATATCTTTTCTTCAAAAGCATTAAAAGACCGTGAGGGAAGGCTTTTAATTTGGCTGCAGAGGCTTAAAGACGGGGACGACCCTGTATCTTCTGGGGAGAGTGAAGGTTCCTCAAGATCCTCCTCAAAGACACCTCAAAAAAGACCTCAGGACGTCTCTCCAGGTCATTCCTCACAGCAACCTCCAAAGAAGACGCACAAAAAGTCTTCAGAGGCTACTAAGAACCAGGATATGCCTTCCAGGGAATCTCCTTCCCTTCACAGTTTGATTTCTCCCTATACATCCACACAGAAATCCGCTTCGGACCCTCCTACTCCTCCAGTGAAGGTAAAACATGCTTTCAAGAAACCTTCCTCAGCCCCGTCGACGTACAGCTCGCCGACGGCGGTACAGACGACGATGAACTCCACATGCTGTCGTTGGAGTGACTTCGTCGACGACCACCATCGCCACAGTATCCGTTTCGTCGGCGTCTATTTCATCGACGCTGACATCTTCGTCGACGAGTCCAGCCCCTTTGTCGTCGACGATAAAAATTGTCAAAAAGTCGTCGTCGACGAAGATTGCGTCGACGACTAGCCCGACGACGACGAGTGCCTCATCGACGGTATTGCCTGTGTCGACGACGAGTCTACCGTCGACGACCCTCCCATCGACTGTTTCCCCTATTCCGTCGTCGACGGTGTCGACGACTACGAGAGTTGGATCGTCGACGGCAGTTATGTCATCTACACCGGTTTCGTCTGAGACATCCATATCTATGCCCGTCGACTGTTCTTCGACGGTATATGTACCGACGACGACCTCGTCGACGACACCAAAGTTAAAAGCAGGAAAATTGTTTTCCCAACACAAAACTATGAAAGAGAAACTGACACCCTCTTTAACATCACCTAGTAAGGTTAAACCTTTATTGCCAACTCATCTGTTGGATGAGGATGAGGACTCTGACGACGATAGCATGTTTGGAGCCGCAAGAAGTCCCTCTGAATTGAATATCAAATACCAAGAGGACTCTGAGGATGAGGATCAATGTTTTGATGAACATTTGTACTATCCGGACCAAAGACGTCATCAGCAACTACAGCCAGAAATGGTTTGTCTTCCCTCAGCTCAGATAACGGATCTACAATTCATGGTATCGGACTACAAAAAGAGGTTCCCTACGTCCGCACCGTCTCCTGCACCAGCGCTTTCTCCACCTCCTGTGGTGCAAGTTCAACCTCCATCCCTTCCTTTAGCCCAAGTGCCTGTGCAGCTGCTTCCATCTACAGACGAAGAGGAGGAAGAGCAACAAGAAGGGGAAATTCAAGATACACAATCACATCCCGACGAATGCGACGATTACATTATCCCTCTATTAGCGTCACCATCTCCATCTTCTCCAGAGGATATTGGAGGATTCCATAATCTTTTAGAAAGAGCAGCTAGACATTTTGAGCTTCCAATGCCATCTCACCAACAAGACTGTATCCTTTACGATTTCAAGGAACCTTTTAAGAAATCTGTCAGGTCTATGCCTATTATAGACTATATTTGGGACCAGGGCATTAAAATAATGAGAAACCCTGCTACAGCTCTTCCAGTCTTACCAAAACTCGACGAAAAATACAAAGCCACTGACAACGCTCCAGCCCTGATTCCGTGATTACTCAGGCGGCACAATGCAGGTCAAAGAACCCATCGGCTCCACTGTCGGCACCCCCAGATAAAGAGGGAGAAGGCTAGTAGACAACATAGGAAAACGTTTTTCCACTTCGCGTTACTGGGACGCTACAACAGACAGATGTGGTCAGACATTGCTCCTTACCTCAACGATCTCCCACAAGACATCAAAGAGGAGGCAAGAAAAGTGTGTTCGAGGCATGTGAGCTGCAGAGCTCACACTGCATTAGATCGCCATCTGGTGTTGGGCTCGGATGCTTGCACTTTGTTGTTGTCTTCAAAGAAGTCTTTTGTGGTCAGGTGATAGGTGACTCCTCCTTAGGACGATAGTGCGCATGGGCATCGGCTCCATCCGACATTGGGTTCGGATGCAATTTTCGCGCACCAGTTCGAAACTCTACTTTTCAACCGTTTCATCGTGCAAAACTAGCAACAACTTTCTATCGACATCGAAATCTCGACGCGCCTTTCATCGATTTCTTTTCCAGCCGTCGACGCGGGCTGCTGGGCCCATCGACGGCGTGAGGCCTACAGCTCATGGAAAGGACGCCCTTCCGAAAATGCCCCCAGTGTGCAGCAAAGTTCCCCCACCGTGACCATCACGAGGTCTGTAACCTGTGCCTCTCGCCCGACCACAACGAGTCCAGCTGTCCAGCTTGCGCCTCCTTCTGTTCGAAGAAAACGATTCGAGATCGTCGCGCTCGAAGGCACGTCATGGCGCAGAGATTAGCTCCAGCTCCGGTGGACATCTTCGACGAAGGCCCCGATGTCCCTGAGGAAGATTCCGAAGATCTCCAGATCGTGTCGGAGGCAGAGGACTCAGACGATCCCATCACTCCTGGGCAACGAGTGAGTACTACTGCCCCTGCCCCAACCCCCCCACCAAAGAAGGCACCGGTCAAGACTTCGCCTGTTGGCCCCAGTCGCGACCGAAAACACGCTTCAGACGCCCCGCCTTCGAGCCCGGCGCCGAAGAAAAAACTCAAGCCTTCCGGTACCTCGGCACCGACCAAGCCGCACGTACTAGTTCCACCGGCATCTTCGGCGCCGAAGCCAAAAGAACACTCGGCTCCGAAATCCACAACGATTCCGTCCACCTCTAAAATAAAACCCGCCTCGAACACATCGAAGCATGGGGATAAGTCGGCGTCGAAACTAAAACACCACGCCACAGCCCCTAAGCCAAAGCCTTCGGAGCCGATTTCCAAGCCTAAGGATTCTTTCACGCCTCCTAAGGCCAAAGAGCACAAAAATCAGCCACCACCCCGCTCGGAACCGAAAAAGTCGGCGCCGAAGCCACTTCTCCAGGAAGAGGAGCTTTTCACCCGGATCCTGTTGATCCTCACCAAACAAAAATCCATATTAACCCCAAAACTGGACATCTCACAGCTGTACCACGCCACAAGCCCGTACCTGTGGAAAAGGACTGTGCCACTTCACCTATGCCTCCTTCTTCCCCTGTCCTTCCATCTAACACCCCTCCTCTCCACATACCTGTTACACCGCCTCAGCCTGTAACATCTCCACCACATGATTATCAAGATGATATGGGGGACGGTGGTGACCCTGATGACCCATTCACTTACCCAGATGACCCACCACAGGATGATTGGGAATACAACGATCCAATAGATCCCCCAGACCTCCCAAGCCCTCCACCATACCCAACAAAACCATCTCCTCCAGATGACAATATTGGGTTTGGGCAACTCATTAACAGGGCTGCTGTTTTTCATGGGGAACACATGCACACAAACGCACCAGAGGAAGATTTCCTACTAGACACTTTTGAACAGTCCCAGAGAACTGTACAAACTTTACCCATGATTAAAGGAGTCATCAAGCCTGCTCTGGACATATTTAAAGATCCTGTACGTGCCAGAATTCTTAACCCTAGGATCGATAAAAAATATAGACCTGCCCCTGACGATCCTGCCTACATTAAAGGCCAACTCCCTCTAGACTCCTTAGTAGTCTCCAATGCTCGTAAACGAGCTAATTCTCAAACCTGATAAACAGTCAAAATTGCTAGACGCATCTGGCAAAAGAGTAGCTGCGCAGGCCGCCAATCACTGGCGCATAGCCAACACTCGGGCACTGCTGGCCAGATATGATAGGGCCCACTATGACCAGTTAGAAACCCTGTTACAACACTTGTCTGACCAGTACAAAACGCAGGCAAATGATCTAATTCAAGAGGGCAAACTAATCACCAATGCGTCCATTAAGTGTGCCCTTGATGCAGCTGACACTGTCGCTAGGTCTGTCAACACTAGCGTACTGCTCAGGCTTCAAGCAGGAGGTTCAAACCACCATTTTAAATCAGACGTTCAATCACAACCAACTCTTTGGTCCGGCTGTAGACACTGCCCTTGAGAAAATGAAAAAGGACACTGAAACTGCCAAATCAATGGGAGCGTAGTTCCTTTCGTCGCTCCTTCTACAGAGGAGCCTCCAGAAACATCAACACAGACAGTTCATCTTCTTTCAAAAATACCGCCCAAACATCCCCCAATAGAGGATATTTTAGAGGAGGTTACAGAGGGAACAACAGTAAAGGGAGAGGCCGAGGTAGCAACAACACCCGTACCTCCCCAGCTGCTAAACAGTGACTTCCCTCCACTTCCCCCCCGACCATTCCACTCCCGTCGGGGGACGACTCGCACAGTTCCTACCTGTCTGGAACTCCATTACAACAGACAGGTGGGTGAGACAAATTATCCAATATGGTTACTGCCTAGAACTTACAGCTGCCCCCCCAAACATACCACCCAAGCAGTGTCCAATGTCTGCAGACATCTTATACTTTTAAAGCAAGAAGTTCTCTTACTGCTTCAAAATCACGCCATAGAGCCGGTCCCTTTACTACACCAGGGAACAGGGGTTTACTCCCTGTATTTCCTAATCCCCAAGAAGGATGGGACCCTAAGGCCAATTCTAGACCTAAGACCCCTCAATCAGTATATACATTCAAATCATTTTCACATGATCACTCTCCAACAAGTGCTTCCCTTACTACAACAAGAAGACTTCCTTGCCCCACTAGACCTCAAGGACGCCTACTTCCACATTCCCATACATCCTGCTCACAGGAAGTATCTAAGGTTCGTACTAGATGGACAACACTACCAGTTCACAGTCCTTCCATTCGGAGTCACCACTGCTCCAAGGGTGTTTACCAAATGCCTTGCAGTAGTAGCAGCACACCTACGAAGACAGCACATACATGTCTTCCCATACCTGGACGACTGGCTCATAAAAGCCAGATCATTCAATCAGTGTGTCCAACACACTCATCAGACCATTCAAATGCATGCCAGCCCTTGAGCAGCTGACCGCAGGCAGCGACTCGGAGCATACAGTGTTAACAGGTCAGATAAAACCGGGGGGGGCTTGTTGCGTCAGGATTTTATGAGCGACGCATAGCGTCTTGAACTGAATTCTCTTCTCTACCGGTAACCAATGTAGTTTAGGTAGAGACCTGGACACGGAGCATGTTCTCGGAAGCGCCAATAGAGTGCGGGCTGCTGCGTTTTGTATCCTCTGTAGGCGTTGAATACAAGATTTATTGGCACCTAAATAAAGGGAATTGCCATAGTCCAATCTAGATAGGATTGTGGCTTATATTATAGTCTGCCGGACTTTAGGCTCAAAGAAGCCGAGAAGGGGTTTTAGTCCTCTTAGGAGCCCAAAGCAAGTCCCTGCAACTACTTTGGATTGGGCATCGAAAGAGAGCCCTCTATCAATCCAAAATCCCAGGTTCTTAACCACCTCCTTTGGTGTTGGTGCTGGTTTTAATTGATCTGGCCACCATTGTTCTGACCACATATCGCTGTCTCTACCAAACAGCAAGATTTCCGACTTACTGGCATTTAGCTGTAAACAGTTTGTTGTCAGCCAATTGGCGACTGCCAACAAGTCCTCCTTAAATTTAACAAGATTGTTATTGCAATTCTTGGAGAAGGCGATGACTAGTTGGGTATCGTCGGCATAAGAAACCAACGATAGCCCTGTACTTCTTGCAATCACAGCCAGGGGTTGTACATAGATGTTAAAGAACACGGGGCTCAGTATCGATCCTTGTGGGACCCCGTGTTTAATCTCCAATTCCTGGGAGTGATATGGTGGCACTAAGACCTGAAAAGTTCTGCCCTCTAAAAAGGAGCGAAACCAGGCCAAGGCCAAACCCTCAATCCCTATCTCCTGTAGCCTGCACAGTAATATTTCGTGCGAGACAGTGTCGAAAGCGGCACTTAAATCTAACAGAATTAAGGCTGCAGACTTTCCGTCATCTAAGCGGTTACGAATTTCCTCCGTCACTGCCAACAGAGCCGATTCCGTACTATGGCGGGCTCTAAAACCATTTTGCGAGGAATCCAAGATGGTATGTTCCTCTATAAACTTTGTCAGTCGTATTGACATGGGATTCGGTGACCTTAGCTAAAAAAGGGAGCTGAGAAATGGGGCGGTAGTTACCTGGTTCATATGGGTCTAATGATGCTTTCTTCAAGAGAGGTGTTACTTTCGCGTGCTTCCAAGCTAATGGTAGGCACGCTGATGTCAAAGATAAATTAATCAGTTCCCTGGCCACTGGGAGAATAGGGTTACAGAATTGGCGGAATTGGGCAGGTCTCAAGAGATCAGCTGGAGAGCCTGATTTAATTTTCAGGCAGAGATGTTCAGTCTCCGTAAGGGATATTTGGGGGAAGGAACACAGTATATTATCTGGAATGAGTCCCCTGTCCTTATACCCTTCCCCCTGATCAAAGTTGATAGTAGCTGGTGGAAAGTGTGGAATCTTAATATCGTGCTTACTAGGCTCATGGGACCCCCATTTGAACCCCTGCATAAATGTGAACTTCAATTCCTTACATGGAAAGTAGCGTTCCTAATCGCAATCACCTCTCTCAGGAGAATGAGTGAGATCCAGGCTTTAACCATACAAGAGCCCTTCTTACAAATACATCATAACAAAATAGTTCTCAGGACAAACCCAAAATTCCTTCCTAAAGTAATTTCTCCTTTCCACCTTAACCAATCTGTGGAACTACCCGTGTTTTTTCAAAACCCAGATTCTGTAGCAGAAAGAGCTCTCCACACCCTAGATATGTCAAAAGAGCTCTAATGTATTACATTGACAGAACCAAGTCATTTCGCAAAACAAAACAATTGTTTGTAGCTTTTTCTCCACCACATAAAGGTAACCCCATCTCAAAAGCTGGGATTGCAAGGTGGATCGTTAAATGTATCCAAATATGCTACCAAAAAGCCAAACTCGCATTATCAATTCCCCCTAGAGCGCACTCAACACGCAAACTAGGGGCTTCCATGGCATTCTTAGGGAACATTCCCCTAGAAGCCATCTGTAAAGCAGCCACATGGTCTACAACACACACCTTCACTAAACACTATTGTGTTAATGTGCAAGCCAAGCAATAAGCTTCTGTGGGCCAAGCTGTTCTTAGAACACTTTTTCAAACTACTGCAACACATACAGGTGACCACCGCTAGGGGAGATACTGCTGTACAGTCTATGCACAGTGTGAGCTCTGCAGCTCACATGCCTCGAACGGAAAATGCTACTTACCAGTATGCATCTGTTCTTGGCATGTAGAGCTGCAGATCCTCACACGCCCACCCACCTCCCCGGGACCTGTATGTGTTTCCAGTCCTATCTTATTTAGATATACACACATGGACATCCTTTTCTTTCTACTAACTCCATCACTCCCCATTATGGTGAAAAACAATCTGAGGATGGAGCCGATGCCCATGCGCACTATCGTCCTAAGGAGGAGTCACCTATCACCTGACCACAAAAGACTTCTTCGAAGACAACAACAAAGTGCAAGCATCCGAGCCCAACACCAGATGGCGATCTAATGCACAGTGTGAGGATCTGCAGCTCTACATGCCAAGAACAGATGCATACTGGTAAGTAGCATTTTCCTACTGGAGGGCGAACGCTCCGCTTCAGAAATTGACTGCGCAATGGACATCGCGTTCACTGGTTTCCGTCAGCTAGCTGGAGCTGCGGTCCTAAGATGCCAAGGATGGCTCAAAGCTACAACATTCAGGCCTGAAGTCCAGACCAAGATTCTTGATATGCCTTATGATGGATAAGAGCTTTTTGGGAAGCATATTGATGAAGCCCTTCAGGGAATCAAAAAAGATACTGATACGGCCAAAGCCTTGGGTACCCTCCAGTATAAAAGAACCCCTTTTCGTGGTGCACGGGGTAAAAGCCAATCTTCCTAAAGAGGAGGTTACCAGCAGTATAGGTATCCTTCCTATACCTCCTTTAACCAGCAATACAGGACGCAGTTTGCCCAGAGACGACAGCCAGCGACTGCCTACAAAAAAATCTTCCTTTCGAGGAAAGGCTGGACGACAAAAAGATTCTGCCAGACGTCGATGACCTCTCTCTTCTGCCGGTTACAATTTCTTCACCTCCTCCCAAAATAGGGGAAAAAATATCCCATTACCTTCAAAATTGGAAACAAATCACAACAGATCGCTGGGTCCTTCAACTAGTACAATTCGGCCTTTCCCTAGAATTTATACAGCTACCCCCGCCAACTCCTCCTCAACCTTTGGCTCACAAACATTTGCACCTTTTACAGTTGGAAATAACATCCAGGATCCAAAACGGAGCAATAGAGCGTGTTCCTTCTCATCAAAAAGGAAAAGGATTATATTCCCGTTTCTTTTTACTGCGCAAGAAGGAAAAGAAATGGAGGCCAATTTTAGATTTATGAAATCTAAACAAATTCCTCAAGAAACAATCATTCCGCATGGTCACCATTCAAGACGTCTTGCAGCTTCTCAATGGATACGACTACATGGTATCCTTGGACCTCCAAGATGCCCATTAACATATACCTATCCACAAGAAGCACAAGAAGTTTCTAAGGTTCGCTGTAGCCGGCAGGCATTATCAATTCCGAATTTTACCTTTCGGACTCAAGTCGGCCCCACGCATTTTCACAAAATGCCTTACTCTCAGACAACATCACCAGGTTTTCCCTTATCTCGACGACTGGCTCGTCAAAGCACCCTTTCTCAACGCCGCAAAGAAGTCTTCCAAAGCCTGTCTACGGCTTTTCAACAAATTGGGTCTTACACTAAATCCAGACAAGTCAGTCCTACAGCGTTCTCGACGTATAACATTCCTGGGAGCTGTCCTGGATACGGTTCTAAAAAAGGCCTATCCAACGGAAGAAAGACAGCAGAAACTTCTGATGTTAGCAGGCCGCATACAAAGAAGAAAGTCTTTCAGTTCGCCTATACAAATCCCTTCTGGAAATGATGTCCTCTTGTATTCTTCTAATTCCCTATTGCTCTCTACACATGCGTCCTCTTCAGGAAGCTTTGACCACTCAGTGGGTTCAGGTGAACGGATCCTTCGACAAAATACAAGTGACTCCACAAATCGTCGCCTCACTAAATTGGTGGACTCATCCTCACCATCTATCTCAGGGCTTACCTCTTCTTCCATAAGCCTCTCCTCTGGTGATAACAACAGATGCCTCTCTGGAAGTTTGGTGGGGCTTTCCTTCAGAAACTTCAGATCAGCGGGAAGTGCCCATCTTCTCAGCAGAGTCTACACATAAATCTCTTGGAACTGAGGGCAGTCTTTCTAGCCCTTCAGGCTTTCCTTCCCAGGATACAAGATTCGTTCGTGCTTGTCAGGACAGACAATACTACGACAATGCACTATCTAAACAAACCAGGAGCAACTCGATCTCTCTCCCTCTCCCAACAATCTCAATGAATTTGGAACTGGGCAATTCAACATGGAATCTTGTTTAGAGCGAAATACGTTCCAGGGAAGGAGAATATAATAGCAGAGTCATTAAGCAGATTACAGACAACTTGCCACGAGTGGGAATTGAACCAAGACACACTCCAGAATCTTCTCTCAGTGGGGCGAACCAATGTTGGACCTGTTTGCCACAAAGGACAACGCCAAATGCCAACACTTCACAAGCTGGCATCCCCAACAGGGATCTCTGGGGAATGCGATTTCAATAGCATGGTCCGGCGTATTTGCCTATGCTTTTCCACCGATTCCTCTTCTTCCCAGGGTTCTAAAAAAGATGAAAGCAGAACCTTGCAAACTAATTCTAATAGCTGCAGCATGGCCTCGCCAACATTGGTTCACGGAACTTCATCTCCTGTCCTTGCAGCCTCCGTTTCCTTTGAAGCAGTTTCCCCTCTCTTCTCGCGATGAACCAGGGACAAGTTCAGCACCCGGATCCGGGTTCTCTGAGATTATCGGCTTGGCTCCTGAGTTCCAGGAGTTTCGAGACCTGAACATTCCTCAAGAGTGCAGGGAGATTTTGTCTCATCCGAGAGTAGACAGTACCAACAGAACTTATTCTTTTAAATGGAAAAGATTCTGCGTCTGGTGTGGGTCGGCTAAAGTGCATCCCCTCAAATCCTCTCCGGAGTAAATGTTGCCATATCTTCTCCATCTGGCGAATTCAGGTCTGGCTCATGCTTCCATCAAAGTTCACTTGGCTGTAATCTCCCGTTTTCGAAGATCTTCCAAAGGTTCTTCTTTGTGGTCAAATAGACTGATAAAACAGTTTCTCAAAGGTCTATTCAGAACTTTTCCCCCTGTAAAGTCTCCACCTCCAACATGGCAACTCGACATGGTACTTACTCAACTTATGAAACACCCATTTGAGCCGATACATAGAGCTGACTTAAAATTCCTCTCATGGAAGACTGCGCTTTTACTAGCCTTTGCATCCGCAAGAAGAGTTGGTGAACTTCAGGCTTTCACAATACAAGAACCATTGCTTCAATTCAGGAACGACCGGGTGATCCTACGTACCAACCCGAAATTTATACCTAAAGTCCCATCTGACTTTCACCTTAATGAACTGATTGTCTTAAAGACTTTCTTTCCAAATCCTCAAACGGCAGCTGAACGAGCTCTGCATTCTTTTGACTTGAAACACTGCCTTAAATTTTATCTAGACAAAACAAAATCCTTCCGCAAGTCTAACCAGCTCTTAGTGGCTTACAGCCTACCCAGGAAAGGTTTTCACCTAACGAAGCATAGCATATCTAGATGGATCTCTAGTGCTATTCTCTTCTGTCACCAACAAGCTGGTCAACCTTTACAGTCAAGTTTGTGCCCATTCCACTAGGGCAGTATCTACATCTATGGCGTTATTTGCTGGCGTGCCCATCACAGACATTTGTGGGGTGGCAACCTGGAAAACGCTGCATACATTTATCAAGCTTTATTGCTTGGATTCTGAATTGATGAAGGATGCTGCGGTGGGACAGGCGGTGCTACGTCATCTATTCCAATAAAGGTGAGCCTTCCTTCCTTCCCACCAACCTTTTTTCTAAGGCACATTTCTCTGTTCTTTTTCTTCGTTATGCCAAGATTGAAGTCTATCTATTTGCTATTTTATATTTATATGCAGATTTCATTTGCATGTATATATGCTTTTATTTTCCTTTCTCAGGAAATAGTTTTGACTATTTGTAGATGTATGGTTTATGTATATGACGAAATGTGCTCATTACTGCTTTTTATTCTGATTCAAGCATGTGAATCTATGATACCCTAATACTGGATAAGAAATGAGTTACTTACCTGTAACTGCAGTTATCCAGTATTGGTATCTTTCATAGATTCACATGCGACCTGCCAACATCCCTTGGAAGGGCTCACTTAATACTCTCAGTTGTACATCTAAATACGCATGGTGCTTACGAAAATCTGAGGGACTGGAGCTCCTTCCAGGAAGGTTCTAGAGGGTGGTGTCAGCTGATTGGTTCTCTTAAATTTGGTCCTTTTCAAATAAGGACTTGGATATGTTACTAAATGTAAGGCCCTAGGCCTGTTACCTTCTATGTCTAATGTGACATTACCTTTATAAATGTACTGGGGACTCCCATCTCGATGACGGGGAATGATTCAAGCATGTGAATCTATGAAAGATACTAATACTGGATAACTGCAGTTACAGGTAAGTAACTCATTTCTTACTTTTTAGTTACTTCAGGACTACTTTGAGTAAGTGTGGGGGTATGCCTAGATGCCACACCTTAGGATTTCTATATATAAGGTAGCAGTTGTGAGAAGCTGGGTTTCTGTTTCAGTAACCCCCCCCCCCCACTTTTTGCCAGACTACTAATGCACTTTTGACTTGATGTGCCCTGGGTCCCTGCCAATCAGGTTCCCAGGGCCTCTGTTCTTTCCCCCAAAACTGTACCCAAACCCAATTGGCATCTCTGGCCACAGGTCAGTCCCTGGTAAATTGTACCACAGGTACCCAGGGCACTGTGACAAGGGAAGACCTCTAAGGGCTGCAGCACTTATTGTGTCAACCTTAGAAGCCCTGTACCTTTACACCCACACACTGCCATTGCAGGCTGCGCGATTTGGTGCAAAACAAAGTAAAGAGTCGACATGGCATCTCAAAGCACCCTCAGCGGCACTAGGGCGGCCGGTTGCAGAGTGCTGAGGCCCAATGTTTATCCCATGAGGGATAGGGGGCCTCCAGTTGGTGGCTGCTCACGAGCAGGCCACAGGGTTGTGGGAGCAAAGCTCCTGGACTTAGGCTCAGGGCAAAGGGGGATCAGATTTAGCATACAAGGTGCACCCACAGCGGTGCAGGGGCGGCCAGGTGCAGGGTGCTGTTTTGGCATCGGGTACCCTGTTGATTCTCCGGTTGCAACAAACACAGCAGGCTCGGGGACAAAGATCTTCTGGAGGTGACCACCGGTTGGAGAGGTAAGTTTTGGATGTCTTGGGATGCCGGGACACTGTTGGTTGGGCCACCCAAGGCCATGGGACGTCTGGTGCAGGGGTGTCTTTTGGCATCTGGTTTTTCTTACCGGCTCCAGTCGCCGTCAGGGGATCCTCCAGCAAGGTACTGCAGGCGTCGGTTGGAGACTTGAGGTAGGTCAGGGATCACCAGATCACAGGTCGGGATCGCCAGGAGACGCCCTCGAGGGTTTGGGCCACTCTAACTCGGGCCGTGGACGTCGGGTGCAGAGTGATGCAGACTCGTGGATTTGGCCAGAGCCTGTGGGTGAGCAAATCCGGTGCTCACGGGAGACAAAGTCTGGTTTAGGAAGGCAGGGCAGGTCCTCCGGGTTCTTTGGGGCTGCTGGCTGCAGGACACACCGGGATTTCCCCTGTAGCAGGTTGAGGTCAGGACAGGCTGGTAGGGCTGGGGCCACGTCAGTTAGTGTCCTCCTCCTCCTCTTCTTCAGCATGGCTCTTCAGTCCTTGTTTCTTGTCTGAGGACGCAAGGTTCAGGGTTGCTCCTAAGGTAGGTACAGGTTGGGACCAATGGGTCCCTTCCTTGGGGTGGGCACACCCCCTATTATGCCACCCTCCAGTGGGAAGGGGGCATAAGCCTCGCTGTGGTTGGCTGGGTCCCCCCATCTTCAAGATGGCGGGGTCTGAGAGTTGTGCTTCACCTCACCTCCCCTACCTGAGGGGCAGGGTTGGCAAAGGTGGGCACACCTCTCCTCCTAACTTGGTGCTCGAGGCATGTGAGCTGTAGATCACATGCTTATGCATAGATCGCCATCTAGTGTTGGGCCTGGATGTTTGCACTTTGTTTTTCTTCGAAGAAGTCTTCCTAGTCACGAGGTAGGTGACTCCTCCTTTCGGTGATAGTGCGCATGGTCATCGACTCCATCTTCAGATTGTTTTTTTCCGCCATCTGGTTCGGATGTTATTTGCTGCGCTCCGGTTTGACGCCAATCCTTCGGTTTCCCTCGGTGCGTAGAACACTCACCCTCGACTGTATTGTTTCCGATCGCGTTCTCCATTCTTCGCGTATCGTGTTTATTTATAAAAACCCTATTTTGATAGAAGAGCTTGTGGTAGGCCGTCGTGCCTAGCCCCCGGTTCGACCTGCAGTCGATGGAACGAACTCCCTTTAAATTCTGTCCTCAGTGCCACGCGAAATATCTGCGCACCGACTCACACGAAGTGTGCAACCTGTGTTTGTCACCGGAACACAGTGAACAGGACTGCGACGCGTGCCGAGCTTTCCGCTCCAAAAGGACTCTTCGCAACTGTCGGGCTCGACGACGCGACATGCAGAGCCAACACACAGGATCCATTCCGGACCTCTTCGGACCTGAATCCTATGAAGAAGCCGGTGACGCTATCGGAGCCGAGGATGAACAGGAACAGATCTCCCTTTCCGACGACTGCTCTGGCCAGGATGAAGACATCCGGCATGGGCAACGTACTGTAAGTACAGTCCCTACTTCAGCCCGAATCCCAAGCCAACCGAAAAAGAAGGCTCTGGACCAACCCGCGCCCCCGGGCGGCACTGAGACCACTCTTCAGACGCCCCGCCTTCTGGCTCGGCACCGAAGCCTACCAAAAAGTTTTCCGGCACTGAAAAACCCGACGCCAACTTGTAAGGAAGTGGGTTTCTGTTGCAGTAACCCCCCCCACTTTTTGCCAGACCACTGATGCACTTGGACTTGACGTGCCCTGGGTCCCTGCCAATCAGGTTCCCAGGGCCTGTGTTCTTTCCCCAGAACTGTACCCAATTGGCATCTCTGGCCACAGGTCAGCCCCTGGTAAATGGTACCACAGGTACCCAGGGCACTGTGACCAGGGAAGACCTCTAAGGGCTGCAGCACTTATTGTGCCACCCTTAGAGGCCCTGTACCTTTACACACACACACTGCCTTTGCAGGCTGCGTGTTTTGGTGCAGAACAAAGTGAAGAGTCGACATGGCACACACCTCTGTGGTATAAATCAAATAGGGGTGGTGGAATGCACACCAATTTCTCTGTTGCTTAATGCTTAAACCTCAATTTCTTCAATGCTGGAGCGGCGTGCAAGCTTGATAGCGCTTCGCCCAATGCGCTTGAAAAGTATACACCATCAACAAAGGGGACCCGGGTTCGGTCCCCATACAAGCTGCACAACCTTCTTTTCACCGTGTAAATGAATCCAATGAATTAAACTCTTTATATTATTCTTCACTTTTAAATTTATTTTACTCCATGATTTGTCTCCTGTTTTTTCAATTTTTTCAATTCATTTTATACATTCAGCTTCCCTTTAAGGGGACTTTTTATAGCACAGGGGAGTAACGTTTCCACAAGTCACGATATTAAAATCCAATGCATTTCGGGAATTGTTCCCTTCGTCAGGGATATCTAAAAAACAATACGTGAAAGGACAATCAGTATTCTCTTCCCATTCCTCGCCTGATTAACAACATAAAACACTACACATTTCATGTGAAATCTATCACATTTGTTCCTAATTCTGTTACAAAAAGTATCGTGCACATGTACCTAACGTTTAATCTGATGTTCACATAATATCTGATAGCCGAAATAATGCAAAATTCAACCCCCAGCATCCTCATCCATTGCACCCCCGTGTTTTAAGCTGCGCTATCACCCCTACTAAAGAATCTACCCTTCACCCCGTCTCACTCAGATACCTGTCTTTTACTAACTGTACTTCCTCCGACAAAAATATACTTGCCGTGACTGCTGTAATCATGCTGCCTCGTACTCCATTAAATCTAAATTCAAACTCCTTGCAGCGCTAACTCGCATGTTCAACACCCTCGATATTACACCTTCATAACTTCTCAACTCGAGCAAGCGGCACCATTCACCATAGCAGCTTCATCTTTCTGCTCCGGGCGCGCTTCATCTTCTTAAATAACGGCTAACCCGCTAATCACACGTGTGTCTAGTTAAAGTAACACTCCACAAAAGTCCCCTTAAAGGGAAGCTGAATGTATAAAATGAATTGAAAAAATTGAAAAAACAGGAGACAAATCATGGAGTAAAATAAATTTAAAAGTGAAGAATAATATAAAGAGTTTAATTCATTGGATTCTTTTACACGGTGAAAAGAAGGTTGGGCAGCTTGTATGGGGACCGAACCCGGGTCCCCTTTGTTGATGGTGTATACACACCTCTGTGGGCCATGCCTACAAACCACTGCCCTGGCATCGGTCAGTCACCCCTCTAGCTGGGTGCCCTATACCAGTGGTGAGGGTACAGGTGCATGAGCCCTGTACCCCTACAGTGTCTAAGTCCATTCTTAGACATTGTAAGTGCAGTGCTGCCATTAAGAGTATATGGTGTTGGGAGTTTGCCATTACTAACTCCACAGCACCATAATGGCTGCACTGAAAACTGAGAAGTTTGGTATGAAACTTCTCAGCACATTAAACCCACACTGATGCCAGTGTGGGATTTAATGAAAAATGCACACAAAGGTCATCTTTGAGATGCCCCCTGAAAAACGACCAGCTTCTGGTGGGTTCCCTGACTGGTACACACCAGCCTGCCACCACAAGACATGTTTCTGGACCCCTAGGGTGGGAGCCTACGCTCCCTGAGCCCAGAAACAAAGCCTTTCCTGGGCGGAGGTGTACACGCCTCCCCCAGGCCAGGAAGAGCCATCTGTGGCAGGGGAGCTTCAAAGGCCTGGCAGCCTTTGTAATGCGACCCCCCCAGCCTCTCCTGCTATCAGGAGCAGGCCCCCTTCCTGTCTCCCCTCCCTTTCGGCGGGAAGACAGGTGGGAAAAACTAGCCCGCCCAGGAGGTGTGCCCACCTCTGCCAACTCCACCCCTCAGGTGGGGGAGGCGAGGTGAAGCCCATTCTCCAGTGCTCGCCATCTTGCAGATGGCAGGCACTCCCCAATCAGGACTAGAGATTGTGCTCATTCCCCCACGTGGGGTGAGCACACCAAGGGTGTAGTCACCCTAAGGTCAGTAGCCCATTGGCTACTGACCTCAAGACCCCTAAAACGCCCCCTAAATACAGTATTTAGGGGGCAGCCCTGAACCAGGAAGGCAGATCCAGCCTACCAACAAGAAGAAAAGAAGGACGAAGAGCCGTGCAGAGCTAACAAGAGGACGATGCCCACTGACTTGGCCCCAGCCCTACAGGCCTGTCTCCCCTCGAACCTGCTTCTGCGAAATCCCTGCGTGTCCAGCAGCCAGCAACCTCACAAATCCCGGCCGACCTGCCTGCCTTCACTTCCAAGACTGTTTCTCCCGTGAACACCGGTCGTGTTTAAACTGCAGCTTCTGGCTCCGGCCGGCCACCGCGAATCCAGCCCACTCTGCACTCGCCGAACCCGGCCCGAGCTCGAGTGGAAAAACACCACAAGGTCACCCCGGCGATCCTGACTCGAGATCCGGCGACTCCTGACCTGCCTCGAGCCTCCAGACGACGCCTGCAGCTTCAATGCAGAGCCCCCCCTCTACCGCGACCAGAGCGGGTAAGAAAATCCGACCCTAAAAGGCACCCCTGCACCCGACGCCCCACGGTCTTGTGTGCCCCAACCAACGGTGCCTAACCAACCCAAGACATCTCAACTTACCCCTCGAAGTGGTGGTCACACCCAGAAGGTCCTCGTCCCCGAGCCTGCAGTGCTTCTTCAAACCAGAGGCTCTCCATGGAAAACAGGGCGTCCGACGTCGAAACAGCACTCTGCACCCGGCCGCCCCAGTGCCGCTGAGGGTGCACCTTTTGTGCCTACTTGTTTCCCCTTTTGCCCTGACCTAAACCCTAGGAGCTTGGCTCCCACAACCCAGTGGCCTGTTTGCCAGCAGCCACCAACCGGAGACCCCCTATCCTCCATAGGATAACATTGGGCCTCAACACTCTGCACCCGGCCGCCCTAGTGCCGCTGAGGGTGCAACAACAGTGCATCACTGACCCCGGGAGACCCCGGAGTCTGACCCCAGAACCCTAACTCAAAAGACCGAATTCTTACCTCGAAACCGATAACCTGTTTTTCCTCATAGGAGAACATTGACACTTTTTTCTCCCAAAAGTGTCGACTTTTGAAAACTAAGAATATTCCTTAAAAATCGCACAAATAACCTAAACGAATTTTCTCAACTATTTGCAGGAAAGGTCCCAGTGCTGAATCGAAGTATCCAGCACTGAGTAGGAAAAGTAACGTAAAAGTAACTTACCTGTGAATTGAATTTCCTTCCATAGGATAACATTGGTGGTTCTATGTGAAAAAGTTTCGAAGTGTCAACTTTTGAAATACAAGAATATTCTTTAAAAATCGTACATCTAACTAAAACGCATTTTCTCAACTGTTTTCAGGAAATGTCCCAGTGCTCAATCTAGGATCCAGCACTGTTAGAAAAAGTAATCCGAAAAGTAACTTACCTGCAATTTACAGGAAAAGCCTATGTATTTCAATGTACTGGTCCAAAAAGTTTCTTTTCTAAGTGTGGACTTTTGAAATATGAAAATATTCTCTAAAAATCGTACAAACTACAAAAACGTAGTTACTTACCCGTTTTAAGTAAATGTCCCAGTGCTGAATCTAGGAGTCCAGCACTGGATTACAAAAGTAACGCAAAAGTAATTTTACCTGCATTTACCTTTAAAAAGCCATTCATTTCAATGTACTGCATTTACTAAGTATTGCAACCTACTGCATCCCCGGTAAATCAAATCAAGTACAATCTTCATTGCTTTTTAAAACTGTGTAACTTATTACTGAAAAGAATTGAATGCTTACCTGTATCAAGCTTGCTTGGTTCTAAAATAAAATACCAGTATATTTTTTATACAAAAACAATTGGTCTAGAGTTCAGTCTTTGAGTGTGTGAATTCATTTGCTGACTGTGTGTACATCAAATGCTTAACACTGTCCTCTGATACTGCCTTACTGCTCGACCAAGCTACCACTATTAGAGAGTAAGGTTCTATCTAACTTTAACCTCTGCCTATCTCTGCAGTCACCTGGACCCTATACACACTATACCTCATTTTGGTGTAGTATATGTAGAGCTAGTTTCTTACACAAGTCGGGTACCGAGCCAAAGCCTTCGAGGTCGAAGCCAAAGTCCGGCTCCGAACCTCACCACTCGGCACCGAAAACCACCTCGGATCCGAAAATAACCCCGAAAACTTCGGCGTCAAAACAGACTGATGCACCAAAGTCACCTAAAAAGCACAGTTTCGGTGATCCGCTCCAAAAACCGGACCCAAAACAGAAAATATTGGTCATACATCAGAAAACTGGACACACAACCACTAAAGTGACTCTAAAGAGAGGGGTTAATACAGAAGAGAAATATTGGAACAAACCCTTCCCCTCCTCCTCTTCCATCCCCACAAGCTCTACATGTGCTAATTTCACCTGAGAACTCGCCACCACATACACTTGACAATCGGGGTGACTGGGATGGGGATGATGATAATGATAATGTTCAGCCAGGACCTATAGATGAGTGGGATGACTACAACACTGACTCGCCCACAGACAATGATCCAGACCTATATCCTACCAGGCCCTCTCCACCAGACGACAGTGTAGGCTACATTGAATTGCTAAACAGGGCTGCCAATTACCATGGGGTCCAGCTCCATAAAGAATCCCTTGAAGAGGATTTCCTTTTTGAAACATTAAACAGCACACAAAAGTCAACACATATGTTACCCATGCTGAAAGGAATGACCAGGCATGTGGATGACATATTTAAGGATCCTGTCAGGGCACGTATCCTTACCCCTAGGGTGGATAAAAAAATACAAGCCTGCACCATCTGATCCAGTCTACATAAAAGGACAGTTACCCTTAGACTCATTGGTAGTTTCCAATGCACGAAAAAGCTAACTTCTGGCGCATATCTAATACACAAGCGTTGCTAGCCAGATATGACCGTGCACATTGGGATGAAATGGAACAACTCATCGAATTTCTACCCCAAGAACATGAATCTAAAGCGCAAGACCTGGTACGTGAGGGACAGTTAATTTCAAACAACCAAATTCGGTGCTCCCTAGATGCAGCTGACACATCTGCCTGAGCGGTAAACACTAGTGTCCTTTTAAGAAGACACGCATGGCTACGCATATCTGATAGAAACACGTTAGTGATAGATTCCTTACCTTAGAATTACTCCCAGGCGTCAGACTGGATCCGGAAAGTTTTCATCAGCAGTACCCCTGCGCGTCGGAAGGTGGCTTTGTGCGGCTCCGCGTCCGTCGTTGGCGTCGTTGTCGCCGAGATGACGTCGCGGCAGCTACTTAGACGCCGCTCTCGCACGCTGATGTCAGTTCTTTCTTTTTCCGCGCCAGCAAGCGCAGATCTGGAGAGAGCGGTACACCCAGACACTTTTTGACTGAGTTTTTTCGAGGCTTTTTGTCTCTATTTTTCGAGTCGATCGACTCCTGGTGCAGTAGGGATGCCCGGCTTCAAGACCTGCGGGGACTGTCATCGAATGATGTCGGTGACGGACCCGCACCGCGTGTGTCTTTACTGCCTGGAGCGCGACCACGACCCCAAGTCGTGCTCAGACTAGCGGGCCATGGCACCGAAGACTTTGCGGGAGCGGTCCCGATAGTTGCTGGAAGTCCGGCAGTCTGCTCCGCGACGTTCAAGGTCCCGGTCCCGTGGGAGGCCGAGGGACCAGTCGCGGAGCCGCCACCACCGTTCATCGGGATCGAAGTCTTTGCACTCTGGGTCAGGTAAGACGAAGCACTCAAAGAAGTCGAAGAAGCGCCGTCGCTCTCCGACTTCCCCTCGCCTGTCGCGGCTGAGAGTGGTGCCTCCTCCGCGGCTCCGGCGGACCCTACGCAGTCGCCGCCGGCCTACCCACCCTTCCCGGGTCCGTCGGCGACTCTGGCCCAGCTGCAGGAATTTCTGTCAGCCATGGCTCGCCTCTTTGGGCCGTCTGGCCCCGCGGCCCGACAGGGGGTCCTAGCTCTTTACTGCCGGCGGCTCCGGCATCGCTGTCGGCTCTGTCCCCGGCACCGCAGGACCCCCATGGATCCATGCCTGGATCCCGGTCGACGCCTGTTGACCGTGTGACACCACCGCTGTCGACCCCACCGGCACCACCTCCGACGTCGCCCGGCCTACCGGACGACGTTGCCCCCCGGTTTCAGCCCCGATGTAAATACGGCGCCGGACCGGCGCCGCTCGATGCCGATTCCGACGCCGAGGGGGGATTTCTATCCCCATGTCCGTCCTCCTTATTTTCGGCCTGTTTATCAGCCTTCGGAGGATGGGGAGAACTGGGAGGGGTCTGAGGACCCTCTCGCAGCACAATGCGAGTTTGACCCGGACTGGGCAGAGGAGTTGGGGGATGCCAGTGGTCTCGATACCTCTCCTGACCTTGGCATGCTGTCTCCTCCTACCGTGGCTACGGAGGAGGGTGCAAGTTACGCAGTGTGTTGCGTAGGGCGGCCGAGGCCCTCCACCTTGAGCTCCCTATAGCGTCCGTCAGGACTAACCTCCTGACGGAAGTGCTTCAGCCGGCAGCTACCTCTTCGGAGCCACTGCTGCCTTTTAATGATGCACTTTCAGACTTTCTTTTGGGCACCTGGTCCAGGCCCACCACAGGGGCTCCTGTGGATAGGAACGTGGCCCGACGCCATCGCCCGGCCCCGGGCGACCCCCTTTTCCTTTTCCAACACCCCACCCCTGAGAGCTTGGTTGTCCAACCCTCTGCGTCCCCGAGCGCATTCCCTACCGCACCACTGGATAGGGAATCCAAGAAACTGGAGCAATTCGGTAAGAAGATTTTTTCTTCCGCCAGTTCAGGGCTGCGGTCTGTGAACACCGCATGCCTCTTGGGCCGTTATTCCCACTCTGTGTGGGATACGGTGGCACGCGTGCTGCCTCAATGTCCGGAGGAGGCCCGGACAGTGCTCTCTCAAGCTATTGCTTAAGGGAGGGATGCAGCCAAGTTCACTATTCGTTGTGGCCTTGACACCGCCGAGTCGCTGGGCAGGGCGATTTCCACGACAGTGGCGCTCCGCCGCCACACCTGGCTGAGAACAACTGGTTTTTCTGGGGATGTCCAGAACACTCTGATGGACATGCCCTTTGATGGCATTCGCCTTTTCGGCAACAAAGCAGATAGTGCGTTGGAGCGCTTTAGGGACTCGCGAGCTACGGTCAAGTCCTTGGGCCTTTCCGCCACGCGCCCTCCTCCGCCTTATGCTTTTCGCTCCTTTCGTGGCCACGGAAGGGGCGCCCCGACACGCTCGTTTCAGAGCCACAGGCCTGCGCAGCAACAGTCTCAGTGCGGCCGCGGCGTGGGACTCGCCGATCCGGGTCAGGGGGCCAGCGGGCGGGTCAGTCCACCTCCACCCCAGTCACCTCTGCCTCCAAACCTTGTCCGGTTTTTCAGGTCCATTGTAAGAAACTGGCTCTATATGTACTGCACCAAAGTGAGGTACAGTGTGTATAGAGTCCAAGGATCTCCAGAGGTTTGGCAGAGGTTAAAGTTAGATAGAACCTTACTCTCTAAAGTGGTAGCTTGGTCGAGCAGTAAGGCAGTATCAGAGGACAGTGTAAAGCATTTGATGTACACACTCAGTCAGCAAATGAATCCACACACTCAAGAACTGAACTCTAGGCCAATTGTTTTGTATAAAAAAATATACTGTTTTATTTCTAGAACCAAGCAAGCCTGGTACAGGTAAGCATAAAAATACTTTTCAGTAGTAAATTACTTGTATGAGCACAGTTCAAAATTGGAGTGTAACTTGTACTGGTTTTGGTTACAGTTTTAAGTAAGCAGTTTGCAACACATTGCAGGTATAGTACATTCAATTGAATGGGCTTTTTAAGTAAAATGCAGTTAATTACTTTTCAGATTACTTTTGCTAACAC
Organism: Calotriton arnoldi; assembly: GCA_963921515.1. Lineage (NCBI taxonomy): Eukaryota > Metazoa > Chordata > Amphibia > Caudata > Salamandridae > Calotriton > Calotriton arnoldi. The sequence goes on along the minus strand of CAWUFW010004936.1, from coordinate 1,251,428 downwards.
AGGACTAGATCCTAGATTCAGCCCTGGGACATTTCCTGAAAACAGGTGAGTAAATGCGTTTTGGTTAAAGGTACGATTTTTAAAGAATATTATTGCATTTCAAAAGTTGACACTTAGAAACTTTTTCACATAGAATCACCAATGTTATCCTATGGGAGGAAATTTACTTAGGTAAGTTAGGTTATCGATACTTTTTCTTACTCAGTGCTGGATCCTAGATTCAGCACTGGGACATTTACTGAAAACAGTTGAGAAAATGCGTTTGTTATTCGGCTGATTTTTAAGGAATATTTGTAGTTTTCAAAAGTCGACACTTAGAAACTTTTTGGGAGAAAAAGTGTCAATGTTATCCTATGAGGAAAAATTAGTTATTGGTTTCGAGGTAAGTAAACGGTCTTTTGAGTTTGGGTTCTGGGGTTAAACTCGGGGGTCTCCCAGGGTTAGTGATGCACTGTTGTTGCACCCTCATCGGCACTGGGCGGCCGGGTGCAGAGTGTTGAGGCCCAATGTTATCCTACGGAGGATAGGGGGACTCCGGTTGTTGGCTGCTGGCAAGCAGGCCACGGGGTTGTGGGAGCAAAGCTCCTAGGGTTAAGCTCAGGGCAAGTTGGGGACCAAGTTAGCACAAAAGGGGCACCCTCAGTGGCACTAGGGCGGCCGGGTGCAGGGTGCTGTTTTGAGGTCGGGTCCCCTGTTGATTTCAATGGAGATTCTCCGGGACAAAGAAACACTGCAGGCTCGGGGACTAGGATCTTCCAGGAGCTACCACCACTTCGAGGGGTAAGTTGGGATATAGAGGGATGGTTAGGCACCGCTGGGTTGGGCCCACAAGGCCGTGGGGCATCGGGTGCAGGGGTGCCTTTGGACGTCGGATTTTCTTACCCGCTCTGGTCGCCGTAGTCCTCTGGATTGAGGCTGCAGGCGTCGTCTGGAGGCTTGAGGCAGGTCAGGGGTCGCCGGTTCTCGGGTCAGGATCGCCGGGGGGACCTCCTCGTGGTGTTTTTCCACTCTAGCTCGGGCCGGGCTCGGCGGGTGCAGAGTGGGCTGGATTCGCGTTTACTGGCTGGCACCAGGAGCTGCAGTACAAACACGTCCGGTGTTCAAGGGAGAAACAGCTTGGAAAGTGAAGGCAGGCAGGTCCTCCGGGGTTTTTGAGGTTACTGGCCGCTGGACACGCCGGGGTTTTGCAGCAGCAGGTTCGAGGGGAGACAGGCCTGTAGGGCTGGGGCCAAGTCAGTGGGCGTCGTCCTCTTGTTAGCTCTGCACGGCTTCTCGTCCTTCTTCTTCTCTTCTTTTTCTTGTGGTTGCTGGATCTGAGGAAGGAAGGTTCAGGGTGCCCCTAAATACTAAATTTAGGGCGTTACAGGTAGGTAAACGGCAGGGACCAATGGGTCCCTTCCCAGGGGTGGGTACACCCCCTATTCTGCCACTCTCCAGTGGGAGGGGGGCAGGAGCCTGTCCCTGGTTGGCTGGGTCCCCCCATCCTCAAGATGGCGGGGACTCGAGGTTGTGCTTCACCTCGCCTCCCCCACCTTAAGGGTGGAGTTGGCAGAGGTGAGCACACCTCTCTTCCTCACTTGTTTTTCCCGCCGGTTCTCCCGCCCAAAGTGGGGGGGGGGGGGTAGAACCAGTGGGGACCAGTGGCTGAAAGCAGCAAATGGTCTGGAGAGGCTCACAAAGGCGGCATGCCTTTGAAGCCTCTCCTTCGTGAACCCTGCCCATCCTGGGGGAGGACGTTTGGCACCTCGTCCCAGGATGTGCATTGTTTCAGGCCCCCGAGAGCAGCAAGCTCTCGACCCAGGGGGTCCAGAAACATGTCTGGTGGTGGCAGCCTGCGCAGCCACTCAGTCAGGTCACTGGGAGTTGGTCGAGTTTCAGGGGGCATCTCTAAGATGCCCTCTGTCGTGCATTTTACATTAAATCCCACACTGGCATCAGTGTGGGTTTAATGTGCTGAGAAGTTTGATACCAAACTTCTCAGTCCTAAGTGCAGCCATCATGGTGCTGTGGAGTTCGTGATGAGAAGCTCCCAGCACCATATACTCTTAATGGCAGCACTGCACTTACAGTGCCCAGGAATGGACCTGGGTACTGTAGGGGTACAGGGCTCATGCACCTGTACCCTCACCACTGGCATAGGGCACCCAGCTAGAGGGGTGACTGATGTATGCCAGGGCAGTGGTTTGTGGGCATGGAACACAGGGGTGTGTGCCATGTCGACTCTTCACTTAGTTCTGCACCAAGACACGCAGCCTGCAAAGGCAGTGTGTGTGTGTGTGTGTGTGTGTGTCAGGGTACAGGGCCTCTAAGGGTGGCACAATACGTGCTGCAGCCCATAGGGGCCTTCTCTGGTCACAGTGCCCTGTGTACCTGTGGTACCATTTACCAGGGGCTTACCTGTGGCCAGAGATGTCAATTGGGTTTAGGCTTCAATGCAGTTTTAGGGAAGGAACACAGGCCCTGGGTACCTAATTGGCAGGAGCCCAGGGCACACTCAGTCAAAGCACATAAGCAATTCTGCAAAAAGTGGGGGCATACCATGCAAGAAAGAGGGCACTTTCTCACATCCATGAAACGCCAGTGGGAGGTGGGATTCGCCATCACCTCCCCCACTGGCGCACCATCACTTCGGACAGGTGGGTTTTACAAATAGTCCGAAGGGGCTACTCCCTCCCCTTCGAGACTACCCCTCCAGCCATGCCACCCCGGTACCACCGCATGTCGGGGGGGATCACTTGACACTTCAACAGGATGTCACGGCCCTCTTGGCCAAGGGGGCCATCGAGCGCGTTCCTGCGCCAGAAGTAGGACGTGGTTGTTATTCCCACTACTTTCTGGTGCCCAAGAAGGACAAGGGTCTGTGTCCTATCTTGGACCTCAGGGACGTCAATCGCTTCCTCCTGAAGGAGAAGTTCAAGATGTTCACTCTTGCTCAGGTCTTGTCTGCCCTCGACCTTGGAGACTGGTTAGTAGCGTTGGACCTGCAGGACACATATTTCCACATTCCCGTCCTGTCGGCCCACCGGCGTTACCTGCGGTTTATGGTAGGCCACGAGCACTTTCAGTTTACTGTGCTCGCCTTTGGCCTTACCAGCGCCCCTCGGGTGTTCACGGAAGTGATGGCGGTGGTCGCAGCTCACCTGCGCAGATCAGGGGTTCCAGTCTTCCCCTATCTCCACAACTGGCTGTTGAAGGCGGGCTCGCCCCGGACAGTCGTCTCCCATCTCCAGACTACGGCTGACCTCCTGCATTTGCTAGGGGTTCTCCATCAATGTGCCGAAGTCGCACCTGATTCCATCTCAGAAGCTCCTCTTCATCGGAGCGGTTCTGGATACGTCTATCCTCCCGAACGGCGAGTCCAGGATATTCAGGCTCTGATTCTGATGTTTCAGCCTCTATCCTGGGTTTCGGTCAGGATGACCCTGAGGCTGCTGGGCCTCATGTCCTCCTGCATCCTGCTGGTCGATCATGCCAGATGGCATATGCGGGCTCTGCAGTGGGACCTGAAGTTCCAGTGGGCGTAGCATCAGGGGAACCTGTTCGATTACGTCCAGATCTTGGAGGGCACTGCACAACAATTGCAGTGGTGGCTCACGAACCGGCATTGGGTCAATGGCAGATCCCTCTCCCTTCCCCAACCGGAGAACACAGTGGTGACGGATGCGTCTTTCCGGGGATGGGGCGGCCACATGGGAGAGGCGGAGATCAGAGGCCTCTGGTCTCCGGCCGAGTCCAGGCTCCATATCAACCTTCTGGAGCTCCTGGCGATCCGACTTGCACTGAAGGCATTCCTTCCCTCTGTCAAGGGGAGAGTAGTGCAGGTGTTCACAGACCACACCACCGCCATGTGGTACTGCAACAAACATGGCGGGGTGGGGTCGTGGACCCTTTGTCAGGAGGCCCTGCGCCTCTGGACATGGCTTGAACATCAGGGTATTTCCCTGGTGGTTCTACACCTGGCAGGTTCACTGAACGCCAGGGCGGACGAACTCAGCTGCAGGTGCATGATGGATCACGAATTGCGTCTTCACTCGGAGGTGGCGCAAGGTATCTTTCAACAGTGGGGAGAGCCTTGGTTTGATCTATTCCCCCCCCAAAGAGAATGCCCAATGTCAGCAGTTCTGCGCGTTGGAATTTCCAAGGCGGCAGTCGCTAGGCTACGCTTTTCGTCGCGAGTGGAGTTGAGGTCTGTTGTACGCCTTTCCGCCTATACCACTTCTGCCCAGAGTGCTGAAGAAGATCAGGCGCGACCGGGCCCAAATCATTCTTGTGGCTCCGGACTGGGCTCGAAGAGTTTGGTATCCCGAGCTACTCAGTATGATCATAGATCCCCCAATCCGACTGCCTTCGGGAGGATCTTCTGTCGTAGCAGCAAGGGACGGTCCTCCACCCGAACCTGTCCAGTCTCCACCTCTTTGCGTGGAGATTGAGCGGCGGCAGTTGATTCCTTTCGACTTGCCTCCTGAAGTCTGTGATGTCATTCTGGCAGCCAGGTGTCCCTCCACTAAGTTGGTATACGCCAGGTGGAACAAGTTTGTGGCATGTTGCACAGCAAAGGCTGTGGATCCCCTTTCTGCCCCTCTTTCAGAAGTCCTTTTGTTCCTTCTTTTTTTGGCCCGGCAGGGCTCCGCTCTGGGCACTATCAAGGGCTACCTTTCGGCTATTTCAGCCTTTCTTAGGCTTCCTGATCAGCCCTCTCTTTTCAAGTCCTCTGTTGTAAATGGTCCTCAAAGGCATTACTCATCTTTTCCCTCCTATTCCTTTCGTAATGCCACCGTGGGACTTGAACCTGGTTCTCACATATTTAATGTGCGCTCCCTTTGAGCCTCTTCACAACTGTCCTATTCGTCTGTTAACTTTGAAGACTGCTTTCCTGGTTGCCATCACCTCTGCTAGGAGAGTGAGTGAGCTCCAGGCTCTATCTTGCAAGCCTCCTTGTCTGTCTGTCCATCCGGACAAGGTTGTGCTCAGAACACGTCCATCCTTTCTGCCAAAGGTTGTCACTGCCTTTTACATCGGGCAGACCATCACTTTGCCCACCTTCTTTCCGCCTCCGCATCCTTCTAGAGAGGAAGAGAGGCTCCACCGTCTGGACCCAAAACGTGCGCTCTCATTTTACCTCGATCGCACACGACCGTTCCGGGTGGATGACAAGCTCTTTGTTGGCTACGTAGGCGCCAAAAAAGGTCGGGCCGTACACAAGCGGACTCTCTCCCGATGGGTCGTCTTGTGTATTAAAGCCGGTTATTCTCTGGCGAAAAAGGAGCCTCCGTGGGGCTGCGCGCCCATTCCACCAGGGCGACGGCTGCCACTACGGCATTGGGACGTGGTGTCCCCTTACAAGACATCTGTCAAGCAGCTACGTGGGCCTCGTTGCACACTTTTACTAAGCATTATTGCCTGGACAGCCAAGTCCGGAGAGACTGCTTCTTTGGCCGTTCTGTTCTCCGGGACTTCCTGGTGTGTCCTTGGTTCGCAGACCCACCACTGGGGTTGGTGTTGCTGGGGTATCTATTCTAAGGTAAGGAATCTATCACTAACGTGTTTCTTTCAGATGCACAAGTTACCTACCTTCAGTAACGATATATCTGTAAGAAACATTAGTTAGTGATAGATTCCTTACCGCCCCACCCATCCTCCCCGTTCTGCGAACTGATTTCTAGGGTTAAGGTCATCCCTTTCAGGGCCCTAGTTTCAATGCACCAGTGGTCAGTATCTTGCATGGCTCTACGTTCCTGTCGCAGAAAGTCGTGTACAGAACTGACGTCAGCGCGCGAGGGCGGTGTCCAAGTAGCTGCCGCGACGTCATCTCTGCGACCACGACGCCAACGACGGACGCGGAGCTGCACGACGCCACCTTCCGACGCGCAGGGGTACTGCTGACAAACTTTCCGGATCAGTCTGACTCCTGGGGGTAATTCTAAGGTAAGGAATCTATCACTAACTAATGTTTCTTACAGATATATCGTTACCGAAGGTAAGTAACTTGTGCATCAGGGTTCAAACCTGAGGTTCAGGCCTCCATATTGAACACACCTTTTGATAAAGAACACCTTTTTGGGCCAGTGGTAGATTCTTCACTTGAGAAGATGAAGAAAGATACTGAAGTGGCTAAATCTATGGGAGCCCTTCAGTCTACACAAGGCTGTGGTTCCTTTCGATGCTCTTTCTATCGGGCAGGGTCCAAAAATACTTCCTCAGAAACTGCATCCACCTATAAGGGCAATAACCAACCCTCGGGATCGAAAAATTACTTCAGAGGGGGTTACAGAGGGAGTTACAGAGGGAACAACGGAAGAGGTAGAGGTTCTAACACACGTACCTCCCCCTCTAATACAAAGCAGTGACTTGCCCATCATTCCCACCGACCGCTTAACACCTGTCGGGGGAAGACTGTCACAATTCCTAACAAAGTGGCAGTCATAAACCCTTTAAGTGCGCCCGTCGGCCAACGGCCGTCGCGAGCACTACCTCGGTAGTGCTGCGCACATCCGTTGGCCGACGCGGCCCCGCCCACTTAATGGAACGCCCCGCACTGCGGCGGATTTGCCGCCGCGGTTAAGGTGATAACAGACAAGTGGGATTTACAAATTATCCATTCTGGTTACTTCCTGGAGTTCATCAACACTCCTCCAAACATTCCCCCAACGTCACACAAACTTTCACCGGATCACCTACACCTCCTCAAAAAAGAGGTAAAATCACTACTACTACTAAAAGGAGCTATAGAGCCCGTACCACCACCACATCAAGGGTTGGTGTGTATTCCTTTTACCTCCTAATTCCCAAAAAGGACGGCTCTCAGACCGATATTAGATCTCAGAGAACTAAATGTTCGAGGCATATGAGCTGCAGAATACATACTTGTGCATAGATCGCCATCTGGTGGTGGGCTCAGATGTTTGCAGTTTGTTGTTGTCTTGGAAGAAGTCTTTGTAGTCACGAGATAGGTGACTCCTCCCTTGGACGATAGTGCGCATGGGCATCGACTCCATCCTCAGATTGTTTTTTTTTCCGCCATCGGGTTCGGATGTGACTTGCTGCGCTCCGGCTCGGTACTGTTTCCAACCCTTTTCGACGCGCAACCCATCACCACTCGATGGTATTGTTTTCGTTTGCGTGCCCTTAGACGCGCTAACTTCAAAATCCTCGATTCCGGTCGTCGACGCGAGCCGCTGGGCCTATCGACGCCATTCGGGCCTACGGCTAATGGAAAGGACTCCATTTAAAAAATGTCCCCAGTTTGAAGCTAAATTTCCACATAGTGAAGTCTGCAACCTTTGCCTCTCGCCACAACACGAAGAAAAGGATTGCCAAGCCTGTGCCTCTTTTCGCTCCAAAAAGACTATCCGTGATCGCCGGGCTCGACAACACGTTATGGCTCAACAGGCTACACCGGCGCCTCACGACATCTTCGACGAAGGCCCCGATGTTCCAGAGGCAGAGGATTCAGAGGAGCTCGACATCGTCTCCGAAGCTGACGACTCCGAAGCTGACGACTCCGACTCCGATGACCACATCACTCCAGGTCAACGAGTGAGTACAAAAGTCCATGCCCCTGCCCCACCAGATAAACAGAAGGCTCCGGTCAAAACTGCGCCTGAAGGCCTTAGTTGAGACCGAGGGAAAACTTCAGAAGCCCCGCCTCCGGGCCCGGCTCCGAAGACAAAGGAAAAGCCTTCCGGCAGCTCGGGACCGAGCAAGCCGCATAACAGTACCCATAAGACACCTTCGGTACCAAAATCAGGGCTACACCCTATTCCCAATGCGTCCAAAAAGGCCTCGGTACCGAACCCTTCGGCACCGAAAGACCATAAGGCCTCGGAACCCAACAAACACCGAAAACATTTGGATCCGAAGAAAATTCCCGACTCTGCACCGACGTCGAAGCCAAAGGAGCCCAAGACCCCTTCTACGGCTTCAGAGTCCAAATCAAAACCACGTTCGGAACCGAAAAAACGGCACCGAAAGGAGACGACATGCAGGAAGAGCTTTTTCGACCAGATCCTATCGATCCAAAACAAAAGACTTTACATGTGGACCCTAAAACAGGCCATATTGTCAGTCTCCCAACAAAGAAGAGGAAATTAGATACCTCACACCCTTCTGAGGTACCTATAAAGAAAAGGGACTTAGCAACTTCACCCCTAAGACCCTCTTCTCCTATTCTTCCTACCAAACCTTTGTCTCCTACAAACTCTCCTATACACTCTCCTAGACTCTCTCCAATACTTCCATACTCACCCTTACTACCACAGGATGAGGATGATCTAGGGGACGGGGTGGACACGATAAGGACCCTTTAGATGACACTACACCACAGGATACATGGGAGATTACAACAATCTCACAGATCCTCTAGACCTTCCTGATCCAGATGTATACCCATCCCCCCCAGATGACAATATAGGATTTGGTCAGCTCATTAATAGGGCTGCGCAATATCATGGCGTTGAACTCCATTCAGACCCCATGGACGAAGACTTCCTAATTGACACGTTTGCTCAGTCACAAAAAACAATTCATACATTGCCCATGCTTAAAGGTGTCATTAAACATGCACCAGACATATTTAAAGACCCTGTTAGGACCAGGATCCTCAATACTCTGATAAAGTACAAGCCTGCCCCTAACGATCCAATTTACATTAAAGGACAACTCCCTTTAGATTCTTTGGTAGTCTCCAATGCAAGAAAACATGCTAATTCCCAAACCTATGGTGATGCTCCACCTCCAGACAAAGAGTCTAAACTGCTAGATGCGTCAGGTAAACGAGTTGCCTCCCAAGCAGCCAATCACTGGAGAATAACTAATGCACAAGCATTGCTTGCCAGATACGACCGGGCTCACTACGATGAGCTTGAAGATCTTATTCAGCATTTACCGGACCAATACAAAGCCAAGGCCAACAATCTGGTCCAAGAGGGCAAATTAATTACCAATGCATCCATCAAATGTGCCCTCGATGCAGCAGACACCGCATCTAGATCTCTCAACACCAGTGTCTTACTTCGCAGACATGTATGGTTGCGCATTTCTGGTTTTAAACAGGAAGTGCAAACAACTATCTTAAATCAGCCGTTCGATCAAGAGCACCTCTTTGGCCCAGCTGTGGATACAGCTTTGGAGAAAATGAAAAAAGACGGACACTGCAAAATCTATGGGAGCATTACAGTCTCAAACACCACGAGGTTCCTTTCGTCGCTCCTTTTATAGGGGCACATCCAAAAACATTAGCACAGACATTTCTTCCACCTACAAGAGTCCCACACAAACATCACCTAACAAGCCATATTTCAGAGGTGGGTACAGAGGAAATAACCAGGGTAGAGGTCGAGGTAACAAAAACGAACCTCCTCTACTACCAAACAATGACTTCCCTCCTCTCCCTCCAGACCATTCCATTCCGGTCGGAGGAAGGCTCTCACAGTTCCTACCTGTCTGGAACTCCATCACTGCAGACAGGTGGGTAAGACAAATTATCCAGTATGGTTACTGCCTGGAACTTACCGCAACTCCCCCAACCATACCGCCCAAACAACGTCCAATGTCCACGGAACATCTAACGCTCCTCAAACAAGAAGTTCTCTCACTGCTTCAAAAGCATGCAATAGAACCAGTTCCCCTCCAGCATCAAGGCACAGGGGTTTACTCCCTTTATTTTCTCATCCCCAAAAAAGACGGTACTCTCAGACCAATATTGGACCTCAGACCTTTGAATATCTACATACAATCAGACCATTTTCACAATCTCACCCTTCTTCAGGTCCTCCCACTGCTCCAGCAGGGCGATTTCCTTGCCACTCTAGATCTCAAGGACGCCTACTTCCATATTCCTATAGACCCTGCTCACAGGAAATATCTAAGGTTCTTAGTGGACAGTCAGCACTATCAATTCAAGGTCCTCCCATTCGGAGTGACCACAGCACCCAGAGCCTTCACAAAGTGTCTGGCAGTAGTAGCCGCCCACTTGCGAAGACAACAAATTCATGTCTTCCCATACCTGGACGACTGGCTCATAAAAGCCAAGTCATACAGTCAGTGCGTTCACCACACTCTCCAAACAATTCAATTGCTTCACGACTTGGGGTTCACAATAAACTTCACCAAGTCGCATATTCAGCCGTCCCACATACATCAGTATCTAGGGGCCACAATAGATACTTCCAAAGCCCTGGCATACCCCAATCCAGTCAGAATAGCCAGTATGTAAACCCTCATAACAAAATTTCAACCTCAACACTCACTACCAGCTCAAGTATTTATGCAGCTAATAGGAATGATGGCCTCTTGCATTTTCATAGTACCACATGCAAGGCTTCAGATGCGCCCTTTACAAGAATGTTTAGCACGTCAGTGGAACCAGGCTCAAGGGCAAATTTCAGATCTGGTGTTGGTGGACAGCCGCACTCATCGCTCTCTGCAGTGGTGGAACACACACAACCTTTCCAAAGGGCGGCCATTCCTAGACCCAGTTCCACAGATAGTGCTAACAGCGGACGCATCGCTCACCGGTTGGGGAGCCCATCTCCTAAACCATACAATTCAGGGCAAGTGGACCCCTCAACAAAAAGTGCTCCACATCAATCACCTGGAGTTACTGGCAATCTTTCTAGCATTAAAATCATTCCAAACACATCTCATCAACAAAACTGTCCTTGTCCGAATAGACAATATGATAGCAATGTATTGTATACAAAAACAAGGGGGAACACATTCTTTGCTGCTTTCTCAACCAGCGCAAAGCATATGGAAATGGGCCATCCCACAAAAGATATACTTTCTAGCAGAACATATTCCAGGGGTACACAATCAGATTGCGGATCTGCTCAGTCGTCAGACACAACAAATCCACGAATGGGAACTCCATCCACAAGTTCTTCTTCCGTTTTTTCAAATGTGGGGCCACCCAGACATGGATCTGTTCGCTACACATGCAAACGCAAAATGCCCAACCTTCGCCGCCAGGTATCCACACCCATTGTCCAAAGGCAATGCGATATGGATGAACTGGTCCGGCAGATTTGCGTACGCTTTTCCGCCACTCCCGCTCATTCCGTTAGTGCGCAAGCTCAAACTACAGTCTCTCAAGATGATCGTGGTTGCTCCAACATAGGCCCGGCAACCTTGGTTCACAACACTCCTGGAACTCTCAGTAGTTCCACATCAAAAGTTACACTTCTCCCCAAAGCTTCTGACACAGAACCATGGAGAGATAAGACATCCAGATCCAGCTCAACTAAACCTAGCAATCTGGCTCCTGAAGTCCTAGAGTTTGGTTATCTCAACCTTCCACCGGACTGTTTGAACATTATTAAGGAAGCTAGACGCCGTACTAGTAGAGCTTGCTATGCAGCCAAATGGAAAAGATTTGTCATTTACTGCAATAACAAAATTGACCCACTAGATGCTTCAATTCAGAACATAATGTTCGAGGCATATGAGCTGCAGAATTCACACTATGTGCACAGATCGCCATCTGGTGTTGGGCTCGGATGCTTGCACCTTGTTGTTGTCTTGGAAGAAGTCTTTGTAGTCACGAGATAGGTGACTCCTCCCTTGGACGATAGTGTGCATGTGCATCGACTCCATCCTCAGATTGTTTTTTTCCCGCCATCGGGTTCGGATGTAATTTCTGCGCTCCGGTTCCATGCTCTACTTTCGACGCGCAAAACATCAAAAAAACTCGACGGTATTGTCTTCGTTCGCGTGCTCTTCGACGCGCTCCTCGATTCCGGTCGTCGACGCGGCCGCTGGGCCTATCGACGCCTTTCGGGCCTACGGCTAATGGAAAGGACTCCATTTAAAAAATGCCCCCAGTGTGGAGCTAAATTCCCACACAGCGACCAACGCAAGGCATGTAACCTCTGCCTCTTGCCCAAGCACAACGAGAATAATTGCCAAGCCTGCGCCTCCTTTCGATCAAAAAAGACTATCCGTGATCGCCGGGCCCGACGACACATTATGGCGCAACGAGCAGCTCCGGTGCCGGAGGACATCTTCAACGAAGGCTCCGATGTCCCGGAGGATGACTCGGAGGACCTGGAAATCGTTTCCGAGGCAGGCGACTCCGACGACCACATCACTCCAGGTCAACGAGTGAGTACAACTTCCTCTACCCCAACCCCACCTCAAAAAAAGAAGGCTCCGGTCAAGACTTCGCCTGCTGGCCCCAGTCGCGACCGAAACAAAGCTTCAGAAGCCCCGCCCCGGGCCCGGCTCCGAAGACAAAGGATAAGCCTTCCGGCGGCTCGGGACCGAGCAAGCCGCATATCACCGCCCCGCAGACACCATCGGCACCGAGCCGGGAGCTCGTCCTGCTCTCGCAATCCCCAAAAAGTCATCGGCACCGAGCACCTCGGCGCCAAAAGAAAATCCCTCGGATCCGAAACCAAAATCTTCGGAACCGAAAAAGATTTCCGACTCAACCTCGAAGCCGAAGGATCCAAAAACCCCTTCCAAGGCTCCAGAGCAGAAATCTAAACATCGCTCGGACCCGAAATAATCGGCGCCGAAGGCGACTACCGAACAGGAAGAACTTTTTCAACCGGATCCCATCGATCCACAACAAAAAACTCTCCAAGTGGACCCTAAAACAGGACATATCATCAATGTTCCACACAACAAGAGAAAATTCGACACCCCACACATCCCTGAGGTGCCTGTAAAGAAGAGAGACTGTGCCACTTCACCTTTACGACCCTCTTCTCCTGTTCTTCCTACTGAACCTTTCTTTTCTCCCATACTTCCAACATACTCACCACCAACACCACAAGATGATGATGATTTAGGGGGGGGGGGAGGAGATAATGACCCTTTTATTGACCCTGATGATGATGATGATGACGCACACACCACAGGACAATTGGGATGACTATGATGACCCAGTAGATCCTCCAGACCTTCCTGATCCTCATGCATACCCCACAAAGCCATCTCCCCCAGATGACAATATTGGTTTTGGTCAGCTTATAGACAGGGCTGCCAAGTACCAAGGCGTTCAAATGCATTCGGACCCCATAGAGGAGGACTTCCTCATAGACACCTTTGCACAGTCACAAAGGACTGTACAGACCTTACCGATGTTAAAAGGCGTCATTAAACACGCACCAGACGTATTCAAAGACCCCGTAAGAGCTAGATTTCTCAATCCGAGAATTGACAAAAAATATAAACACGCTCCCAATGATCCCACCTACATCAAGGGTCAACTCCCTTTAGATTCTCTAGTGGTGACCAACGCTAGAAAAAGCGCCAACTCTCAGACCTCCGGTGATGCTCCACCTCCGGACAAAGAGTCCAAATCATTAGACGCTTCCGGCAAACGAGTTGCTGCCCAAGCAGCTAATAACTGGAGGATAGCCAATTCCCAGGCATTACTTGCCAGGTATGATAGGGCCCATTATGACCAGCTGGAAACCCTATTGCAACATCTGCCTGATCAATATAAGACCAAGGCCAATGATTTAATTCAGGAGGGCAAATTAATAAACAATGCATCAATCAAGTGTGCCCTTGATGCAGCAGACACCGCATCTAGGTCCATTAACACTAGTGTGTTACTAAGAAGGCATGCCTGGTTGCGCATTTCTGGCTTTAAACAGGAGGTACAAACAACTATCCTCAATCAGCCGTTCAATCAAGAACAACTTTTTGGCCCAGCTGTGGATACAGCTCTAGAAAAAATGAAAAAGGACACGGAGACTGCCAAGTCCATGGGTGCATTACAGTCCCCATCCACACGAGGTTACTTTCTATAGAGGAGCATCCAAAAACATCAGTGCAGACGCTGCTTCTTCCTCCTACAAGAACCCCTCACAAACTTCCCCCAACAGGGGATATTTTAGAGGTGGATACAGGGGGAATAACAACAAAGGAAGAGGCAGAGGTAACAACAACACTCGCGCCTCTCCCACTAATAAGCAGAGACTTCCCTCCACTCCCTCCAGACCATTCCACTCCGGTCGGGGGGAGACTCTCACAGTTCCTACCTGTCTGGAATACCATCACTGCAGACAAGTGGGTGAGACAAATTATCCAGTTTGGTTACTGCCTGGAACTTACAGCAACCCCACCCAACATACCACCCAAACAGCGTCCAGTGTCCACCGAACATCTCGCACTCAAACAGGAAGTTCTTTCGCTGTTTCAAAAACATGCAATAGAACCAGTTCCCATACAACATCAAGGGACAGGAGTGTATTCTCTCTACTACCAAATCCCCAAAAAGGACGGTACCCTAAGGCCAATCCTGGACCTCAGACCTCTCAATCTCTACATACAGTCAGATCATTTTCACATGATCACTCTTCAACAGGTTCTTCCACTGCTCCAACAAGGCGACTTCCTTGCCACACTAGATCTCAAGGATGCCTACTTCCATATTCCCATACACCCTGCTCACAGAAAATACCTAAGGTTCACAGTGAACGGCCAACACTATCAGTTCAAAGTCCTTCCGTTCGGAGTGACTACAGCACCCAGGGTGTTCACAAAGTGCCTTGCAGTAGTAGCAGCGCACTTGCGAAGACAACAAATCCATGTATTTCCATACCTCGACGACTGGCTCATAAAAGCCAAGTCACACAACCAATGTGTTCACCACACTTTCCAAACCATTCAGCTTCTACACAACTTGGGGTTCACAGTAAACTACACCAAGTCACACCTTTATCCCTCCTACGTACATCAGTATTTAGGAGCCACAATAGACACTTCCAAAGCTCTAGCATACCCCAATCCAGCAAGGATAGTCAGTATGCAAACCTTCGTCTCCAAGTTTCAGCCCCAACACGCTCTACCAGCACGCGTGTTTATGCAGCTAATAGGAATGATGGCCTCTTGCATTTTCATTGTACCTCACGCAAGACTTCAAATGCGCCCCTTACAGGAATGCTTAGCAGGTCAGAGGAACCAGGCTCAAGGTCAACTTACAGATCTGGTGTTGGTGGACAGCCGCACACATCACTCTCTGCAGTGATGGAACATACAAAACCTTTCCACAGGGCGGCCGTTCCTAGAGCCAGTTCCACAGATAGTGCTAACAGCAGGCGCATCACTCACCGGCTGGGGAGCCCATCTCCTGAGCCACACAGTTCAGGGCAGGTGGTCCACTCAACAGAAAGTGTTCCACATCAATTACCTAGAATTACTGGCAGTATTTCTAGCGTTAAAGTCGTTTCAAACACACCTCCTCAACAAAGCTGTCCTAGTCCGCACAGACAACATAACCGCAATGTATTACATACAGAAACAAGGAGGAACACATTCTTTGCAGCTGTCCCATCTAGCGCAAAGTATATGGAAATGGGCCATTCCACAAAAAATATATCTTCTAGCAGAACATCTTCCAGGGGTGAACAATCAGATAGCGGATCTGTTAAGTCGTCAAACTCAACAGATACACGAATGGGAACTTCATCCACAAGTTCTTCAACCGTTCTTCCATATGTGGGGCCAACCAGATATAGATCTATTTGCCACCCATGCAAACGCAAAATGCCCAACCTTCGCCGCCAGGTTCCCACACCCGTTGTCCAAGGGCAATGCGATATGGATGATCTGGTCAGGCAGTTTTGCGTATGGTTTTCCGCCACTCCCACTCATTCCACTGGTAGTACGCAAGCTCAAACAGTCTCTCAAAATGATCCTAGTTGCTCCCACATGGGCACGGCAACCATGGTTCACAACACTCCTGGAACTCTGTCGTTCCACACCAAAAACTACCTCTCTCCCCAACCCTGCTAACACAGAACATGGAGAGATAAAGCACCCAGATCCAGCACAACTGAATCTAGCAATCTGGCCCCCTAAATCCTAGAGTTCGGTTACCTTAACCTCCCACCCGACTGTATGAACATTATTAAAGAAGCCAGATGCCCCACTACTAGAGGTTGCTATTCAGCTAAATGGAAAAGAGTCGTCATTTACTGCAACAATAACAAAATTCACCCGTTAGATGCTTCAATTCAGAACATTATCTGCTATTTGCTACATCTACAAAGATGCAATCTGGCATACTCATCAATAAGATTACATTTGGCTGCCCTAGCCGTCTACCTACAAAACAGACAACATTTGTCGTTGTTTAGAGTACCCGCGATCAAAGCCTTTATGGAAGGCCTCAAAAGAATAATTCCACCTAGACTGCCACCCTCTCCAGTGTGGAACCTAAACATTGTTCTTACTAGGCTCATGGGTCCCCCATTTGAGCCTTTACACAAATGCGAATTACAATTCCTAACATGGAAAGTAGCCTTCCTTGTTGCAATCCCCTCTCTCAGAAGAGTAAGTGAGATCCAGGCTTTAACCATACAAGAACCATTCTTACAAATACATCATAACAAGGTGGTTCTTAGGACAAATCCAAAATTCCTTCCCGAAGTAATCTCTGCTTTCCATCTTAATCAATCAGTAGAGTTACCAGTATTTTTCCAGAACCCTGATTCTGTAGGAGAAAGAGCTCTTCACACCCTTGACCTCCAAAAGAGCTCTATTTACTACATAGGACTAAAGCCTTTAGGAAAACAAAGCAACTATTCGTGGCCTTTTGTCCACCTCATAAAGGCAATCCTATTTCCAAAGCTGGAATTGCCAGATGGATAGTAAAATGTATTCAAATATGCTACCAAAAAGCAAAACGTACGTTAACAATTCCCCCTAGAGCGCATTCAACACGCAAAGTAGGGGCTTCCATGGCATTCTTAGGGAACATTCCCCTAGAAGACATTTGTAAGGCAGCAACATGGTCTACTACACACACACACCTTCACCAAACACTATTGTGTAGATGTGCAGGCAAAGCAACAAGCTTCTGTAGGCCAAGCTGTTCTTAAAACACTTTTTCAAACTACTGCAACAGATACAGTCGACCACCGCTAGGGGAGACACTGCTGTACAGTCTATGCACATAGTGTGAATTCTGCAGCTCATATGCCTCGAACGGAAAATGCTACTTACCAGTATGCATCTGTTCTTGGCATGTAGAGCTGCAGAGGTTCACACGCCCACCCACCTCCCCGGAACCTGTATCTGTTCCAGTGTTATCTTACTTAGATACATTCTCATGGACATCTTTCTGTTTATTACTAACTCCATCATTTCACTTCATGGCGAAAAACAATCTGAGGATGGAGTCGATGCCCATGCGCACTATCGTCCAAGGGAGGAGTCACCTATCTCGTGACTACAAAGACTTCTTCCAAGACAACAACAAGGTGCAAGCATCCGAGCCCAACACCAGATGGCGATCTATGCACATAGTGTGAATCTCTGCAGCTCTACATGCCAAGAACAGATGCATACTGGTAAGTAGCATCTTCCTTGTTATTTACTGCATCTACAAAGATGTAATCTGGCATACACATCCATAAGACTACATCTTGCTGCCCTTGCCGCTTACCTACAAAACAGGCAACATTTGTCATTGTTTAGGGTACCTGCCATCAAAGCGTTTATGGAAGGCCTTAAAAGGATATTTCCTCCCACAATCCCATCATCTCCACTGTGGAATTTAAACATTGTCCTTACTAGGCTCATGGGTCCCCCATTTGAACCTCTACACAAATGCGAACTGCAGTTCCTTACTTGGAAAGTAGCTTTCCTTGTCGCAATCACCTCTCTCAGAAGTGTAAGCGAGATCCAGGCTTTAACCATACAAGAACCATTCTTACAAATACATCATAACAAGGTGGTTCTGAGAACAAATCCAAAATTCCTTCCCAAAGTAATCTCTGCTTTCCATCTTAATCAATCTGTGGAATTACCTGTTTTCTTCCCAAAACCAGATTCCGTAGCAGAGAGAGCTCTTCACACACTTGATGTCAAAAGAGCTATACTTTATTACATTGACAGAACTAAACCTTTTAGAAAGACAAACCAACTGTTTGTAGCTTTCTCTCCACCTCATAAAGGAAACCCAATTTCCAAAGCTGGAATTGCCAGGTGGATAGTCAAATGTGTTCAAATATGCTACCACAAAGCAAAACGCACATTAACAATTCCCCCTAGAGCGCATTCAACACGCAAACTAGGGGCTTCCATGGCATTCTTGGGGAACATTCTCTTAGATGACATTTGTAAAGCTGCAACATGGTCTACGCCACACACCTTCACCAAACACTATTGTGTAGATGTGCAGGCAAAGCAACAAGCGTCTGTGGGCCAGGCTGTTCTTAAAGCACTTTTTCAGACCACTGCAACAGGTACAGGTAGCCACCGCTAAGGGAGAGCACTGCTATGCAGTCTATGCACAAGTATGTATTCTGCAGCTCATATGCCTCGAACGGAAAATGCTACTTACCAGTATGCATCTGTTCTTGGCATGTAGAGCTGCAGAATCACATACGCCCACCCTCCTCCCCGGTACCTATATCTGTTCCAGCGTTATCTTACTTAGATACTTACACATGGACATCTTTTCTGTTTCTTACAAACTCTATCATTTCCCTTCATGGCGAAAAACAATCTGAGGATGGAGTCGATGCCCATGCGCACTATCGTCCAAGGGAGGAGTCACCTATCTCGTGACTACAAAGACTTCTTCCAAGACAACAACAAACTGCAAACATCCGAGCCCACCACCAGATGGCGATCTATGCACAAGTATGGGATTCTGCAGCTCTACATGCCAAGAACAGATGCATACTGTTAAGTAGCATTTTCCTTTTACATACAGTCAGACCACTTCCACATGGTAACACTTCAACAGGTACTACCTCTGCTGAAAAAAGGAGACTTTCTGTCTACTCTAGACTTGAAGGAAGCCTACTTTCATATTCCAATCCACCCAGCTCACTGCAAATTTCTCAAGTTTGTGGTAGCAGGTCAACACTACCAATTCAAGGTACTCCCATTCGGAGTCACCACTGCCCCCAGAGTCTTCACAAAGTGCCTGGCGGTAGTAGCTGCTCATCTGAAGACAAAGCATCCATGTCTTCCCATACCTGGACGATTGGCTCATCAAAGCCAGCACCTACCAACAGTGTCTCAAAAACATTTCCGTAACCATCAAGTTACTACATCAACTAGGGTTCACAGTCAATGTGCCAAAGTCACATCTTCAACCAACCAATATTCAGAACTACCTAGGAGCCACTTTAGATACTCAAAAGGCTCTGGCGTTTCCCAACGCAGCCAGAATTCTCAACATTCAGGCTTTGGTTCGTCAGTTTCAACCCAATCAACCTCTTCCAGCTCGGGCTTACATGCAACTGCTGGGGATGATGGCATCCTGCATAATGATCGTGCCGCATGCCAGACTTCAAATGCGTCCGCTCCAGGAATGCTTAGCCAGTCAGTGGAACCAGTCAAACAGTCTATTAACCGATCTAGGGTTGGTAAGCGGCCGTACTCCTCGCTCTCTGCAGTGGTGGAACACACAAAATCTGTCAAAAGGACAGCCCTTCATAGACCCGGTTCCACAGACAGTACTAACAGCGGACGCTTCTGTAACTGGCTCGGGTGCCCATCCACATCAACACACAGTACAATGACCGTGGAACCACCAACAAAAGTTGCTTCATATAAACCATTTAGAGCTCATGGCCATATTTCTAGCCCTCAAAGCTTTTCAGACCCAGCTGTAAGAAAGTGGCTCTGTATATACTGAACCAAAGTAAGGTTCAGTGTGCACAGAGTCCACAGTCCCCAGAGGTTTGGCAGAGGCTAAAGTTAGATATAACCTTACTCTCTAAAGTGGTAGCTTGGTCGAGCAGTAAGGCAGTATCAGAGGACAGTGTAAAGCATTTGTTGTACACACTCAGTCAGCAAATGAAGCCACACACTCAAGAACTGAACTCTAGGTCAATTGTTTTGTATTTAAAAATATATAGTTTTATTTTTAGAACCAACAATAGGTATCAAAATACTTTCTCAGAATCAAATGCTGTAGTTGTATACTTTCAATAAGCAATAGACTTTTAAATGCAATAGTTACAGTTGTTGCAATAGGCAACACAATTCAAACACAATTATAACATTGAGCTCAATGGGGAATTTTAAGTAAATGCAATATCAATTACTTTTTTTTTTTTTTTAACTTTATTTTTTTGATTTATCACAAAAACAATACATTGGCATCAAATAAACACGTATGCATACATTTCGTTGACAGCAATTAGAGGCGCATGAGACACAAGGCCGCACCAAGAAGGGAAGGGGCAAAGGGAACAGAAGAATCATTTCTAAACATGTCGCTGCGGGGAGAGGGGCGGCAACAAGGCACCCCCACCCAGTGTGGACCCCTCAGAGCCAGGCGTCGCGTTCCCCACTAGAAACAGACCCCCGGTTATATCAGCATCACTCTGCTCACTAGTAGTGACATCCCGGGAGGACGGCTCCACCTCCGTCAACCCTGTGGCACACAGGACCCGCCAAGCCATCAGGTCATCCTGCAATTTCTCATCCCGTCGGGTGTGCTTCATGTGGGCCTCTTCAGCCAGCGACCACTCTCGGACGTCTTTAAGCCAAGCAGGAAGTTCAGGGGCCCGCTGCCCCATCCAAGTTATGGCCACCCTGCGCCTGGCAAGCACCAACATTAACTGTAAGAGTTTATAGGGAGTTTCTTCCTCTTGGGCCTGCGAACCATCGCGAGTAGACACTGCAAGGGATCGAGGGCCACCCGAAGCCCCGTGGCGCTTACCACCCTAGGCACTACCCCAGACCAAAACTGTGCAACCAATGGACATTCCCATGCCAAATGTAAAAAGCCTGCATTGTCTGCTGCACATCTAGGACAACCAGCGCCCCTGCTACTGTCAATGCGCCTCAGTGACACCGGGGTAAGGTAGGTGCGGTGTAGGTAATTAAAGTGTGTTAGTTTAAATCTGGCATTGCATGAAACGGTGTGTGTAAGGGAGCCTATGCGTGCCCACTGTGCCTCCTCCAGCGAATATCAATTACTTTACGTATGATTTTCTTACTCCGGGCTGGATCCTGGATTCAGCCCTGGTGCATTTCCTGTAAACAGTTGGAAGAAATCGTTTTTGTTACACAGACGATTTTTAAGGAATATTTGTTTGTTTGTAAAATCGACACTTAGAAGAATTTCTGGAGAAAACCAGGCAATGTTATCCTATGGAGGAAAATCAAGTTATCGGTAAGTACAGTTGTAATTACTTTTCAGGGTCAGTGCTGGGCAGCAAGATCCAGCACTGGGATCTCTCCTGATAACAGGTGAGTAATTTCGTTTTCGTTCATCGGACAATTTTTAGTGAATATTTTAAAGTTTCAAAACTCGACACTTAGAAGAAATTTCAGTGTAAACCAGTCAATGTTACCCTATGGAGAAAATGTAGGTTATCGGCTTTCAGGTAAGTACTCGACTGGCAGAGTTAAGGTTCTGGGCATAGACTCAGGGGTCTCCCAGGGTCAGGTAGGTACAGTTGGTACACCCTCAGCGGCACAGGGGCGGCCGGGTGCAGAGTGAGTTAGGCCCAATGTTAGCCTATGGCGGGCAGGGGGCCCTTGGTTGGTGGCTGCTAGCAGGCAGGCTACGCGGCTGTGGGAGCTGGGCTCCTGGTCACTTACACAGGGCAAGTGGGGAAGTAGGATAGGATAGGTGTTGCACTCCCAGGGGCACTCGGGCGGCTGGATGCAGGGTGCTTTTGAGCCGTCGGGCGCTCAATGTATTTCAATGGAGAAGCTGGAAGTTGAACAAAGACTGCAAGCTCGGGGACGGAGATTCTTCAGGTGCGACCACCACTTCGAGAGGTAAGTTGGGTAGTTGGAGGATAGGTAGGCACCCTGGAGTTGGGCACAGGGGGCCGCAGGGCGCCGGGTGCAGGGGTGTCTATTCGCGTCGGGAAATCTTACCCTCTGCTGGTCGCGGTTGGAGGGGTCCCTGGAGTTGAGGCTGCAGGCGTCGTCAGGAGCGTCGAGGAGGGTCCTTGGGTGCTGGATTCTGGGTCACAGTCGCCGGGGGGACGTCCTCGTGGTCTTTGTCCACTCAGGCACAGGCCGGGCTCGGCGGGTGCAGAGTGTGCAGGAGTCGCGGTTCCTGGCTGGCACCAGGGGTTTGTTACTTGCTTTGAGCAGTACCACTGCTCGTGGGAATCCCAGTTCTTTTAGAGTCACAAGGCAGTCAGGTCCTCCGGGGTTTTCGAGGTTGCTGACCACTGGAGACGCCGGGGTTTAGCGTGTTCGAGGGTCGACAGGCCTGTAGGGCTGGGGCCAAGTCAGTTGGTGTCTTCCTCTTGTGAGCAGCTGCACGACAGGTCTTCTTTCTTCTTGTTCTTCTTGCTTGTTTCGCGATCTGAGGAAGGAAGGTTCAGGGTGCCCCTAAATACTAAATTTAGGGGCATTATAGGTAGGTTAAGGGCAGGGACCAATGGGTCCCTTCCCTGGGGGTGGGTACACCCCCTATCCTGCCACTCTCCAGTGGGAGGGGGGCAGGAGCCTCGTCCTGATTGGGCAGGGCTCCCCATCTTCAAGATGGCGAGAGCCCGGAGATGTGCTTCACCTCGCCTCCCCCACCTGAGGGGTGAGGTTGGCAGAGGCTGGCAAACCCCCTTTCCTCACTTGGGGTTTCCCGCCAGTCTTCCCGCCAGAGTGGGGGCTAGAACCAGTGGGGACCAGTTGCTGGGTACAGCAAGTGGTCTGTGGAGGCTCACAAAGGCTGCATGCCTTTGAAGCTTCCCCCTGCCCATCCATGTCTGCTGGGTGGCAGGCTAGGCAGCCTCTCAGGCAAGACGTGGATTGTGGGTTAGGTTCAGGGGGCAACTTTAAGTTGCCCTCTGTCGTGCGTCTTACATTAAATCCCACCCTGGCATCAGTGTGGGTTTAATGTGCTGAGAAGTTTGATACCAAACTTCTCAGTCTTCAGTGTAGCCATCATGTTGCTGTGGAGTTCGTGATGACGACCTCCCAGCACCATATACTTTTAATGGCAGCACTGCACTTACAGTGCCCAGGAATGGACCTGGGTACTGTAGGGGTACAGGGCTCATGCACCTGTACCCTCACCACTGGTATAGTGCACCCAGCTAGAGGGGTGACCTAGGTATGCCAGGGCAGTGTGCTTGTGGGCATGGCACACAGGGATGTGTGCCATGTCGACTCTCTGTTTTGTTCTGCACCAAGACACTCAGTGTGTGTGTGTGTCAGGGTACAGGGCCTCTAAGGGTGGCACAATAAGTGCTGCAGCCCTTAGGGGCCTTCTCTGATCACAGTGCCCTGGGTACCTATGGTACCATTTACCAGGGGCTGACATGTGGCCAGAGATGCCAATTGGGTTTAGGCTTCAATGCAGTTTTAGGGAAGGAACACAGACCCTGGGCATCTGATTGGCAGGAGCCCAGGGCACACTCAGTCAAAGTACATCAGCAAAAAGTGGGGGCATACTGTTAGAAGGTGGTTCTGACACTCGGCCGCCCGGATTTTTTGCTTTTTGAGCACCTTGTTGTTGAGCTTTTACTGTGGGAGAGCCTCATAAGTTGGGACTCACCCACAGTGAACTCATGATGAAAGAGACTGCATGTGGATTTTACTGGTGTCCCCCTAGCTTGACTAGGCCGCTGCGCAGCAGCTGGAATAAGGGGCACCGGGCTGGTTACATGCAGACACCTGTGTACATGCGTGTGCACACGTGTAGGGGCTGCGCAGGGGAGATTCCTGGCGTGCGCAGTCCAGGAGCAGCTACAAAGTGAATGGTGTGGCAGGACTTATGCAGAATTGGGTGGTGACATGGAATAGGCTTTATACACTGGGAAGGAACATGCCAGGGAAAGTCAGTGTGTTTTACTGTTTTTCACTTCATTATTCCCCTATGGGGATGTGGAGCCCATGTGCTAGATTAACTTTCATAAGGCCTACAGATTCCAGACACGCACTAAAGTCCACTGTAGCGGATGTGAAAAGGGGTATTCTGCAGAGTCCAAAGTCATATTTGTACTGCTTTTGGGTCATCCAGAAATGTCACATTTCTCTGAGTCAGTCATAACCAGGGCCAGGCTGAGGGCTGACCTCAGCTGGATGGATTGATAACCTTTCTTCCACAAGCTAAGGCCTCCTCTCCACGAGGAGAAGATGGGTAGGGCTACAAGCTCATCCATCAGCAGCTATCACTGGGTGCCAGGCACCAGGCTGCACCAAGGAGGGAAGGCAGCGAGGAGGGAAGGGCTCTTGTTTCAGAGACCATGTGGCCAGAGACCCTGGACGACGCCATTTTGAACAAACCCAGAGGCTGGACAAGGAGGGAGCAGCGGCAGGGAAGTGATGTCGCTGGTTGATAGGACCAACAGAGACTGCCTGCCAGCCCCCTACTCAACTTTTAAAAAGTGCTTGCACAGGAAGAGAAGCACTCTCTGGGGTGTGGTCTGCTGAGGCGGAAGGTGCTGGAGCCTGGCAATGGGCAGTTGGAAGGAGGACCCCCCTGACTGCCCCCCAGGGCCCTAACAGCGCCCGCAGAAGAGCCCAGGACCGGTGCGCAGAAGCAGGGGCCTCTGCGCAGGGAGAAGAGAGGCCCAGGAGGAGAGCCAGGCGAAAGGCTGGCGCAGGGAGCCAGTGAAGACCGCTTCCTGCAGAATGCACCCTCTTGGAGAGGGTGAAGGAGAGTGCTCCCAGTGGCTGGGGGGCGCCACCAGGAGCAAGAAGACGCGAAAATGGGGCAGATCAGACCCCCATGGGCTGAGATATGGCCCCCCGGAAGGTAGGCGACCTTTGACCCCTAAGAAGACCGATGACTAAGCGCATGGGGCTCCGCCGCCGGTCTCAGAGAAGCCCCCGGGGTGGGTCAAGTCCCGGGGGCTGCCCCCAGAAGAAGGGAAGCCGGGGAGCGCCGTTGCGCTCCCCGTGAAAATGCCCTGTGTGGGGGGGCCAGGAGCCCACCCTGACCCCACCGAAGATGGAGGCGGGGGAGCGCCGTCGCGCCCCCGTGAAGGTGCCCCCGCGGGGTGCCAGGAGCCCACCCTGGCCCCGCCGAAAAATGAAGACGGGGAGCGCCGTCGCGCTCCCTGTGAAGGTTGGAAGGGGGGCGGGACCCGGCACCCGGGATCCCATCCCCGGGCCCCATAGCAAAGTCGGGGAGCGCCGTCGCGCTCCCCGTGAAACTGGCCCTAGGCGGGGTGCCAGGAGCCAACCCTGGCCCCCGCCGATGCTGAATGAGGAATGTGTGGGGGGTGGGGGGGTGCTGTCGCACTCCCCCCGAAAAACCGCTACAGAGCGGACGCTGCGTGTAGAAGAGTCGTGCCGGCTCCCGCGGCAGCACGCAAGGGTGCTGGCCGAGCCGCATCCCCGTACCTGGGGGTCCGGGTGGGTCCGGGCCCCCCAACGAACCTGGTGACACGGGAGGGCCCGGGTGGGACCGGGCCCCCGCGGAGAAGTGCGAGTTGCATGGCTCTCCCCGGCACAGCGGGAGAGCCGCTGTTCAAATATGCACAGGAAAGGAGCCTGAAGCGCCCCATAATGCCTTGCAAGGCATGGGGGAAAGGATCGTTTTGTTGCTTGGTGGCCCCCAGAGGAGGGGGTCACCCTCAATTGAGAAAGGTGCAGGGGAGCTGCTTGAGAAGCGCAGTCTCCCCCAGCACGAAACTGGAAGTCCCGCCCTAAGTCTCATGGGGACTTGAGAAGGATAACCCCTCAATGGCTCAGCCAGCATTTTAACTCCTCTTGGGCTGGAACTTTTGTTCTTCAGCTGGAGGAGGGATGAGAAGTGCATCATGGAGTGAAGGGCTGAGTTGGGGATGTCTGGAGAAGGGCATCCCCTGGAGGTGAAGAGGTGTAATTGCACCAGAAATGCTTTTACTAATGTTCTTTCTTTTAGAGGGACTGAAGGTCACATGTGTAATGTGATGTACTGGTGTAAGGTGATGTCATAAGCAAAGTGGGGTTATGTTGCCAGACTCTCCTGCTAGGGTGTCGTGTCTGGCTGTATAGGCGTAATCCTGTGATTTCATCTGTGATATTAGGGGCTGTAATTGCAAAGCATTCTAATGATACCCAAATGTGCTGAGTACTGTCATTCTAAAGTGTTGCGTAAACATGTATTCTTGCTGCTGCGCTTAGGTGAAGACCCCCGACTGCTAGCCCTTAAGATATAGAGGTGCATACTTTATGGTCCGTAGGAGATGCTCAGTCAGGGTCATGTGTCACCAAGGCAGGTGTACCCCTTTTTAATGCTGGTTGAGGTAATGGGGTGGGACGCCACTGGGATGGTGCCAGTGCGCAGAGCCCTCGCTCCAGGTTATGTTCAACTAACTGCATTGGGGGCAAGATGATGTGCATACATGGGAGTGGTGGTACTAGACCCCACCCCCCTTCGGGAGGGGTGGAGATGTTATGCAATGTCACCAAGTAATTCCAACAGCTTATGTATATTTGTAAATTGGTGCATAGTATTGAGTAGTGTGTGTGTTTAATAAATGTACTCTTACTTTTATAAAGCCAAGTACAGACTGGACAATCAATTATTGAGTGTTATTTCTGCGCACCTGCAAATGGCGATTACTAGCCCACACCACCTCCCTTGAGTAAGCCTCAGACTGCTCTGCAACGCTACCCTCTGAGAGTCAGGCGCTACAATTGGGTGTTTGGTTCCCAGTGAAGGACAAATGTAGTCATGTTATTTGTGCAGGCCTCACAGATGCTGACTTGTTTTCCAACACATACCATGCAAGAAAGATGGCACTTTCTCACACCAGCTGAAAGGGAAAACTGTCCTAGTTCGTACCGACAACATGACAGCCATATATTTCATACAGAAACAGGGGGGAACACACTCCCCCCAATTGTCCCACTTAGCCCAGGACATCTGGAGGTGGTCCGTTCATCACAAGATCTATCTCCTAGCAGAACATCTCCCAGGAATAAACAATCAGATGGCAGACCTGCTAAGTCGTCAGACACAGCAAGTCCACAAATGGGAAATACATCCTCAAGTTCTCCTCCCATTCTTCCAAATGTGGGGCTTTCCAGACATAGACCTGTTCGCCACGCATCTAAACGCAAAATGCCCAAACTTCGCGTCCAGGTATCCACACCCATTGTCCAAAGGCAATGCACTATGGATGAACTGGTCAGGGATATTTGCTTACGCTTTTCCACCTCTCCCACTCATTCCATTAGTGGTTCGGAAACTCAAACAAGCATCACTGACACTAATCCTAGTTGCTCCCACATGGGCACGTCAACCATGGTTCACAACCCTGTTGGAGCTCTCGGTAGTTCCTCATCAAAAACTACGTCTTACACCCAATCTCCTCACACAGAGCCGTGGAGACATAAGACACCCAGATCCCAGTCAACTCAATCTGGCGGTCTGGCACCTGAAGTCTTAGAGTTTGGCTATCTTAACCTACCGCCAAACTGTATGAATATCATCAAGGAAGCTAGACGATCTACCACAAGAGCCTGCTATGCAGCAAAGTGGAAGCGGTTTGTAATTTACTGCAATAACAACCACATCAACCCGCTTGATGCTTCTGTCCAAAATATTATATGCTATTTGTTACATCTGCAACGTTCCAATTTAGCATACACGTCCATACGTCTACATCTAGCTGCATACCTACAAAATAGACAACATCTATCTCTTTTTACAGTGCCTGTCATTAAAGCATTTATGGAAGGACTTAAAAGAGTTATTCCCCCGAGACGTCCACCTGCTCCAGTATGGGATCTCAACATTGTCCTCACCAGACTAATGGGCCCACCTTTTCAGCCATTGCACAAATGTGAACTACAATTTCTCACATGGAAAACTGCTTTCCTTGTGGCTATCACATCACTCGGAGAGTACGTGAACTTCAGGCATTAACTATAGAAGAACCTTTCTTACAAATGCATCAAAATAAAGTAGTTCTAAGGACTAATCCTAAATTACTTCCTAAAGTCATTTCTGCTTTTCACATCAATCAATCGGTTGAGTTACCAGTGTTCTTCCCTCAACCATATTCAGTAGCAGAACGTGCTCTACACACATTAGATGTAAAAAGAGCATTGCTGTATTACTTAGAAAGGACAAAACCTTTTCGTAACACAAATCAACTTTTTGTCACTTTTGGTCCACCACACAAGGGCAATCCCATATCAAAATCAGGAATTGCTAGGTGGATAGTCAAATGCATTCAAATCTTTTACGCAAAAGCAAAAAGAACATTAACAGTTCCCCCTAGAGCATACTCTACACGCAAGCTGGGGGCTTCTATGGCATTCTTAGGAAATACACCCATAGATGACATATGCAAAGCTGCAACATGGTCTACACCTCAAACATTCACAAAACACTACTGTGTAGATGTTAGCAAGACAACAAGCTAGAGTGGGCCAGGCAGTTTTACGTACACTATTTCAAACCACTACAACAGATACAGGTTAGCCACTGCTTTGGGATATAACTGCTGTATAGTCTATGCAAAGCATATGATCTACAGCTCATATGCCTCAAACGGAAAATGCTACTTACCCAGTATGCATCTGTTCTTGGCATATAGAGCTGTAGAGTCATATGTGCCCACCCACCTCCCCGGGTACCTATATCCGTTGTAGTAATATCTTACTTGGATAGATGCATTCATGGACATCTCCTTTTACTACTCCTACTATCTCCATTATCACCCTCTGCGGGAAAAAATCTAACAATGGAGTCGATGCCCATGCGCACTTTCACCGAAAGGAGGAGTAACCTACCTCGTGACTGGAAAGACTTCTTCGAAGAAAAACAAAGTGCAAACATCCGGACCCAACACTACATGGCGATATATGCAAAGCATATGACTCTACAGCTCTATATGCCAAGAACAGATGCATACTGGGTAAGTAGCATTTTTCTTTCATCCATAGGATAACATTGACTGTTTTTCTTGGAAAAGTTTGTAAGTGTGGAGTTTGAAAACCTAAAGAAATTCTTTAAAATTGCACTAACTAACAAAAACGATTTTACTTACCTGTTTACAGGAAATGTCCCAGAGAGTATCCAGGTATACAACTCTGAGTAAGAAAAGTAATCTCAAAAGTAACTTGCCTGTAATTTTACTGAAAAGCCCATTCAAGTCTATGTACTGTATTTACAAAGTTTTGCATTTCTCTGAAACCATACTGTAAGTCAAAACAAAGTGCATATACAATTACAATTCAAACTGCATTACTACTGTAAAGTATTTATTGCTTACCTGTGCCAGGCTTGCTTAGTTCTAGAAAATAAAATAACTAAAAGAATATTTTTATTCAAAAACAATTGGTCTGAAGTTCAGTCTTTAAGTGTGAGAATTCATTTGCTGACTGAGTGTGTACAACAAATGCTTAACACTGTCCTCTGATACTGCCTTACTGCTTGACCACACTACCACAAATAGAGAGTGAGGTGCTATCTAACTTTACCTCTGCCTACCTTTGGGGTTCCACTGGACTCTGTGCACACTATACCTCACTTTGGTATAGTATATACAGAGCCAGCTTCAAAGGAATGGCAAACTCCCAGACCATATACTCTTTATGGCATTACTGCACTTACAATGTCCAAAAATGGACTTAGACACTGTAGGGGTACAGGGCTCATGCACCTGTACCCTCACCACTGGTATAGTGCACCCAGCTAGAGGGGTGGCTTACTTATGCCAGGGCAGTGGATTGTAGGCATGGCACACAGGGATGTGTGCCATGTCGACTCTTCACTTTGTTCTGCACCAAAACATGCAGCCTTCAATGGGGGGGGGGGGGGAATGTTTAAAGATGCAGGGCCTCTAAGGGTGGCACAATAGGTGCTGTAGCCCTTGGAGGCCTTTCCTGGTCACAGTGCACTTGGTACCTAGGGTACCTTTTACAAGGTACTTGGATGTGGCCAGAGAGGTTCCAATTGGGTGTTGCAACAATACAGTATAGGGAAAGAACATCTGCCCTGGGTACCTGGTTGGCAGGAACCTAGGGCACACTCAGTCAAAGTACATCGACACTCCTCATTTGTCCTCCTCAAACACCTCCTCAACCAACAATTTCAGTGGTACTTACGTTGCCAATACTGCCATTCACTCCTCATTCACCACAGTCTCCTGTACCAGTCACACCTACACCAAGGCAACCTAGATCTCATTACTGTCACACTAGACCTCACTGCTATAGATCTAGTTCCAGATCGACATCTCATCGTTGTCATCGTCCAAGGTCTCACAGATGCTCACACTCAAGAAGAAGATATTCTACATCCAGATAGAGAGCCTCACAATCTCGTCCTACATTATCTTCAGGATTGCATTTACCTACCTTAACAGATTCTCCATCACTAAGAATATCTCATGTAGATATGAACACCTTC
The DNA here is from genome assembly GCA_963921515.1 of Calotriton arnoldi. Classification (NCBI taxonomy): domain Eukaryota; kingdom Metazoa; phylum Chordata; class Amphibia; order Caudata; family Salamandridae; genus Calotriton; species Calotriton arnoldi. The sequence continues at coordinate 1,221,184 of CAWUFW010004936.1, read as the reverse complement.
CAGGAGGTTCTTTTTACGGGTGCTAACAAATTGAATATTGATTTACGACCACTACTACTTCCAAGTCGGTAATTTTTTAGATGCTTCATCAAAGATCTGCAGCTAGATAACTACTCAGTTTGGCTCCAGGCCTCTTGGAACGAGCAAGGGAATATTTGTCTGACTCCGGCTGCTGTAATGGCTGCTTCATCTTGCCTGCAGAAGAAATACAGACCACCGGTTCAAGTTCCATCTTTTTTTCGATAAGATCCAATACCAGACTGTCATTGTTTTAGCTGCTTGGAAACTTCATGCCACGCCTCCATCTTCTACAATACCTCCTGACAAAGAAAGCAAGGAATTTGATTCACAGGGCAGAAAAGTCTGTGGAACCTCTGCGGTTTCTATGAAAGCTGTTAGGGCAACTGCTCTCTTTGGGTGCTATATTTCTCAACAGTTCATAGGAGATCTTCCCAGAGACAGGCGCATGGTTTCCAAGTGATCGCTAATAAAGGTATGATGGTATCAAACCAAGTTATAAGAGCTGCAGCCGATACCTCCACTCTAGCAGCACATGGTTATTTTCATGGCCTAGTGTTCATCTTGGCTGAGACTCTCAAGCTTGAAACCTGAAGCCTACCACTGGTTTCTTAACTAGCCTTTTTCAGGTAGCACTTTATTTGGCTCTCATTCGAACAATGAGATATCTCGAATAAGATCTAAGCTAGACTCTCTCAAAGCTGTCGATTTTAGAGAAAAGGAGGAACTATACGAGACATTCCTTTATGCCCCTTGACCGCCGCTACTTCCAGCACAGGGTTCAGACACCTCATTGGACTCCAGGACAACAACAACCATCAGCTCAGTCACATAGACATCTGCAACAGCGCAGTCATTCAAGAGTCAGGAATGACAGCAATCATCTGCACAAGCCACAAAAACAACCCTCCCCCCCATTTCCATTACCTACTGTGGTAGGGGGGGCGGGGAAGTATAACATCTTATCTTAAAGAGTGGCAAAAAATAACCACAGACAAATGGGTTTTAAATATTGTAGAACATGGTTACTCTATCTGATTCACGTGTCATCCACCGAAGAAACCAACGTTTTACCATCGGGAAAGACTGCAACAAGAAGTTTCCATCCTCTTGCAGAAACATGCGGTGGAAAAGGTCCCCGCCTTGCCTGACAGGAATGGGATTGCATTACCGTTACTTCCTGGCAAAAAAGAAAGGGCCCAAAAATGAGTACAGACCCATTTTGGACCTCAAGAGAGCGTACTTGTGAATTTGCAAAGAAAAATTCAGAATGTTGTCTCTTCACCAAATATATGCCCAACCTCATTAGGGAGACTGGCTATGTTCAACAGACCTACAAGATGCCTACTTTAACATTCCAATAGCCCTGAATTATCAGAAATTCCCTGAGGATCACTGTAGGAAGAGATCATTTCCCGTACATTTTCCTTGCTGACAGAAATCTTGACTGCATACTTTTTTCCAAATGCATGGCAATTGTAGCAGCCCACCTTAAAAAAAGAAAATCTTTGTCTATCCATATCTAGACGATTGACTCTTCAAGGTATCTTCGTATCAACAAGCAAGTCAACATTATCATCTGGCTGTCATGACTCACTTGGCTGGGTCTGCATGTGAATCATTACAATCCACATCAAACCCAGTACAGTCTCTACTCTAAACAGGAAAGGCTACTGAAGGTTTCAGCAAGATAGGGTTGACTTTCTAAAAATCATCTGTTAACGCTACTTTAAATCTGATCTGCACAATGAGTCTGGTTTACTGAAACAATTAATTTGCTACCTTGGAGTAATCTCTCTGGGGGCTCCAAATGGGAGTTAGCACTTACCGTGGTGGTTAGTGAAACTCCATGTTAGCCAATAGGGCCACCATCCTAGCTACATTGAAAATTTCATTCTTCTGTTTCCATTTTCAGGGCATGTCATTCAAAAAGAAGTACTTTCCTACTCCCACCCACCACCCAACCATACTGCATACAATTGTATATAGAGACCCTTTGTTGGACTGATCAACAGCTAAATTTTGCTGAAGTTCTTCCAATGGTAAGTCTTAGCAAATAAACCCTTTGGGAAGCATAAATCACACACCATAATCCAAATTCACACTTCTCACTCAAACAATAGGAGCTTAACACAACAGCCAACCAATCAGAAATGTAAATGTTTATTCATAAATTCAATCTAATAAATGACAAATTAATACAAGTAAAAACCCAATGGGTAATCTAATCTGATATTGAAATAAAAACCAATTGCCACATAAATAAATTCAAAATTATTACACAAAAAATATACACAATAAAATTTCTGTCAATATTAAAAATCAATATAGAAAATTCATCCTATTATACAATACATTTAAATTTCATAACAAAGTGAAAATAGTTTCATTAAAAATGACCAAGGAGCGACGCGTTTCGGTGGTATCAACAGGTCCAAACCACCTTCTTCAAGCTTTACAGTAACACATTAAAAAAATTCCCAGCACTTGGAATTTATCTATAAGAAAAATATATAAAATAATATACATATACATATTTATATAATCATATAACACCAAACAATTTTTACATTTTCAAATTTAAAAATATTCATAGTGTCTTCACATCAACGTGCATTATGAATAAATCAATAAACACACACCCCCGATTGCCAGCTCAGTCATGTTAAAACAACTCCTAATATTCACTATCACACTGGAATTACTATACAGTCATTCCCTCCTTCTCATGTACTCATATTCAAGTATATTAGCTTATAGTCTCAAAAAAGTGCCCACGATACACACTCGTATTACTTAACACGAACACACTGCTAGGGAATCTTTCATATACCAACACTCATTCCACCCATATAGCGACACCAAAACAAAAACCCACCGCAATCTAGGCGCATGGTCTCTGCACGGGGAGACAATCTCCCGACTTAAAAATCTTGACACCAGCATTCACTGGAAATGAGATTAGTTTCTATCAAGAAAAAACAGAAATAGTTGTTGTGGGCAGAATCTCTACCATACAAAAAGTGGATCACACACACCGATATTATAACCTACCCAAATTATTCGCTTATGCTCATAGGTAATCTGGGCGTCGTCACCAGCAACCTATAAACAGACAGGCAATGCCTTTCTCCTTTCAATTAATACAAATCTAAGGGAAAACGAATTTAATATATTTAATACTGCTCTCCTGGTGTTTACCCGTTTTAATAAGTATCTTGTGAATGTAGTTATTTTAAAACTAAAACATCATTACCTTTTTGATAAGAACACAATCCAACCACGGGTAATTTCTGTGAGAAAGATCAAATACAAAAGTCTCCCTTTCTTCAGGCACGTATTTTATCGTTTTTCTCCTTCATAACCCGACAAACAGCAACTCTGTGAAAATAAAGAAACGCTTGTTTTGCCCGTATTTTACCCATATTAACATTCTCACTTTCAATTTCCCTGCTAAATCTCTTTTTTATACAACACTTCAATACTCTAGCCATACTCACCCCTACATGAGGCTGATATTAGTGAGACCTGTCTTCTACATATAGAATGATATCCAGATGATATTACGGAAAAAGCTACCTCCATATATCCTGAAAAACCTAACCCGCAAAATACACTTACCGGGATTTAAAAATCTCCGCGTTTCGCCGTATATCGCCGTGTGTCAAGAATAGTGCTGAGGGGGATATCCATTCATTGTTTATATATTTAGATAAAATACGTGCCTGAAGAAAGGGAGACTTTTGTATTTGATCTTTCTCACAGAAATTACCCGTGGTTGGATTGTGTTCTTATCAAAAAGGTAATGATGTTTTAGTTTTAAAATAACTACATTCACAAGATACTTATTAAAACGGGTAAACACCAGGAGAGCAGTATTAAATTCGTTTTCCCTTAGATTTGTATTAATTGAAAGGAGAAAGGCATTGCCTGTCTGTTTATAGGTTGCTGGTGACGACGCCCAGATTACCTATGAGCATAAGCGAATAATTTGGGTAGGTTATAATATCTGTGTGTGTGTGATCCACTTTTTGTATGGTAGAGATTCTGCCCACAACAACTATTTCTGTTTTTTCTTGATAGAAACTAATCTCATTTCCAGTGAATGCTGGTGTCAAGATTTTTAAGTCGGGAGATTGTCTCCCCGTGCAGAGACCATGCGCCTAGATTGCGGTGGGTTTTTGTTTTGGTGTCGCTATATGGGTGGAATGAGTGTTGGTATATGAAAGATTCCATAGCAGTGTGTTAGTGTTAAGTAATACGAGTGTGTATCGTGGGCACTTTTTTGAGACTATAAGTTAATATACTTGAATATGAGTACTTGAGAAGGAGGGAATGACTGTATAGTAATTCCAGTGTGATAGTGAATATTAGGAGTTGTTTTAACATGACTGAGCTGGCAATCGGGGGGGGTGTGTTTATTGATTTATTCATAATGCACGTTGATGTGAAGACACTGAATATTTTTAAATTTGAAAATGTAAAAATTGTTTGGTGTTATATGATTATATAAATATGTATATATATATATATATTATATTATATATTTTTTCTTATAGATAAATTCCAAGTGCTGGGAATTTTTTTAAATGTGTTACTGTAAAGCTTGAAGAAGGTGGTTTGGACCTGTTGATACCACCGAAACGCGTCGCTCCTTGGTCATTTTTAATGAAACTATTTTCACTTTGTTATGAAATTTAAATGTATTGTATAATAGAATGAATTGTCTGTTGATTTTTAATATTGACAGAAATGTTATTGTGTATATTTTTTGTGTAATAATTTTGAATTTATTTATGTGGCAATTGGTTTTTATTTCCATATCAGATTAGATTACCCATTGGGTTTTTACTTGTATTAATTTGTCATTTATTAGATTGAATTTATGAATAAACATTTACATTTCTGATTGGTTGGCTGTTGTGTTAAGCTCCTATTGTTTGAGTGAGAAGTGTGAATTTGGATTATGGTGTGTTTTATGCTTCCCAAAGGGTTTATTTGCTAAGACTTGGTGTCAAGTTGGTGTCCTGTCCCTTTGGCAGAGTGGGACCCCTCTCTTATTTTTTTAGAGTTCTTCCGATGGTGCCACAGTTATTAGCAAGCAAGTAGTCCATTTTGTTCTTGGGGTTCGATTTAACCAGTGCTACACTCAGTATAGTAGATTGTTACTTTTAGGTTCACCCTTTTTACAAAGCTGTCTGCAAGACATATTTTTACCAATTATTTTATTTGTACTCTGTGGGCTTTGGCTCCAAATCCCCCCTCTCCCCCGGAGTATTGCCCTTTAATTTCTTGCTAATTGGTGTGTCATCCTCCAGGAATTTCTTACAAAAGACATGAGGTACTATTTTGCATCTGAAAGGTACACCTAATCTTCAATCTGTATCACATTAAACTGTATCCCCTATGTACTCACTGCACAAATAGCAATCCTATTCTGCAATTTTTTTTTGTCCAGCATTGGCAAAGCAGTAAGGTAAGGTTTAAAATGATAAGCGGCATTTGTGCATGTAACTCATCTAAACAGCATTTTTAAATGCCTATATTAAAAAACAAGACGTATTGGCTGTTGCAACTGTGGATTTGATTTTTATTTTACAAGTTCTCTGTATCAAGGACAGCTTGGTTATTTAGAATACATTTACATTAACACATTTACATGTTTCAGCTGTCTAAAGGTCTTGTGCTTTGTCACTCAGGGCTCAGTTTAAACATTTCATTGACCAATTTATGGGTGCACTGACTTGAAAATTCTTCTTCTATTTTAAGGCACTTTTAGGTAGGACTGGGTACACGCTTGATGTTACCACGGGTCAAAGAAAGTATGGTGGGCCGCCTCCCGACTCCGTACATTCAGCACATCAGCCTTCTGTTGGTACAGAGGTAAGGCTAGTTTCAATTATTTCATTAAATTGAACTGATAACTGCTATGCTGAAGAATCATCTGAATATATTTTTTTATTTGAACATTTTTAGATATTTGTTGGGAAAATTCCACGAGATCTCTTTGAGGATGAACTTGTGCCATTATTTGAAAAGGCTGGACCGATATGGGACCTACGTTTAATGATGGATCCTCTGACTGGTCTAAATAGGGGTTATGCTTTTGTCACTTTTTGCACGAAAGAAGCAGCTCAAGAAGCCGTTAAACTGGTGAGTTTATTAGCACCTCTGGCCACGTGGCCTTTGTTTATACGAGAGAAGATTGATTATTTGATCTTTAGATTTGTCTGTCTGGTAGCAAGTACTTTTCGCTTTCATCTTAGACCTAACACAGGAAGTATTGTGCACAGTCTGGGTTCTCACTAGCTCTACTTTACTACTTCTCTGGTCCCAATGCACACCTTCTAGCTGAAATGGGGCCACACAAGCAAAATAAGTTAGTTTCAAAGTGAGTGCACATACATGCCAACTCCACGGAGAATCTCTTGTGGTACTGTCTTCAAGCTCAACCGTGCTACTTTAACCCTATTTTTCGTATATTACTCTTCCCTTGGCTGAGGTTGGTGCAAGATAAGGGTGTACACCAGAACAGTAACAACTGCAGTCATCAAACTGTTTTGTTTGCTACTGTGTCTCGGAGCTCTTTTCCTTGTATGGCAATTGTTATGAACTGCTTTGGATACTGATCATTGATCTGCAGTTAATTCAGTAACTGCATACAAGTGTGAAGCTAAAGCATTTTTTGAATGGGATTAGAAAATGGAGACAGATCTGGATCTTCTCATGAAAAGACTCTGGCACACCTGTACTTGATGCACAAACACAGAATGGTAGAGTGTTTATTTCTACTTTTTTATACAGCACAGCTTAAGCAAGATGTCAGCAAGCCACACAGATAACCAGCGATTGAGACAAATATCTCTTACACTAGATGTTGCAAACGCATGAAAAATTAAACCATCAAAGCATTGGGGCAATAGAAGGGTATAGTGTAGGAAGCTGGCTCTGTATATACTGTACCAAAGAGAGGTATAGTGTGCACAGAATCCAGTGAGTCCCCAAAGTTATGGCAGAGGTTTAAGTAGATAATACCTTACTCTGAATTTAGTGTTAGCTGGGCTGAACAGTTAGGCTTATCAGAGGGTAGAGTGAATGCATTTGGTGTACATACTCATACCAGGCAGAAACACATACTCAATGACTGACTCCAGGCCAATGTTTGTAGAAAAATATTACTTTAGTTCTCTCATAGGTGATTTCCATGTATAGTCATAAGCGTGAATAGTCCCGCCCATCTTCGTGCACCCCGGAGCACTTTATTCTATATACGTTAGGTGATGAAGTTTGCCTTTCTTCGGGAATGCCTTGAAAAGTTACTTAAAGTCACAATGCAGCCTAGGGGTAGGCTACAGTTGTCAGAGTTCTTCATCTTGGAATGGCAAAAGAAGAGACTGCAATTACATATGCTCTCAGTACATACAAATTTTGTACTGGCACAGAAAAAGAGCCTTCACAAACTCCTTCTGACAGGACCCTTGGAGCATTGAGTTCGACCTTCTTAGGTTTTTTTCTTCAATTTAGATCTTCAAAGTTCACTGTTTTTGCTTTACTCGACGTCTTTTATCTTTCTCTGTGAAGGAAAGTATTTTTCTGATAGGAAAGAGGCATTTTTCCTATTTAAAATGCCATCTCTTTTCGACAAATGTTCTAGATGTGGCAGAAAAATGCTAAAACAGACCCACACAAGGTCTGCATTATTTACCATCCTCTCACCTTCCTGCCTCCTGTGAAATCCGCAAAGCCTTTTCCAGACATACCCTGCGTGACAGGGAGAAGATTCGCCTGCAGGGAAGAGAAGAGCGGAGAAAACCGCAAGTAGCCAGTGGGACCTCTGAGCGAAAGGGAGGCAACTCTTCCACCAGAGCTCTTCCCTCAACCTCCACTGCACGTGGGAGGCCTGAGAGTCGTTCTTCAGGCAGAAATCGCTTTCAGTCCCGGTCGACGTCGAGAGGAGGTACGGTGCCAACATGCTCGCCGTCATTGACTGGCTCGACGTCGCGTCAACGTCTAGAACCACTAGAGCGACATTGAGACTGGTGTAGACTCAAGGAATACCAACTCACCGTCGCCGACAGGTAGGAGATCGATGTCGACAGCGAAACGTCGATGAGTGGGGTACGTCGACAGGGGTTGACGTCTAGGAGCAGATCGCTGTCCACGACTGAGATCGAAGTCTAGATGTCGATAAGAGGAAAGTCCTCCAAAAGAGGGAGAATCTACTCCTCATCTGAGTCTCATTCCAGATCTCCTTCTCTGGTTGAGATACCTACGTCTCCCATCCCGGTCTCTCCTCCACTAGACTCAGCGGCTCCAACAGCGCCACTACCTACAGCGTTACCGGCTCTACCTCCTCCTCCATTACCTCAGCTTCCGGTACTTCCAGCATTACCAGCACCTGTCCTGCCTGCTCCTGGGGTGCGCTGAGGTTCCCACACCGGCTCCTAGAAGATCACAGTCAAGGACGTGCCATCGTTCTCGACATGGACGCTCCCGCTCCTCCACAAGATCACGACATTAACGTTGCGACTCTTACCGCAGGCCAAGATCACGCTCACACCACCATCGCAATGAGGATATGTCTTTGTGTACCAGAGGCTATTCTCCTATGTTATCAGATTCGCCTCAACCTTGGTCCTCTCCAGTTGATGACACTTTTCAAGAGGTCCTGGTTCGCGGCACAACGAAATAGAACATACCTATGGAGACCCCTACTTCATCGACGTCCGTCATCTTTGAGACGCTCCACCAACGCATGGCCTCTAGACCTTTACTTCCACTAGTGCCAGGCCTGCTGAAGCCAGCCATGGAATTGTCCTTACGCCAAGGCTCCAAAGAAATATCAACAACCAGAGCAGGATCCGCTGTTCTTACTCCCGAATCAGTGGTGATTTCAGCGGCACGAAAATCTCATGCCACCTCTCCATCTGCTACTTCTCCCCTCCCCTACCACCTAAGAGGAGAGCAAAAAAGTTGGATTCGTCAGGACACAAGATTTGCAGCACAGCTACTACGTCCATGAAAAGCGGGCAGTGCCACAGCCCTCCACTTTGCGGACTGCCTTCCAAAAGAGCACCAGGAAGATTTTCTAGAAATCATTCAGGAGGGGCCTATGGTTTCAAATCAAGTCCACATCGTGGCAGCGGACTCTTCTATTCTAGCTGCCCACAGCTACTGCCACGGAATCTCTATGTTGACACGCATGACTGATTAACATCTCTGAAGCCAGACGCCCAGTTACGTCTGCAAAACTTACCCTTTTCCGGCTCCACCCTCTTCCGCCCTCACCCCGATGACGAAATGGCGAGAATGAAAACTGAAACGGATACCTTAAAAGTGGTGGGATTCGAAAATCTAAAGAACGACGTTCATTCCGCCCTTACCACCGACGTTTCTCCGCACAGAGGGTTCAAACTCCTCAATGCTGTCCGGCAGAACGCAACAATATCAGCGACCGTACCAGTTGCAGCGCAAAACAGAGGTCGAAACTCCCAGCAACCTAACCAGGGAGGACGTTAACCCGCTGCAGCAAAACCCTGAATCGTCTCTTCCTCCTCTTCTGTTACCCATTCCAGTAGGGGAAGCATTGTAAATTATCTGGCAGAGTAGCAATGCATAACAACAGACTCCTGGGTCTTGAATATTGTTAAACATGGCTATAGTCTCAGATTCACTTCCCCACCACCATCCATTCCTCCCAGGTCGTCCACATCTCGCCTCAAGCTTTTGCAAGAGGAAGTCAACACTCTGTGCCACAAGTAGGCGGCGGAACCAGTCCCTTGAAACCAACGAGGTCAAGGTATCTACTCCAGTTTTGCAGGGTGAATCTTTCTGGATTCACTATGTTGTGCATTATTCCGCGGTCTAGTGGTTGGGTCCGGAATCGTAGTCTTTTCTCTTTTTTTTTTTTCCTTTTCTTTTTTTTCCCGGTGTAGCCCAGGTGGGCGTCGACGCCCCACCATTTGGTGTCGTCCTGTGACGTCGGCGCGCTTCCTCCGGAAGCTCCCACCCTTGGGTGCCATCTTCAGATTCTTTTTTTCCGCCGTTGGGTCTGGATCGTCGTGAGAAGCTCCAGAGTTGGAAAAGGAGAAAAGAAGTAAGAAAAAGCAGAAAGAACCGAGAAATTGGAGATCTTCAGCAGAAGATAAAGAACATACTACCGGGACGACGAAGTCGATGAGAAATAGAAGAGACTTCGACGTCCAACGGAGAATGCGCACACAGGGGGCTCCCTGAGCGCTGAAATGGACAAGACACCATTCAAATTCTGTCGTAATTGCCACCACAAGTTCGCGCAGAAAGACCAGCATCCAGTTTGCAACCTCTGCTTGCCAATCGACCATCAAAGCGCCGACCAACGCCTGCTCGGCATTCGCCACCAAGACCCTCAGGGTCAGGGAAAGAGAGAGGAGAGCAAACTACAACATGCAGGGCCAAGGGCCACCCCCCTCGCTGCGGGACCTGGGGCTCTCCAGTGGGGAAGAGGACAACGTCGCCGAGGGACCAGAGGACTGCACGGTCGTAGAGACCGATAACACATCGAGGAAGGAGGTAAGAGAGACGTCGACCCCAAAAACCCAGACAGACTCTTGAAAGTCTGAGCCAAAGTCCACGAAAGGAGCACCGGCGTCGAAGCACTCGACGACCGCAGCTGCGTCCACGGACAAACAGCCCAGCGGATCCTTCGAAAAGGACTCCCGGTCGGCGAAAGCTCTAGATGCACCAAGGTCGTCGAAGCACGGTTCCCAGAAGCCGCACCCGAAAGCGAAAGAGTAAAAGGCAACTTCGACGTCCACGTCAGCGACCTCGAAGAGAACAGCCGAAACTCTCGACGCCGAAGAATCGGCAGACATGGAGAGGAAGAAGAAGAGGCTCGAGGCAGAAATGGCCAGTATCCTCCAAAGGAAGAAGGACTTCGACGAACGGATGAGTAGATACTCCATCCCTTCGAAGCCCTCAACGGTCGTCGAAGCAGAGGCACGAGGAGTTCGACAGCACCGAGCCGCCCAAAACTCCCGAACCATCGGAGCAACAGGACGAAGAGGGCCTGTTCTATTATACAGAGGGTGATGACGACCAGCAATCGCACGTCGGCTCGACACCCTCGGAGGCTCAAGACCTGGAATGGCAGGATCTCGACGCCGAAAACCCGGAGGAGGCCGTGGAAACGTATCCGTCGAGGCCTTCGCCGCCGGACGACATAGGAATTTACAACATGGTCGTCGGGAACGCAGCTGCCACCTACAGAGTGGAAATGGAGGAGGAAAAGCCAAAAGCATGTTTTCTCCTGGAAATACTGCTGCCAACACAAACTAGGAGCCAATTCCTTCCTATGCTCCCTAGTGTGCTAGACCAAGGCAGGGAAGCTTTCAAGGAGCCTTCTACCTGCAGATCCGTCACCCCCAGGGCTGAGAAAAATTACAAACACTCTTCCAAAGACCCACCATACATCCAGGGATCTGTACCGGCTGATTCCATCATAACTGCAACAGCCAGGAAGAGGGCCAACATTCCCACAAACTCCGGACCGCCTCCAGACAAGGAGAGCAAGAGGATAGACCTCACAGGGAGGAAAATCGAAAGGAATGCGGCAATACATTGGCGCATTGCCAACTCCAATGCCCTTATAAATAGGCACGCCTACCAGCACTGGGAAGAAGTTGGGCAGTTGCTCAAACTGCTCCCCACCGAACAACAGCAAAGAGCGGGACACCTCGTAGAGGAGGGGAAAAACATGGCCAACACCTGCCTGAAGTCGGCCCTGGACGCAGCTGATACATCAAGCAGGCTTATGATGATCGGGGTAACAGAGAGAAGACATGCCTGGCTCAGGATCTCTGGATTCAAGCCAGAGGTGCAAAACAACATCCTGAAGTTGCCTTTCGACGGGAAAAAGCTGTTCGGCACGCCCGTGGACGAGACGACGCAGCTCAAAAAAGACAACGAAACTGCAAGGTCTATGGGAGCACTGCAGTTCAGGGGTATGAGAAGGGGCACCCCCTCACGAAGACCGAATGGCAGAGGTGGGAACCAGCCAGGAACATCGCACCAGGCCTTCCAGCAAACATTTCAGGGAAGCAGCCAGGCGCAACAGGGTCAGCAGCAACAAGGCTGGCAGAACCAACAAAGGGGCCAGTCCTTTCGAAGCCGACCAAACGGACGAGGCAATACAAGAAGAGGCGGCCAGCAACCCGCCCCCAAGTGACTTAACAATACAAAACGTGCCCGCACTCCCAACATCTCCAGTGGCGCGGCACAACAAAACACACGGACAAGACTTACAAATTTACCATCATACAACGCCCGTAGGAGGCAGACTAAAACACTTCTCACACGAGTGGGAGAAGATAACCGACAAGTGGATACTCAACATCATACAGTTCGGCTACTGCATAGAACTGGTAAGGAAGCCACCAAACAGGAGGCCGGCAAACAAAAGACGCTCAACAGAAGAGCTGTCGCTACTGTGGCAGGAAGCACAAGAACTCCTCCACAAACAGGCTATAGAAAGAGCGCCATACAGAGAAAAGGGCACAGGAGTGTACTCCAACTACTTCCTCGTACCAAAGGTAGACGAAACATTAAGGCCCATACTGGACCTACGGTTCCTAAACAAATACATAAAAACTCAAAAGTTCAAGATGACGTCCTTGCAGGAGGTCATACCTCAAATAAGGCACGGGGATTTTATGGCCACAATAGACCTCAAGGATGCCTACCTACACATCCCTATGAACCAAAAACACAAGCATCTGCTAAGATTTACCATCAGCAAGATGCACTACCAGTTCACGGCCCTAGCCTTCGGCCTAAAATCAGCGCCAAGAGTATTCACCAAATGCCTAGCTGCCGTAGCAGCACATCTGCGAAGACAGGGAATACACGTATACCCCTACCTAGACTGGTTGGTAAAGGCAAGCTCATACAACCAGTTCAAACTACATGCTCAGCAGGTCACACAAACGCTGACAAAACTGGGCTTCTCCATACACAAGGAGAAGTCATCGCTGGAACCAGAACAAGTGAAGATCTTCCTGGGTGCGAGAATCCACACCATTCAAGGAAGAGTGTTCCCCAGCAAGAAGAGGACCCCCGCACTACTGAAGGAGACTCGCCACTACCGGAAGGGGCAACGTCTCACAGTGAGGACAGTGAGCAAACTCATGGGCATGATGGCATCATGCATACACTTAGTCCCCAATATTCGGCTACACATGAGACCATTCCAGGAATGGCTGCAACAGCAGTGGTCACAGTCAACGGGGAGTTGGGAAGATCTAGTGGTTGTAACGCACGCAGTGCAGGAAGAGATAGCATGGTGGAACAGGGACAACATAACAAGGGGAAAACCGTTCACACCACCAACTCCAACAGTGACCATCACAACAGACGCATCCCAAATGGGGTGGGGAGCGCACATGAAACTGCTCAAAGTGAGGGGTTTATGGACGCAAACAGATGCCGTCAAACACATGAACTACCTAGAACTCAAGACCGTATTCCTTGCCCTGAAAGCATTCCAGAAACAGCTGTACGGCCAAAGGGTGTTAGTACAAACAGACAACACAACAACGATGTTCTACATCAACAAGCAGGGAGGAACACAGTCGGTGGCGCTGTCAGATCTAGCGCAACAAATCTGGAAATGGGCTATCCCATTACAAATAGACCTACTGGCAATACATCTGCCGGGGAATGACAATGTGGAAGCAGACAGACTGAGCAGACAAACGTCTACCTCACACGAGTGGGAGCTCAACGCTCAGGAGACGCAAAAACTATTCAAAAACTGGGGAACACCACAACTAGTCCTGTTTGCAACACACCAGAATGCAAAATGCCAATACTTCGCATCCAGGCAACCAGGACATCAATCCCAGGGAAATTCCCTATGGAAGAGCTGGTCAAAGACATTTGCATACGCTTTTCCACCGATACAGCTGATACACAAAGTGCTCAGCAAGTGCAGAACAAGCAACATGACACTAATTCTAGTGGCACCTCAGTGGGCCAGGCAGTCCTGGTTCTCACAGATCGTGGAAATGGCACAGGAACCGCCACACAGGTTCCCAAAAAGAAGGGACCTGCTCTTGATGGAACACGGAAGAGTACTCCATCCAGAACCAGAGAACCTCAGCCTAGCAGCATGGCTCCTGAAGACCTAGAGTTCGCACACCTCAAGCTTCCGCAAAGCACGCTAGCGGTACTGCGAGAAGCAAGGAGGCCCACCACAAGGAAATGCTATGCAGCGAAATGGAAGAGATTCACTGAGTGGTGCATCAAGGAGAGGCTCCACAATAGAATCACCAGAGAGTCAACTGTGCTAAGATACTTAACACACTTACTAAAGAGTAACCTGAGCTGCACATCACTAAGGGTGCACCTGGCAGCAATAGTAGCCTATACAAGAGGAGAAACGGGGAGAAGCTTCTTTACATCTCAAGTGGTAAAAAGATTCCTTGAGGGAGCCAAAAGAATAGCCCCGCCAAAGAGGATGCCGCCGCCGGCATGGAACCTCAACGTGGTTTTAACGCAGCTTATGAAAGCACCATTCGAACCTATTCACAAGGCCTCGCTTCATATGCTCACCATAAAAACAGCATTCCTGGTAGCGATTACCTCGCTCCGAAGGGTGAGCGAGTTGCAGGCCCTTACACTACAAGAACCCTACATTCAAATTCACAATGACAGGGTGGTAATGAGGACCGACCCACACTTCATGCCTAAGGTGGTGTCCAAGTTCCATATAAGCCAAACAATACAAATTCCCAGTTTCTTCCAAAAACCATCCACCAGCGCAGAAAGGGCGCTGCACACGCTGGACGCCAGAAGGGCAGTAATGCACTACATTGAAAGGACTAAAGGTTGTAGGAAAACAAAGCAATTCTTTGTGTCCTTCGCAAGCAGTTTCCTGGGCAGGCCAGTAACAAAAAATACCATTGCACGATGGATCGCACAAGCAATTCAATACTGCCACAAACAAGCAGGCCAGGAGCTACAAGGGGCAGCTCAGGCTCACTCAACCAGGAAAAAGGGAGCAACAATCGCCTTCCTGGCAAACACACCTGTAGGAAAGTGGCTCTGTATATACTGTACCCAAGTAAGGTTCAGGGTGTACAGAGTCCACAGTCCCCAGAGGGTTGACAGAGGCTAAAGTTAGATATAACCTTACTCTCCAAAGTGGTAGCTTGGTTGAGCAGTAAGGCAGTATCAGAGGACAGTGTAAAGCATTTGTTGTACACACTCAGTCAGCAAATAAAGCCACACACTCAAGAACTGAACTCTAGGCCAATGGTTTGTATATAAAAAAAAATATATGCTTGTTTTATTTTAGAACCAACAATAGGATCAAAATATACTTTCTCAGTATGAGCTGCTTTGGTTATTCACCTTACAGATAGGCAGTAGACTGTTTTGATAGTGGTTATCACAGTTGGTGCAAGAGGCAACACAGGGTCAAATTCAATGCAACATTGAGCTCAATGGAAAATTATGCTTAATTACAATTGATTTCTTTGCAGAGCACTTTTCTAACCACAGGACTGGATCCTGGATTCAGTCCTGGGACACTTCCTGTAAACAGGTAAGAAAAAGCGTTTTGGTTATTGTAGTGATTTTTGAAGAATATTACTATATTTCAAAAGCTGACACTTAGAAACTTTTCTGGGTAAAATTACCAATGTTATCCTATGAAAGGAAATACAGTGTGCAAGCAAAGTATGTTTACGTTACTTTTGTAATCCAGTGCTGGACTCCTAGGTTCAGCACTGGGACATTTACTTAAAACAGGTAAGTAATTACGTTTTTGTAGTTTGTACGATTTTTAAAGAATATTTGTAAAATACAGAAATCGACACTTAGAAGAAATTTCACAGAAAACCAGTCAATGGATCCCTATGAAAGAAAAGTGAGTTAGCGGTAAGTAACGTTGCGATTACTTTTTAGGGCCAGTGTTGGGCACTCGGGTCCAGCACTGAGGCCCCTTCTAATACTAGGTGAGTATTTTCGTTTTCGTGACTCGGTTGATTTTTGGTGAATATTCTAAAGTTTCAGAACTCCACACTTAGAAGAAATTTCGCAGAAAACCAGTCAATGGAACCCTATGGAAGAAAAGTGAGTTATCGGATTTCGGGTAAGTACTTGACTGGCAGGGTTAAGGTTCTGGGTAAGACTCAGGGTCCCCCAGGATCAGGTAAGTACAGTTTTTACACCCTCAGCGGCACAGGGGCGGCCGGGTGCAGAGTGAGAAGGCCCAATGTTATCCTATGGCAGGCGGGGGGCCCCGGGTTGGTGGCTGCTGGCAAGCAGGCCACGCGACTGTGGGAGCTGGGCTCCTGGTCACTTGCTCAGGGCAAGTAGGGAAGTAGGTTAGGATAGAGGTTGCACTTCCAGGGGCACTCGGGCGGCTGGGTGCAGGGTGCTTTGAGCCGTCGGGCGCTCAATGTTAAACAATAGAGGTCGTGAAAGGTGAAGAAAGGCTGCAGGCTCGGGGACGGTGATTCTTCAGGGACGACCAACACTTCAGGAGGTAAGTTGGGGTCTTGGAGGATAGGTAGACACCCAGGAGTTGGGCACAAGGGGCCGTGGGGCGCCGGGTGCAGGGGTGTCTTTTGAGGTCGGGAAATCTTACCCCCTGCTGGTCGCGGTTGGAGGGGTCCCGTGTCCTGAGGCTGCAGGCGTCGTCTGGGTCGTCGAGGAGGGTCCTTGGCCACTGGATTCCAGGTCAGAATCGCCGGGGGGACGTCCTCGAGGTCTCTGGTCACTCAGGCACAGGCTGGACTCGGCGGGTGCAGAGTGTGCAGGTTTCGCGGCTCCGTGCCAGGGCCGGGTCTTTGGTTGGTTTTCTTTTGAGCAGTACCACTGCTCGTGGGAGTCCCTGGGTCGAAGGCTGTAGCACAGAAGTCAGGTCCTCCGGGGTTTGTGAGGTTGCTGAGGCCGGGATTCCGCAGGAGCAGGTTCAGAGGTCGACAGGCCGGTAGGGCTGGGGCCAAGTCAGTTGTTGTCGCCTCCTTTTTAGCAGCTGCACGAGCTGGTCTTCTTGCTTCGTCTTCTCTTCTTGTTTTCGGATTTGGGAACCCGGAAGGAAGGTTCAGGGAGCCCCTAAATACTAAATTTAGGGGTGGTTACAGGTAGGTAAGGGCAGGGACCAATGGGTCCCTTCCCTGGGGTGGGTACACCCCTATTCTGTTCCTCTCCAGTGGGAGGGGGCAGGAGCCTGTCCCTGGTTGGCCAGGTCCCCCATCCTCAAGATGGCGGGGACTCGAGTTTGTGCTTCACCTCGCCTCCCCCACCTTAGGGGTGGAGTTGGCAGAGGTGGGCACAACCCATTTCCTGCCTCTGGTTTTCCCGCCGGTTCTCCCGCCAGGAGTGGGGGTAGAACCAGTGGGGACCAGTTTGCTGGAAGCAGCAAATGGTCTGGGGAAACTCCAAAGGCGGCAGGCCTTTGAAGCTCCCCCTGCCCATCCTGGGGGAGGAGGCTTTGGCACCTCGTCCCAGGATGTGCATTGTTTCAGGCCCCTGAGAGCAGAGGCTCTCGACCCAGGGGTCCAGAAACATGTCTGGTGGTGGCAGCCTGGGCAGCCACTCAGTCCGGGCACTGGAGGTCGGGCTGGTTTCAGGGGGCATCTCTAAGATGCCCTCTGGAGTGCGTTTTACCTTAAATCCCACACTGGCATCAGTAGGGGTTTAATGTGCTGAGAAGTTTGATACCAAACTTCTTAGTCTTCAGTGGGGCCATTATGGTGCTGTGGAGTTCGTAATGACAGACTCCCAGCACCATATACTCTTAATGGCAGCACTGCACTTACAATGCCCAAGAATGGACTTGGGCACTGTAGGGGCACAGGGCTCATGCCTCTATGCCCTCACCACTGGCATAGTGCACCCAGCTAGAGGGGTGGCTGACCTAGGCCAGGGCAGTGGCTTGTAGGCATGGCACACAGGGATGTGAGCCATGTCGACTCTTCACTTTTGTTCTGCACCAAGACACGCAGCCTGCAAAGGCAGTGTGTGTGTGTAAAGGTGCAGGGTCCCTAAGGGTGGCACAACAAGTGCTGCAGCCCTTAGGGGCCTTCCCTGGTCACAGTGCCCTGGGTACCCATGGTACCATTTACCAGGGGCTGACCTGTGGCCAGGGATGTCAATTGGGTGTAGGTATCAATGCAATTTTAGGGAAGGAACACAGGCCCTGGGTACCTGGTTGGCAGGAGCCCAGGGCACACTCAGTCAAAGTACATCAGCCATTCAGCAAAAAGTGGGGGCATACCATGTAAGAAAGATGGCACTTTCTCACAACACCTATCCAAGACATTTGCCTGGCGGCAACATGGGCTTCAGTGCACACATTCACTAAGCACTACTGCGTGGATTTACAGATGAACAAAGAAGCACAAGTAGGTCAGAAAGTGCTTCAACATATATTCAACAACCAACGCTCATCTTCCACCCAGCCGCCACAAACATAGCAAACCGCTACAAAGTCTATGCACAGCATAGTGAATCCAGAAAGATTCCCGCTGCAAAACGAATAGTTCCTTACCAGTCGGTGTAGTTTTGCAGCTTGAAGACTTTCTGGATTCACTAGCGAACCCACCCGCCTCCACCAGAAAGATGAGACAGGAGGAAGATGGGGATAACAAAAACCTCAAGAAACCTTCAAAGGTAACAAGATAAACAAGGAAAAACACAAGACAAGAAAAAAAGAATCCGAAGATGGCGCCCAAGGGTGAGTGCTTCCGGAGGAAGCGCGCCGACGTCACGGGAGGACACCAAATGGTGGGGTGTCGACGCCCACCTGGGCTACACCGAAAAAAAAGAAAAGAGACTACGATTCCGGACCCAACCACTAGACCGCGGAATAATGCACAGCATAGTGAATCCAGAAAGTCTTCAAGCTGCAAAACTACCGACAGGTAAGAAACTATTCGATACTTCCTAGTGCAAAAGAAAGGCAGACAAGAGTTCAGGCCGATTCTCGATCTTTGTATTGCAAACAAGTCAATCCAGAAGGAAAATTCAGGATGCTGGCCTAACACCAAATTTACCCTCAACTTTAAAGGGGAGACTTGCTCTGTCAATAGATCTACATAACACCTATTTTCATATTCCGATCAAAAAGCCCCTTCGGAAATTCTCCCATTCGGCCATAAGTCAGCACCCAGAAGCTTCTCCAAATGCATGGCAGTGGTGGCAGCGCACCTTCGGAAACACAAAATCTTTGTATATCCCTACCTGGACGATTGGCTGATCAAAGCATCCACATAAGCCCAAGAATATTTCCTGTGGACGTGCGATCTGCTTAATCGCTTGGTCCTGCACGTCAATGTTCAAAAGTCCACGTCATCTCCGGTTCAGATTCTACATTACTTAGGAGCTACCATCGATACGTTGCAGGAAAAGGTGTTTCCTTCGGAGGAGCAACGGTTATCCATTCTCCGAAAATCTCTCAATCTTCATCGGATAACTGTAGGAAGCTGGCTCTGTATATACTATACCAAAATAAGGTATAGTGTGCACAGAGTCCAGTGGAACCCCAAAGGTAGGTAGAGGTAAAAGTAGATAGCACATTACTCTCTATTTGTGGTAGTGTGGGCGAGCAGTAAGCCTGTATCAGAGGGTAGTGTTAAGCATTTGTTATACACAATCAGCAAATGATGTCACACACTCAGACTGAACTCAGACCAATTTTGTTTGTATAAAATATTAAGTTTTGCAGCGGGAATCCTTTTCTGGATTCACATGCTGTGCATTATTCCGCCATCTAGCGGTTGGGTCCGGAATAGTCTGGTTTTTTTTCCCCTCTTGTTTTGGGCATTGTCGACCACCATTTGGTGCCAGGTACGTCCACTGTGTGACGTCAGAAGGCACCCTGGAGGTCGTTGTGCGTGGTAGCCATCTTCAGATTCTTTTTTCCGCCGTTGGGTCTAGAAGCAAGACGGGACGCTCCAAAGACTTTTCAGGAAAAACCCTGAAAAGAAGAGAAAAAGATGAGATCTCGAGTGGACACCATCGACATCGCAACCGGAGAGAAAATCAGAACTCCGACAACGACATCACCAAAACAGAAGACATCAAGGGTCGACATATCACACAGCGTGGTTCAGCACTCAACTTCACAGTTAACTGTACATATAACGGAAATTATATTCCATAGTTCACAAAAGGGAATAACGAAGTAATGTCTTCCCAATAAACCATTGTACGAGTCGTTCTTGCTTTGAATTTTTTTTTTCTTTATTCATTGGTTGTTCTTAAAAACACAGCATGCAATTGATAGCCCAAAATGTTTTTCTTTATTCTTTATTCATTGGTTGTTCTTAAAAACAGCATGCAATTGATAGCCGACGCTTTTCGTCCGCCTGGGACTTCTTCAGGGCTTAGCGTGCGAATAGTGTTCCCCGCATGTTCCCCATGTCGTGCCTTCTAGTAAAGAAACGGTAATGTATAGAATATATAGAGTACAATTGCTCCCAGATATGCCAGCGTGGCGTCCGGTTCAGGTAGAAAGGCGCAAGACGGGACGCTTCAAAAACTTTTCTGGAAAAGAAGAGAAAAAGATGAGATTTCGAGTGGACACCATCGACATCGCAACCGGAGAAAAAAATCAGAACTCCGAGAACGACATCACCAAAACAGAAGACATCAAGGGTCTACAAATGGCGAGGTAGGGGCCATGGAAAATACCCCCTTGAAATTCTGCCCCGAGTGCCACCACAAGTTCGCACAACCCCACCCACACGACGTGTGCAACCTCTGCCTGTCCAAAGAACATAAGGACAAGGACTGTGAGGCCTGCGCGGTGTTCCAGCCGAA
Organism: Calotriton arnoldi; assembly: GCA_963921515.1. Classification (NCBI taxonomy): domain Eukaryota; kingdom Metazoa; phylum Chordata; class Amphibia; order Caudata; family Salamandridae; genus Calotriton; species Calotriton arnoldi. Next base: position 1,200,355 of record CAWUFW010004936.1, on the reverse strand, counting down.
AACCCTCCGGACATGCCGAAAGCAAAGAGAGGCCCACTACGCAACGATGTCCCAGGCTTCGAAGAAATCTTCCCTGAAGGACCTAAGCCTTTCCAGTGATGAAGAGGACCAGGGAGTTCCAGCAGAATCAACGCACACAGGATCGGACGTTGAAATTCTGGAAGGAGACTCCGAAAAAACACACACCCACAAGAAGGCGAGGGATACAGAGAAGACTACGGCTAAGGTAAGACACCATACACACCCGTCGGAACCGAAGGGCCACAATAACAAGGCGCAGCCTAAGGCAGCCACGACGCCGAAGAAAAAGGCGATCGAAGGCCAGCCGCGATCCAAAGAACCCCAGGGATGAGGGAAAATCACACAAGAGGCCAAAGACGAAGGTCGAATACAAATCCCCGAAGGAAACCGCGATGCCGTCGAAACCAGACGCAAGCGCTAAAAAGAAAATCTCTGACGCCGAGATAGCCCTCGAAGTCGAGAAGAAGAGGAAACTGCTCGAAGCCGAAATGGCGACGCTCCTCCGGGAGGAGTTCGAAGCCTCACTAAAGGACTTCCGAAGATCCCAGTCGCTGAAGCGAACGTCGACGCTGTGAGAAAGTGCCCTCTTTCTTGCATGGTATGCCCACACTTTTTGCTGAATTGCTGATGTGCTTTGACTGAGTGTGCCCTGGGCTCCTGTCAATGAGGTACCCAGGGCCTGTGTTCCTTCCCGCCTTGAAGCCTAAACCCAATTGGCATCTCTGGCCACAGGTAGGCCCCTGGTAAATGGTACCACTGGTACCCAGGGCACTGTGACCAGAGAAGGCCTCCAAGGGCTGCAGCACTTATTGTGCCACCCTTAGAGGCCCTGTACCCTGACACACACACACTACCTTTGCAGGCTGCGTGTCTTGGTGCAGAACAAAGTGAAGAGTCGACATGGCACACATCCCTGTGTGCCATGCCCGCAAACCACTGCCCTGGCGTACATCAGTCAGCCCTCTAGCTGGGTGCCCTATGCCAGTGGTGAGGGTACAGGTGCATGAGCCCTGTGCCCCTACAGTAACCCAGGTCCATTCCTGGGCACTGTGTGCAGTGCTGCCATTAAGAGTATATGGTACTGGGAGTTTGTCATTACGAACTCCACAGCACCATAAATGGCTACACTGAAGACTGGGAAGTTTGGTATCAAACTTCTCAGCACATTAAACCCACACTGATGCCAGTGTGGGATTTAATGTAAAATGCACAACAGAGGGCATCTTAGAGATGCCCCCTGAAACACGACCAACTCCCAGTGACCTGACTGAGTGGCTGCCGAGGCTGCCACCACCAGACATGTTTCTGGACCCCTGGGTCGAGAGCTTGCTGCTCTCGGGGCCTGAAACAATGCACATCCTGGGACGAGGTGCCAAGTCTCCTCCCCCAGGATGGGCAGGGTTCACGAAGGAGAAGCTTCAAAGGCATACCGCCTTTGTGAGCTTCTCCAGACCCCTTGCTGTACTCAGCAACTGGTCCCCACTGGTTCCACCCCCCTTTGGGCGGGGAGACCCGGCGGGAAAAACAAAGTGAGGAAGAGAGGTGTGCCCACCTCTTCCAACTCCACCCCTAAGGTGGGGAGGCGAGGTGAAGCACAACCTCGAGTCCCCGCCATCTTGAGGATGGGGGGACCCAGCAAACCCAGGACAGGCTCCTGCCCCCTCCCACTGGAGAGTGGCAGAATAGGGGTGTACCCACCCCAGGAAGGGACCCATTGGTCCCTGCCCTTTACCTACCTGTAACGCCCCTAAATTCAGTATTTAGGGGCACCCTGAACCTTCCTTCCTTGGATCCCGATTCTGAAACAAGAAGAACCAGAAGAAAGAAGACCTGCCGTGCAGCTGCTAACAAGAGGACGACACCAACTGACTTGGCCCCAGCCCTACAGGCCTGTCGACCCTCGAAGCTGCTCCTGCTAAACCCCGGTGTCTCCTGTGGTCAGCAACCTCGAAAACCCCGGAGGACCTGACTGCCTTGCTCATCTACAAACAGGGACTCCCACGGGCAGTGGTTCTGCTCAAACAGCAACAACCCCTGGTGCCAGCCAGGAACCGCGAATCCAGCACACTCTGCACCCGCCGAGCCCGGCCTGTGCCTGAGTGAACAAAGACCACGAGGACGTCCCCCCGGTGATTGTGATCAAGAATCCAGCACCCAAGGACCATCCTCGACGCTCCTGACGACGCCTGCAGCCTCATCTCCAGGGACCCCCCCCAACCGCGACCAGCAGAGGGTAAAATTTCCCGACACCAAAAGACACCGCTGCACCCGGCGCCCTGCGGCCCCCTGTGCCCAACTCCAGGGTGCCTACCTATCCTCCAACTACCCAACTTACCTCTCGAAGTGGTGGTCGCACCTGAAGAATCTCCGTCCCCGAGCTTACAGCCTTTGTTCAACTTCCAGCTTCTCCATTGAAATACATTGAGCGCCCGACGGCTCAAAGCACCCTGCACCCAGCCGCCCGAGTGCCCCTGGAAGTGCAGCATCTATCCTATTCTACTTCCCCACTTGCCCTGTGTAAGTGACCAGGAGCCCAGCTCCCACAGCCGCGTGGCCTGCCTGCTAGCAGCCACCAACCAAAGGCCCCCTGCCCGCCATAGGCTAACATTGGGCCTATCTCTCTGCACCCGGCTGCCCCTGTGCCGCTGAGGGTGTAACAACTGTACCTACCTGCCCCTGGGAGACCCCTGAATCTTACCCCAGAACCTTAACTCTGCCAGTCGAGTACTTACCTGAGAGGTGATAACTCACTTTTTCTCCATAGGGTAACATTGACTGGTTTACACTGATATTTCTTCGAAGTGTCCAGTTTTGAAACTTTAAAATATTCACTAAAAATCGTCCGATCAACGAAAACGAAATTACTCACCTGTTATCAGGAGAGATCCCAGTGCTGGATCTTGGTGCCCAGCACTGACCCTGAAAAGCAATTACAACCGTACTTACCGATAAATTGATTTTCCTCCATAGGATAACATTGCCTGGTTTTCTCCAGAAATTCTTCTAAGTGTCGATTTTTGAAACAAACAAATATTCCTTAAAAATCGCCTGTGTAACAAAAACGATTTCTTCCAACTGTTTACAGGAAATGCACCAGGGCTGAATCCAGGATCCTGCCCTGAGTAAGAAAATCATACGCAAAGTAATTGATAATGCATTTACTTAAAATTCCCCATTGAGCTCAATGTTATAATTGTGTTTGAATTGTGTTGCCTATTGCAACAACTGTGGCTATTGCATTTAAAAGTCTATTGTGTATTGAAAGTATATAACTAAAGCATCTCATTCTGAGAAAGTATTTTTATACCTACTTGTGGTTCTAAAATAAAAAAACCAATATATTTTTATATACAAAACAATTGGCCTAGAGTTCAGTTCTTGAGTGTGTGGCTTCATTTGCTGACTGAGTGTGTACAACAAATGCTTTACACTGTCCTCTGATACTGCCTTACTGCTCGACCAAGCTACCACTTTAGAGACTAAGGTTATATCTAACTTTAGCCTCTGCCAAACCTCTGGGGACTGTGGACCCTGTACACACTGAACCTTACTTTGGTGCAATATATACAGAGCCACTTTCTTACAGACACCAGAGGGGCTGAGGATGTCGAAGGGGAAGAAGAGTAGATTCTCGAGTCACCTCCAACCCCCGAACCTCGCGATGGAGATCTCGAGGACTACATAGACCCTCCAGGAGAGGAGCAAACTTCAGAAAATATCGAGGACACATGGAATGACCTCTGCACCAAAAGGCCAGAGGAGGAGATATGCTGCTATCCCTCGAAGGCATTTCCACCAGATGATATAGCCTTCTACAACGGCCTAGTTAAAATGGCGGCAGACAGTTTCGGAGTCCCCCTCGAAGAGGAAAAGGGAGACGCATGTTTCCTTTTAGAAACACTAGCCCAGCCAGCAAGGGGACACAATACCTGCCAATGCTACCAATCATCTTAGATCTAGGCAAAGAAGCCTTTAAGGAACCAGCCTCAAGCAAAGGGGTAACACCAAGGTTCGAGAAGCGGTACAAACCCTCTTCCAAGGACCCTAAGTATATTCAGGGGAAAACCGTGCCTGACTCATCGTCACCACGGCCAGTAGGAGAGCAAATGCCCTCTCTAACAGTGGACCACCCCCAGAGAAAGAAAGCAAACGGATGGATATGGTGGGCAGGAAGATGGAATAAGAGGCAGTGAGACAGTGGCGCATCACAAACTCTAATGCCCTGCTGAACCGGTATGGACACCAGCAATGGGATGACATTGAGGAGCTCATCAACAATCTCCCCAAGGAGGACAAGAAAAGACCTAAATCTATTGTCCAGGAAGGCAAAAACATCGCAAACACATGCCTTAAATCGGCACTAGATGCAGCAGACACTGCCAGCAGACAAATGTGCACCAGCACCACCCTAAGAAGGCATGCCTGGCTTAGAATTTCAGGATTTAAGCAGGAGGTTCAAACCTCCAACATTAACAGGCCTTTTACGGGGGATTCACTATTTGGAAAGGAGGTGGATGAATCTCTCCAACAGATCAAAAAAGATAACAAAACTGCAAGAGAGATGGGAGCCCTGCAGCACACGGTACCTTCAAAAGAGGTGGTTTTAGCAGCAGAAAACCCACAGGAAGAACATTTGTTCAAGGACTGCAAATGTCACACCAACAACAAGGCCAAGGGAATGGCTAACAAGCAAGCCAACAAACAGGATACCAAGGTTGGCAGCAACAGCCATAGCAGTCCTTTCGAGGCAGAGGCCAGCCCTCTAGAGGAAAAGGAAATGGCTCTAATTGACTCCTACACAGAGAAAGACCCACACACCACCAGTGCGGGGCAGAACATCGCAATACCTACAACAGTGGCAAAAAATCACCACAGACAATTGGATATTACATTTGGTTAAATACGGGTATTGCATAGAACAAACCAACACCACCTGCAAACCCACCAAAAATGGGGAGGTTCCTCAAATCGGAACTCATACCACAAATTAGAAAAGGAGATTACATGGCAACAATAGACCTCAAAGACGCCTATTTACACATCCCATGAACAAAAACCATTGAAAATATCTCCGGTTCCTAACAAAAGAACACACGATCAGTTCAAGGTACTCCCTTTCGGAATAAAATCAGCACCACGTGTCAAGTGCCTAGCCGCAGTTGCGTCACACCTGTGAAAAGATGGAATGCACGTCTACCCCTACCTGGACGACTGGCTTATAAAGGCAAACTCAAAACAAAAATGTCTCAGCCACATTCAAACAGCAATCCACACGCTACAAAGACTAGGCTTCTCAATAAATCATAAGAAATCCTCCACAAAGCCAGAAAGGGAAAAGACGTTCTTGAGTGCAAGACTAGACTCAAAGAACTCGCGGGTTTACCCTACGCAAAAAAGGATACACGCTATCAAACAAACCTCCCTCTACTGGAAGGGTCAATCTCCGACAGTGAGGAGAGTCATGAAACTTATGGGCATTGTGGCGTCGTGCATCCCACTCATCCCTCATGCCCGCTTACATATGCGCCCCTTCCACGAATGGCTTACCAACAACTGGTGACAAGCCACAGCGATTTGTGAGGATCTAGTGGTTTTTACGCACAGGCTGCAAGCAGAGATACAATGGTGGGCATCCAAAAACAACACGGGGCAGACCTTTCAAGAACCCAACTCCTTCTGTGACAATCACTTCAGACACATCCCTCAACGGATGGGGAGCGCACTTCAAACAACTGAAAGTACGAGGCCAATGGAACGACCAAGATTCCATAAAACACATCAACTGCTTGGAAATAAAAAGTATTCCTAGCATTGAAAGCGTTCCAGAAACACATTAAAAAAAGGACTGTCTTGATTAAAACAGACACCACCACTATACAACAAATAGTGAGGTACAAAATCTTCCCTCTAAGCAATTTAGCACATCCGATCTGGCAATGGGCAGTCTCAAGGAATCAATCTGCAAACAATACATTTACCGGGAGTATACAACACAACAGCAGATCTTCTGAGCAGGCAAAACAACTGCGCCCACGAGTGGGAATTGAAGCACAAGACAGTACAATACATTTTCAATCACTGGGGAACCCTAGTGATAGACCTGTTTGCGACAATACAGAACTAGAAATGCCAGTTCTTTGCCTCTTGGTTTCCTCACCACCTGTCTAAAGGGAATGCACTGTCACTAAATTGGTCAGAGACATTTGCATACACTTTTCCACCAATACCTCTAATCCAAAGAGTACTAGAAAAAGCAAGACAACTGGGGACAAACCTAATTCTCATTGCCCCACAATGGCTTCGACAGACATGGTATTCAAGTCTGCTAGAACTGTTCAAAGGACAAATCAAAATCCGAGCGGAGAAAGACATGTTGGCAATGCAACAGGGCCAAATCTTTCATCCGGAACCAACGGCGCTACACCTTGCGGCTTGGCACCTGAATACGTAGTTTGGTCACCTCAACCTGCCTCAATGAACAATGGAAATTCTAAAGAAAGAAAGCAAACTACAAGAAAAAGCTATGCTGCAAAATGGAAGTGATACACCACTTGGATCACAGCTAACAAATGAACTCAATAAAGACACAAGAAACAGTGATCATATATCTAACTAATCTCCTACACAGTCACATCAACTACTCAAGCATAACGGTACACATCGCTGCCATTGTAGCTTACACCAGTGGAAAATCATGCAAAAGCTTCTTCACAAGACCTGTCATAAAAAGATTCCTAGAGGGGTCTAAAAGAATTGCTCCCCCTAGAACAGCTCCAGTTCCCATGTGGAGTCTAAATACAGTGCTCACATAACTTATGGCAAAACCATTTGAGCCCATGCATAAGGCAGAACTCGAGCACATCACTTTAAAAACAGCATTTCTCATTGTCATTACATCCCTATGGAAAGTGAGTTACAAGCGTTAACCATTCGAGAACCATACATGCAAATCCAGAAGGACAAGGTTATTTTAAAAAGAAATCCACAATTCCTACCAAAAGTGGTATCCAAATATCACTTAAAGTATTCTCCTTCCGGTTTTCTTCAAAAACTAAAGGGGAAAAAAGCCTCCATACCCTGGATGTAAGGAGAGCACTACTGTATTACCTACAGAAAACAGAACAAACTCGCAAAACCAAACGGTTGTTTGTTGCCTATGCACATACTAAGACAGGGAGGCCTGTCAAAGGCAACAATCTCACGATGGATAGTCCAAATCATCCAACTATGCTATACTACTGCTAATAAGGAATTACGTTGCAACCAACAGCTCAATCTACTAACAAAAAGGGAGCGACTCTGGCATTTATGGCCAATGTGCCCATAGACCCTACATGTGCAGCAGCTTCATGGGCATCACCACACACCTTCACCAAACATTACTGTGTGGCCATACAAATGAGTAAGGAAGCACAAATGGGACAGAAAGTACTTCAACACCTGTTTGCAAGGTCTTCCTCTTACCCAGTGCTTAATTTGTGCCGGTGCTTAGCACCGGCACATATTTATCGGGGCCGGGTCTAGACCTGAGTGCCTGACACTGCCAACTCGCGTGTATCACTGTGACACACAAATCTAATCACCTGTTGTTCACTCACGCTCTGTCTCCCCGGTGAAGTGTGCTTCGCCAATAACAAATAAAATCCATGCCTAAATTCAGTCAGTGTTGCAGGTGGGCGGGACACTGATTTGGGTGGATTTGGTCCTCTCTGGCTGCCGTGACAGCGTGCGTAAAGGCAGGCGTAACCAAACGTAACCTTTCAAGATTTCACGCTGGCCCCTCGCCCGCCTATCATCATGAGCACACTGCAGTTCGGAGCGAATGCACTACGTGTCGTCTTGTAGTATGCAGTGTGCAGCACAGCAGCAGGCCTCCTAATAAGGCAGTGACCAGTCTATACCTGCAGTAACGTTACAAAACTGAGTAAGTAGTAACCAACGCCGGGAGCCTGGAGGGCGGGAGCTGGGCTGATTTTGAAATGGGCTGGTTTTGTTACTGAGCCTATTTTTTTTTTACCAAAATCGGCCCACAGTAACAAAATCAGATGGCCAATGTTACAGTGCTGCTGCCTAAAAGTGTTCAAAATCATGATGATTAAATCCCCCTAGGCTCTTGCATGACCAAAAATGTCAGTTTATTAAGTGAGATTCGATGTCTTCCCGCTCCCCAGTTCAGATATACCAGCAAGTCCTCCAAGTCATACGTTCAAATTTCTGGCATAGCACTCCGGAAGGTGTGAATGTCACGTCACCCTTTTGTTTTGTTCCAGGACTCTACAGTCTTTCAGCGAGTGCAGTGTTGCTCCAGATTCTTGGATATTACTCTTCGCTCGATGTTATGGTAAATGCGTACATACACACATATACCTCAATGTGCGTGTTACACAGTTAGTGCCTCAGTGGTTTATCATCATCAACAGCTGGGTGGATTGGAAAATGCATGGTTTCTCGTTTCTTTCAGTAGAGAATAGACAAAGAGGTATGACTGTTCTACGAAGAGAGTCAAACATTGAGGCTAGGCCTGCTGGCAATTGTCGTCTAAAATAAAGCAGGTGATTTGTGTGACCCTCAGAGTACTGTAACCCTCTAACTGCCCCTTTGTTTCTCAGCATGTTGACAGAGGGTTTGAGACAAGAGTGCAATTAGTATAGTTGATAGACACCTGTGAAGTGCCACGGGATACTGCAAAGGTGATATTATTTTACCTGTCTTAACTCTTGCTGATGGTACAGCATTAAATAGGGCGGTCCTGTGACATATCCCCTCACCGAATCCCATGTGCCGGAATATTGCAAGCATATATGGCAAATTCAGATTATCAAATTCTTTCTGTTGGTCTACTGACTCTGCCATGGCCTCCCGATGCAGATGCATTTGCATAGTTCCTTCAAGCACCCAGAAGTGGTGTCTGAGGCTCAGTGAGTGATTAAAACCGTTCTGATGTTGCTGTAACAAGTGTAACGAAGTCGGCAACAATGGATATAGACATCTTGCTAATATTTTGCTCCTTATCTTATTTTCTGTATTTATCATGGACAAGAGCATCTACTAGGCACCTTCCAAAAGGTTGTGCTGTGGTTTAAATTGACATATAATAACAATTTTCCAGGTTGACTTTGGAAACCATTCCAATTACAGCACTGTTCAGTACATAACCTACCTGCAGGCAGGGCCACTGGAATTATGCAATTGTGGGGCAGCAGCGTTTTGCACTTAAGTATAGATTTGCCGACTTTGCCACATAATGCATTATCTGCTTCATAATTTGCCTATTTCCACAAAAAAATATTCCTAGCGCAATTGGTTCAAAAGTTATTAAACATGCAAGCAAAACATGTTGCTGAGCAGTTAAAGGCTCTTTGCAAAGGTTGAGTGGCCACCTTTCTTTTGCTTATTGCTATATTTTTGTGTTAAACTGGTATTAATAAGTTGCAGTCAATGCCCAGGAAGTTTTAACAAGTGTAAAACTGACAAAATAATGAAGTGTCATGAAATGTCCCTCATTATGCTGCATAATTTGCATTTTCTTCCCGCATAATTTACTCAACCCTGACGCATAGTTTGGCCCTTCCTTGACACAAAATTCCAGTGGCCCAGAGGAAGTGGGTGGAGCCAGTGGAGAAAGTGGGTGGAGCTGAGGAAAGTGGGTATGACCCTTGACAAACATTTGAGCACCTGTACTTCATTTTTTACAAATTAAGCACTGCTCTTACCACAGCCTTACCAAGATGGGAGAAACCGCTACGTAATCTGATGCACAGCATGTGAATCCAGAAAAGGATTCACGCTGCAAAACGAAATGGTTACTTACCAGTACGAGTAGTTTTGCAGGTTGAAGAATTTTCTGGATTCACATGCGACCCACCCGGCCTCCCCTACAAGGAATACGAACAGGTGGGGAAGCAAGTTATAATAATTATCTAAAGGACCATCTAAAGGACAAGACTAAAAACACGAGGAAAAAAAAATCTGAAGATTCCTACCACGCACGTCGACCTCCAGGCTACCGTCTGACGTCACACAGGGGACGTACCTGGCACCAAATGGTGGTCGACAACGCCTAAAACAAGAGAAAAAAACAAAATAAAGACTATTTCGGACCCAACCACTAGATGGCGGAATAATGCACAGCATGTAAATCAAGAAAATTCTTCAAGCTGCAAAACTATTCCTGGTAAGTAACCATTTTGTTATTTTATGTTCGAGGCATATGAGCTGCAGAATTCACTTTGTGCATAGATCGCCATCTGGTGTTGGGCTCGGATGTTTGCACCTTGTTGTTGTCTTGGAAGAAGTCTTTGTAGTCACGAGATAGGTGACTCCTCCCTTGGACGATAGTGCGCATGGGCATCGACTCCATCCTCAGATTGTTTTTTTCCGCCATCGGGTTCGGCTGCAACTTCTGCGCTCCGGTTCCTTACTGTACTGTTCAAACCTTTTCGACGCGCAAAACATCAAAAACTCGACGGTATTGTCTTCGTTCGCGTGCTCTTCGACGCGCTCCTCAAATCCTCGATTCCGGTCGTCGACCCGGGCCGCTGGGCCTATCGACGCCATTCGGGCCTACGGCTAATGGAAAGGACTCCATTTAAAAAATGCCCCCAGTGCGGAGCTAAATTTCCACACTGCGATCAACACAAGGTCTGTAACCTCTGTCTCTCGCCCGAGCACGAGGAGAATAATTGCCAGGCCTGCGCCTCCTTTCGATCTAAAAAGACCATCCGTGATCGTCGGGCCCGACGACACGTTATGGCGCAACGAGCAGCTCCGGTGCCGGAGGACATCTTCAACGAAGGCCCCGATGTCCCGGAGGATGACTCGGAGGACCTGGAAATCGTTTCCGAGGCAGACTACTCCGACGACCACATCACTCCAGGTCAACGAGTGAGTACAACTGCCCCTACCCCAACCCCACCTCAAAAAGAGAAGGCTCCGGTCAAAACTTCGCCTGCTGGCCCCAGTCGCGACCGAAACAAAGCTTCAGAAGCCCAGCCCCCGGCTCCGAAGACAAAGGACAAGCCTTCCGGCGGCTCGGGACCGAGCAAGCCGCATATCACCACCCCGCAGACACCATCGGCACCGAAGCCAGGAGCTCGTCCTGCTCTCGCAGTCCAGAAAAAGCCATCAGCACTGAGCACCTCGGCGCCGAAGGAAAAGGCCTCGGATCCAAAACCAAAATCTTCGGAACCGATAAAGATTTCCGACTCCACATCGAAGCCGAAGGATCCAAAAACCCCTTCCAAGGCTCCAGAGCAGAAATCTAAACCCCGCTTGGACCCGAAAAAATCGGCGCCGAAAGCGATTATCAAACAGGAATAACTTTTTCGACCGGATCCCATCGATCCGCAACAAAAAACTCTCCAAGTGGACCATAAAACAGGACATGTGATCAATGTTCCACACAACAAGAGAAAATTCAACACCCCACACATCCCTGAGGTGCCTGTAAAGAAAAGAGACTGCCACTTCACCTTTACGACCCTGTTCTGCTGTTCTTCCTACTAAACCTTTCTTTTCTCCAAATTCTCTCATACTTCCAACATACTCACCACCACCACAGGATGATGATGATTTAGGGGGGGGGGGGAGGGGATAATGACCCTTTCATTGACCCTGATGACGACACACACGTACCACAGGACAATTGGGATGATTATGATGACTCAGTAGATCCTCCAGACATTCCTGATCCCCATGCATACCCCACAAAGCCATCTCCCCCAGATGACTATTGGTTTTGGTCAGCTTATAGACAGAGCTGCCAAGTAGCATGGTGTTCAAATGCATTTGGACCCCATAGAGGAGGACTTCCTAATAGACACCTTTGCACAGTCACAAAGGACTGTACAAACTTTACCAATGTTAAAAGGCGTCATTAAACACGCCCCAGACACATTCAAAGACCCCGTAAGGGCTAGAATTCTCAATCCCAGAATTGACAAAAAATATAAACCCGCTCCCAATGATCCCACCTACATCAAGGGTCAACTTCCTTTAGATTCTCTAGTGGTGACCAATGCTAGAAAACGTGCCAACTCTCAGACCTCCGGTGATGCTCCACCTCCGGACAAAGAGTCCAAATCATTAGACGCTTCCGGCAAACGAGTTGCTGCCCAAGCAGCTAATAACTGGAGGATAGCCAATGCGCAGGCATTACTTGCCAGGTATGATATGGCTCATTATGACCAGCTGGAAACCCTATTGCAGCATTTGCCTGATCAATATAAGACCAAGGCCAATGATTTGATTCAGGAGGGCAAATTAATAACTAATGCATCAATCAAGTGTGCCCTCAATGCAGCAGACACCGCATCTAGGTCCATTAACACTAGAGTGTTACTAAGAAGACATGCCTGGTTGCGCATTTCTGGCTACAAACAACTATCCTCAATCAGCCGTTCAATCAAGAACAACTTTTTGGCCCAGCTGTAGATACAGCTCTAGAAAAAAGGAAAAAGGACACAGAGACTGCTAAATCCATGGGTGCATTACAGTCCCCATCCACACGAGGTTCCTTTCAACGCTCCTTCTATAGAGGCGCATCCAAAAACATCGGTGCAGACACTGCTTCTTCCTCCTACAAACACCCCTCACAAACTTCCCCCAACAAGGGATATTTTAGAGGTGGGTACAGGGGAAAACCAAGGAAGAGGCCGAGGTAACAACAACACTCGCGCCTCCCCCACTAATAAGCAGTGACTTCCCTCCACTCCCTCCAGACCATTCCACTCCGGTCGGAGGGAGACTCTCACAGTTCCTACCTGTCTGGAATTCCATCACTACAGACAATTGGGTAAGACAAATTATCAAGTATGGTTACTGCCTGGAACTTACAGCAACTCCACCCAACATACCACCCAAGCAGCGTCCAATGTCCACGGAACATCTCACACTCCTCAAACAGGAAGTTCTTTCCCTGCTTCAAAAACATATTATAGAACCAGTCCCCATACAACATCAAGGAACAGGAGTTTACTCTCTCTACTTTCTAATCCCCAAAAAAGACGGTACCCTAAGGCCAATACTGGACCTCAGACCTCTCAATCTCTACATACAGTCAGATCATTTTCACATGATCACTCTTCAACAGGTTCTTCCACTGCTTCAACAAGGCGACTTCCTTGCCACATTAGATCTCAAGGACGCTTACTTCCGTATTCCCATACACCCTGCTCACAGGAAATACCTAAGGTTCACAGTGGACGGCGAACACTATCAGTTCAAAGTCCTTCCATTTGGAGTGACCACAGCACCCAGGGTTTTCACAAAGTGCCTTGCAGTAGTAACAGCGCACTTGCGAAGACAACAAATCCATGTATTTCCATACCTCGACGACTGGCTGATAAAAGCCAAGTCGCACAACCAATCTGTTCACCACACTTACCAAACCATTCAGCTGCTACACAACTTGGGGTTCACAGTACACTACACCAAGTCGCACCTTCAACCCTCCTACATACATCCGTATCCAGTAGCCACAATAGACACTTCCAAAGCTCTAGCATACCCCAATCCAGCAAGGATAGCCAGTATGCAAACCTTCATCTCCAAGTTTCAGCCCCAACACTCTCTCCCAGCAAGAGTGTTTATGCAGCTGATAGGAATGATGGCCTCTTGCATTTTCATTGTACCTCACGCAAGACTTCAGATGCGCCCCTTACAGGAATGCTTAGCACGTCAGTGGAACCAGGCTCAAGGTCAACTTACAGATCTGGTGTTGGTGGACAACCGCACACATCGCTCTCTGCAGTGGTGGAACATACAAAACCTTTCCACAGGGTGGCCGTTCCTAGAGCCAGTTCCACAAATAGTGCTAACAGCAGACGCATCACTCACCGGCTGGGGAGCCCATCTCCTAAACCACACAATTCAGGGCAGGTGGTCCACCCAACAAAAACTGTTCCACATCAATTACCTAGAATTACTGGCAATATTTCTAGCGTTCAAGTCGTTTCAAACACATCTCCTCAACAAAGCTGTCCTAGACCGCACAGACAACATAACAGCAATGTATTACATACAGAAACAAGGAGGAACACATTCTTTGCAGCTCTCTCATCTAGCGCAAAGTATATGGAGATGGGCCATTCCACAAAAAATATATCTTCTAGCAGAACATCTTCCAGGGGTGAACATTCAGATAGCGGATCTGTTAAGTCGTCAAACTCAACAGATACACGAATGGGAACTTCATCCGCAAGTTCTTCAACCGTTCTTCCACATGTGGGGCCAACCAGACATAGATCTATTTGCCACCCATGCAAACGCAAAATGCCCAACCTTCGCCGCCAGGTTCCCACACCCGTTGTCCAAGGGCAAGGAGATATGGATGAACTGGTCGGGCAGTTTTGCGTATGGTTTTCCGCCACTCCCACTCATTCCACTGGTAGTACGCAAGCTCAAACAGTCTCTCAAAATGATCCTAGTTGCTCCCACATGGGCACGGCAACCATGGTTCACAACACTACTCGAACTCTCAGTAGTTCCACACCAAAAATTACGTCTCTCCCCAAAGCTGATAACGCAGAACCATGGAGAGATAAGGCACCCAGATCCAGCACAACTGAATCTAGCGATCTGGCTCCTGAAATCCTAGAGTTCGGTTACCTTAACCTCCCACCAGACTGTATGAACATTAAGGAAGCCAGACGCCCCACTACTAGAGCTTGCTATGCAGCTAAATGGAAAAGATTCGTCATTTACTGCAACAATAACAAAATTCACCCACTAGATGCTTCAATTCAGAACATTATCTGCTATTTGCTACATCTACAAAGATGCAATCTGGCATACTCATCGATAAGATTACATCTGGCTGCCCTGGCCACCTACCTACAAAACAGACAACATTTGTCATTGTTTAGGGTACCCACTATCAAAGCCTTTATGGAAGGCCTTAAAAGGATAATTCCACCCAGACTGCCACCCTCTCCATTGTGGAACCTAAACATTGTTCTTACTAGACTCATGGGTCCCCCATTTGAGCCTTTACACAAATGTGAATTACAATTCCTTACATGGAAAGTAGCCTTCCTTGTCGCAATCACCTCTCTCAGAAGAGTAAGTGAGATACAGGCTTTAACCATACAAGAACCATTCTTACAAATACATCATAACAAGGTGGTTCTCAGGACAAATCCAAAATTCCTCCCCAAAGTAATCTCTGCTTTCCACCTTAATCAGTAGAGTTACCAGTATTTTTCCAAAACCCTGAATCGGTAGCGGAAAGAGCTCTTCACACGCTCTACATCAAAAGAGCTTTACTTTACTATATAGACAGGACTAAAACCTTTAGGAAAACAAAACCACTATTTGTAGCTTTCTCTCCACCTCATAAAGGCAATCCTATTTCCAAAGCTGGAATTGCCAGGTGGATAGTAAAATGTATTCAAATATGCTATGAGAAAGCAAAACTTACGTTAACAATTCCCCCTAGAGCGCATTCAACACGCAAACTAGGGGCTTCCTTGGCATTCTTAGGGAATATTCCCCTAGAAGACATTTGTAAGGCAGCAACATGGTCTACCACACACACCTTCACCCAACACTATTGTGTAGATGTGCAGGCAAAGCAACAAGCTTCTGTGGGCCAAGCTGTTCTTAAAACACTTTTTCAAACTACTGCAACAGATACAGGCGACCACCGCTAGGGGAGACACTGCTGTACAGTCTATGCACAAAGTGTAAATTCTGCAGCTCATATGCCTCGAACGGAAAATGCTACTTACCAGTATGCATCTGTTCTTGGCATGTAGAGCTGCAGAGATTCACACGCCCACCCACCTCCCCGGAACCTGTATCTGTTCCAGTGTTATCTTACTTAGATACATTCTCATGGACATCTTTCTGTTACTTACAAACTCCATCATTTCCCTTCATGGCGAAAAACAATCTGAGGATGGAGTCGATGCCCATGCGCACTATCGTCCAAGGGAGGAGTCACCTGTCTCGTGACTACAAAGACTTCTTCCAAGACAACAACAAGGTGCAAACATCCGAGCCCAACACCAGATGGCGATCTATGCACAAAGTGTGAATCTCTGCAGCTCTACATGCCAAGAACAGATGCATACTGGTAAGTAGCATTTTCCTTCTAGAACCACGCCAAGCCTGGCACAGGTAAGTGAAATAAATGCTTTGCAAAATATTATGCAGTTTTTACGAGTGAATGCAAGTTTAAATGCAGTTGTTTGAAATGCAGGTAAGTCAAGGAATTGAAATTACTGTACAGATTACTTTTGCGATACTTTTTCGATAACTCTTTAAGTTACTTTTTTTACTCAGTGTGATATGCCTAGATATCACACTGGGACATTTCCTATCGAAAAGCTAAGTAAAATCAGTCTTGCACAATTGTAATTTTTCAGGTTTCCATACAAATCAACTCCACACTTAGAACATTTTTCAGAGAAAAACAGTCAATGGGTTCCTATGGAGAGAATTGAAGTAATCGGTTACCAGGTAAATACTCTGTCTTTGGGGTTGGGTTTCTGGGGTTAGAACAAGGGTTCCCCAGGGGCGAGCAGGCGCTCTCAAAACACCCCCAGCGGCACTAGGGCGGCCAGGTGCATAGTGCCTGAGGCCCAATGTTAACCAATGGGGGATAGGGGGCCTCTGGTTGGTGGCTGCTTACGAGCAGGCCACTTGGTTGTGGGAGCAAAGCTCCTGGTGTTAGGCTCAGGGCAAAGGGGGATCCTGTTTAGCACTGGATGCAGGGTGCTGGCTTGGCATCGGGTGGCCTGTTGATTTCAATGGGGATTCTCCAGTTGCAACAATGACTGCAGGCTCGGGAACGAATATCTTCTGGAGGTGACCACTGGTCGGAAAGGTAAGTTGGGATGCCTGGGTGTGAGAAAGTGCCCTCTTTCTGCATGGTATGCCCCCACTTTTTGCTGAATTGCTGATGTTCTTTGACTGAGTGTGCCCTGGGTTCCTGCTAATCAGGTGCCCAGGGCCTATGTTCCTTCCCTAAAACTGCATTGAAGCCTAAGCCCAATTGGCATCTCTGGCCACATGTCAGCCCCTGGTAAATGGTACCACAGGTACCCAGGGCACTGTGACCAGAGAAGGCCTCTAAGGGCTGCAGCAGTTATTGTGCCACCTTTAGAGGCCCTGTACCCAGACACTCGCACACTGCCTTTGCAGGCTGCGTGTCTTGGTGCAGAACAAAGTGAAGAGTCGACATGGCACACATCCCTGTGTGCCATGCCCACAAACCACTGCCCTGGCATACATCAGTCACCCCTCTAGCTGGGTGCCCTATGCCAGTGGTGAGGGTACAGGTGCATGAGCCCTGTACCCCTACAGTGCCCAAGTCCATTCCTGGGCACTGTGTGCAGTGCTGCCATTAAGAGTATATGGTGCTGGGAGTTTGTCATTACAAACTCCACAGCACCATGATGGCTACACTGAAGACTGGGAAGTTTGGTATCAAACTTCTCAGCACATTAAACCCACACTGATGCCAGTGTGTAAAATGCACCACAGAGAAACTCGACCAACTTCTAGTGACTTGACTGAGTGGCTGCTTAGGCTGCCACCACCAGACATGTTTCTGGACCCCTGGGTCGAGAGCCTGCTGCTCTCGGGGGGCCTGAAACAATGCACATCCTGGAACGAGGTGCCAAGCCTCATCCCCCAGGATGGGCAGGGTTCACGAAGGAGAAGCTTCAAAGGCATGCCGCCTTTGTGAGCCTCTCCAGACCATTTGCTGCTTTCAGCAACTGGTTCCCACTGGTTCTTCCCCCCACTTTGGACGGGAGGACCGGCGGGAAAAACAAGTGAGGAAGGTTGGTGTGCCCACCTCTGCCAACTCCACCCCTCAGGTGGGGGAAGCGAGGTGAAGCACAACCTCGAGTCCCCGCCATCTTGAGGATGGGGGACCCAGCCAACCAGGGTCACGCTCATGCCCCCTCCCACTGGAGAGTGGCAGAATAGGGGGTGTACCCACCCCAGGGAAGGGACCCAATGGTCCCTGCCCTTTACCTACCTGTAACGCCCCTAAATTTAGTATTTAGGGGGCACCCTGAACCTTACTTCCTCAGATCCAGCTTACCTACAAGAAGAAAAGGACGAAGAGCCGTGCAGAGCTAACAAGAGGACGACGCCCACTGACTTGGCCCCAGCCCTACCGGCCTGTCTCCCCTCGAACTTGCTCCTGCGAAATACCGGCGTGTCCCGCAGCCAGCAACCTCAGAAACCCCGGAGGACCTGCCTGCCTTCACTTCCAAGACTGTTTCTCCCGTGAACACCGGACGTGCTTAAACTGCAGCTTTTGGCTCCGGCCGGACACCGCGAATCCAGCCCACTCTGCACCCGCCGAACCCGTCCCGAGCTTGAGTGGGAAAACACCACGAGGCGGTCACCCCGGCGATCCTGACCCGAGATCTGGCGACTCCTGACCTGCCTCCAGACGACGCCTGCAGCCTCAATCCAGAGGATCCCCTCTACCGCGACCAGAGTGGGTAAGAAAATCCGACCCTAAAACGCACCCCTGCACCCGGCGCCCCACGGCCTTGTGTGCCCAAACCAATGGTGCCTAACCAACCCAAGACATGCCAACTTACCCCTCAAAGCGGTGGTCGCACCCAGAAGATCCTCGTCCCTGAGCCTGCAGTGCTTCTTCAAACCGGAGGTTCTCCATAGAAAACAGGGTGTCAGACGCCGAAACAGCACTCTGCACCCGGCCGCCCTAGTGCCGTTGAGGGTGCACTTTTTGTGCCAACTTGTTTCCCCAATTGCCCTGACCTAAACCCTAGGAGCTTTGCTCCCACAACCCAGTGGCCTGCTTGCCAGCAGACACCAACCGGAGACCCCCTATCCTCCATAGGATAAAATTGGGCCTCATCACTCTGCAAGCGGCTGCCCTAGTGCCGCTGAGGGTGCAACAACAGTGCATCACTGACCCTGGGGGAACCCTTGTTCTAACCCCAGAACCTTAACTCCCACAGTCGTTTACTTACCTGCAAACCGATGACCTGTTTTTCCTCCATAAGATAACAATGACAATTTTTCTTCCAAAAAACGACTAAGAACTTCTTCTCCTGTTCTGTATACTTTTTTCGTTAATTTTCGTCGATTCTTCGCTCCAATCTACAGGAGCTCCTTCCGTATCGATCCAGACCCAACGGCGGAAAAAAAGAATCTGAAGATGGCGAGCAAAGGTGTGAGCTTCCGGAGGAAGCACGTCGACGTCACAGAGGGACACCAAATGGTGCTATGTCAAAGCCCACCAACAACAAAAAAAAAGAAAGAGAAGAAATGAACAAGTTACTTACCTTCGGTAACGATATATCCGTAAGAAACATTAGTAGAGATAGATTCCTTACCTTAGAATATCCCCAGGCGTCAGACTGGATCCAGAAAGTTTTCGTCAGCAGTACCCCTGCGCGTCGGTAGGTGGCGTCGTGCGGCTCCGCGTCCGTCGTTGGCGTCGTGGTCGCCGAGATGACGTTGCGGTGTAAGAATCTGGCTCTATATATTCTGCACCAAAGTGAGGTACAGTGTGTATAGAGTCCAAGGGTCTCCAGAGGTTTTGGCAGAGGTTAAAGTTAGATAGAACCTTACTCTCCAAAGTGGTAGCTTGGTCGAGCAGTAAGGCAGTATCAGAGGACAGTGTTAAGCATTTGATGTACACACTCAGTCAGCAAATGAATTCACACACTCAAGAACTGAACTCTAGGCCAATTGTTTTTGTATAAAAAATATACTGTTATTTTATTTTAGAACCAAGCAAGCCTGATACAGGTAAGCATTCAATTCTTTTCAGTAATAAGTTACTTGTTGTTGTACACAGTTTTAAAAAGCAATGAAGATTGTACTTGATTTGATTGACAGGGGATGCAGTAGGTTGCAATACTTAGTAAATGCAGTACATTGAAATGAATGGCTTTTTAAGGTAAATGCAGGTAAAATTACTTTTGCGTTACTTTTGTAATCCAGTGCTGGACTCCTAGATTCAGCACTGGGACATTTACTTAAAACAGGTAAGTAATTACGTTTTTGTACGATTTTTTAAAGAATATTCTTGTATTTCAAAAGTTGACACTTAGAAACTTTTTCACCTAGAACCACCAATGTTATCCTATGGAAGGAAATTAAATTCACAGGTAAGTTACTTTAACGTTACTTTTGTAATCCAGTGCTGGACTCCTAGATTCAGCACTGGGACATTTCCTGCAAACAGTTGAGAAAATGCGTTTTGGTTATTTGTGTGATTTTTAAGGAATATTCTTAGTTTTCAAAAGTCGACACTTACAAACTTTTTGGGAGAAAAGGGGTCAATGTTATTCTATGAGGAAAAACAGGTTATTGGTTTCGAGGTAAGTAATCGGTCTTTTGAGTTGGGGGGGGGTGGGGGGTCTCCCAGGGTCAGTGATGCACTGTTGTTTGCACCCTCAGCGGCACTAGGGCGGCCGGATGCAGAGTGTTGAGGCCCAATGTTATCCTAAGGAGGATAGGGGGACTCCGGCTGCTGGCAAGCAGGCCATGGGGTTGTGGGAGCAAAGCTCCTAGGGTTAAGCTCAGGGCAAGTTGGGGACCAAGTTAGCACAAAAGGGGCACCCTCAGCGGCACTAGTGCGGCCGGGTGCAGGGTGCTGTTTTGAGGTTGGGTGCCCTGTTGATTTCAATGGAGATTCTCCGGGACAAAGAAACACTGCAGGCTCAGGGACGAGGCCGTGGGGCGTGGGGTGCAGGGGTGCCTTGGGACGTCGGATTTTCTTACCTGCTCTGATCGCGGTAGGGGGGGTCCTCTGGATTGAGGCTGCAGGCGTCGTCAGGCTTGAGGCAGGTCAGGGGTCGCCGGATCTCGGGTCAGGATCGCCGGGGGGACCTCCTCGGGGTATTTGCCCACTCGAGCTCGGGCCGGATTCGGCGGGTGCAGAGTGTGCGGGATTCGCGGTTCCTGGCTGGCACCAGAAGCTGCAGTTCAAACACGTCCGGTGTTCACGGGAGAAACAGCTTGGAAAGTGAAGGCAGGGAGGTCCTCCGGGGTTTTTGAGGTTGCTGGCCGCTGGACACGCCGGGGTTTTGCAGGAGCAGGTTCGAGGGGAGACCTGGCTGGGGCTAAGTCAGTGGGCGTCGTCCTCTTGTTAGCTCTGCACGGCTTCTCGTCCTCCTTCTCTTCTTCTAGTTGCTGGATCTGCCTTCCTGGTTCAGGGCTGCCCCCTAAATACCGTATTTAGGGGGCGTTTTAGGGGTCTTGAGGTCAGTAGCCAATGGGCTACTGACCTTAGGGTGACTACACCCTTTGGTGTGCTCACTCCACGTGGGGGAGTGAGCACAATCCCTAGTACTGATTAGGGAGTGCCTGCCTGCAAGATGGCGAGCACTGGAGAGTGGGTTTCACCTCGCCTCCCCCACCTGAGGGGTGGAGTTGGCAGAGGTGGGCACACCTCCTGGGCTGGCTAGTTTCCCGCCTGTCTTCCCACCGAAAGGGAGGGAGACAGGAAGGGAGCCTGCTCCTGATAGCAGGAGAGGCTGGGGGTCGCATTACAAAGGCTGCCAGGCCTTTGAAGCTCACCTGCCACAGATGGCTCTTACTGGCCTGGGGAGGTGTGTCACCTCCGCCCAGGAAAGGCTTTGTCTCTGGGCTCAGGGAGCGTAGGCTCCCACCCTAGGGGTCCAGAAACATGTCTCGTGGTGGCAGGCTGGTGTGTACCAGTCAGGGAACCCACCAGAGGCTGGTCGTTTTTCAGGGGGCATCTCAAAGATGCCCTCTGTGTGCATTTTCATTAAATCCCACACTGGCATCAGTGTGGGTTTAATGTGCTGAGAAGTTTGATACCAAACGTCTGTTTTCAGTGCAGCCATTATGGTGCTGTGGAGTTCGTAATGACAAACTCCCAGCACTATATATTCTTAATGGCAGCACTGCACTTACAATGTCTAAGAATGGACTTCGACACTGTAGGGGTACAGGGCTCATGCACCTGTATCCTCACCACTGGTATAGTGCACCCAGCTAGAGGGGTGGCTGACCTATGCCAGGGCAGTGGGTTGTAGGCATGGCACACAGAGGTGTGTGCCATGTCGACTCTTCACTTTGTTCTGCACCAAAACACGCAGCCTGCAAAAGGGTGTGTGTGTGTGTGTGTGTGTGTGTGTGTGTGTGTGTGTGTGTGTGTGTGTGTGTGTGTGTGTGTGTGTGTGTGTGTGTGTGTGTGTGTGTGTGTGTGTGTGTGTGTGTGTGTGTGTGTGTGTGTGTGTGTGTGTGTGTGTGTGTGTGTGTGTGTGTGTGTGTGTGTGTGTGTGTGTGTGTGTGTGTGTGTGTGTGTGTGTGTGTGTGTGTGTGTGTGTGTGTGTGTGTGTGTGTGTGTGTGTGTGTGTGTGTGTGTGTGTGTGTGTGTGTGTGTGTGTGTGTGTGTGTGTGTGTGTGTGTGTGTGTGTGTGTGTGTGTGTGTGTGGTGTGTGTGTGTGTGTGTGTGTGTGTGTGTGTGTGTGTGTGTGTGTGTGTGTGTGTGTGTGTGTGTGTGTGTGTGTGTGTGTGTGTGTGTGTGTGTGTACAGGGCCTCTAAGGGTGGCACAATAAGTGCTGCAGCCCTTACAGGTCTTCCCTGGTCACAGTGCCCTGGGTACCTGTGGTACCATTTACCAGGGGCTGTCCTGTGGCCATAGATGCCAATTGGGTACAGTTTTGGGGAAAGAACACAGGCCCTGGGAACCTGATGCAGGGACCCAGGGCACATCAACTCAAAGTGCATCAGTGGTCTGGCAAAAAGTGGGGGGGGGGGGGGTTACTGCAACAGAAACCCACTTCCTTACAGCAGCCACCTATCACTCCACCCAGGGGTCCCCATCACTTATTACGAAAGGCAGTCTTGACCATGCTCCTCAAGGAAGCAATAGAAGAAGTACCATTCGCTCAGAAGGGAAGAGGTTTCTATTCTCGTTTCTTCCTAATAAGAAAGAAGTCAGGAGAATGGAGACCGATTCTGGACCTAAGGAAACTCAAGTTTCTCAAGAAACAGACATTCAGGATGGTAACACTCTCCGATATTCTGGGATGCTTAAAGAAAGGAGATTTCATGACTTCGCTCGACATGGAAGACGCATATTTCCATATCCCAATCCACCCAAAGCACCGGAAATATCTACGGTTCACAGTGGCTGGTACCCACTATCAATTCAAAGTGCTCACGTTTGGACTAAAATCAGCCCCACGGATTTTCACCAAGTGCCTGGCGCCAGTAGCGGCGGCCCTGCGGTCTCAGGGGTTTCAAGTCTTTCCATACCTCGACGATTGGCTGCTCAAAGCATCAACAGCACAGGAAGCCGATCAAACGAGAGCTTGCCTCCGTCTATTCAATACATTGGGACTCGCCCTAAACCGGAAAAAATCAATTTTACGTCCAACTCAAGTAATGGCTTTTCTGGGAGCATCCTTGGACACCGTTCAATGCAAGGCGTTCTTGTCTCAAGAGAGAAAGATGCGTCTACAAAGGATGGCAAAGACCATTTCAAGAAAAGGGTCAGTTTCTGTACGAATGTTCAATTCGCTCCTGGGGATGTGCTCTTCCGCAATAAACCTGGTTCCTCTAGCCAGACTAAAGATGAGACCTCTTCAGGAAGAGCTGCAGAAACAGTGGCAACAAGCTTTGGGATACTTCGAAGATGTAATTTGAATCACAACACGGATGGTGGAAACACTACAATGGTGGTCTCAAGCGACAAATCTCGTTCAAGGCCTAACCTTTCTTCAAAATACCCCAGACTTCATTCTAACAACAGACGCCTCCATGGAGGGATGGGGAGGTCATCTGCAGGACTTGCAAATCGTCTTCGGTACAGAAAAGGCAGCACATCAACAGTTTGGAGCTCTTAGCCATATTCCTAACTCTCCAAGCTTTCCTGCCAAGAATAGCAGGTTCCTCAGTGTTGGTCCGTACGGACAATACGACCAGCATGTAGTATATAAACAAGCAAGGAGGAACAAAATCTATTACGCTATCTCAAGAAGCGCAGGAATTATGGGAATGGACAACCTACCATGGAATCTCGTTGATGGCCGAACATGTCAGGGGTCGGCACAATACCCTAGCAGACACGTTAAGCAGGTCTCAGTCCAGTTGCCATGAGTGGGAACTAGAACAATCACAGTTGGACAAGGTCTTCCAAAGATGAGGGAAACCAGCTTTGGACCTCTTTGCAACGAAGGAGAACGCCAAATGCCAGTATTATGCCAGCAGGTTTCCACTGCCAGGGTCAAGGGGGAATGCCCTTTTAATGCGATGGTCAGGGATATATGCCTACGCTTTTACCCCCATCCCGTTAATTCCCAGTGTGCTAATCAAAATGAAATAGGAAGGTTGCCGCCTAATTCTGATAGCACCACATTGGCCCAGGCAATATTGGTTCCTGGAGATGCTCCTGTTGCAAGCGAGACCCATTCGTCTACAACCGTCCTCAACGATGTTATCGAGGAACAAGGGCCAAGTGATTCATCCTGATCCACACTCTTCACTTGCACGCATGGCTACTGAATTCCTAGAATTTAGAGATCTAAATATTCCACAAGACTGTAGAGAAATAATTGCTAAATCCCGTGCTGAAAGCACTATCAAGACATCGTTTGAAATGGAAAAGATTCTGTTACTGGTGTGAAAAAAAATAACGTTCATCCTCTGCAAGCCCCTGCTGAGCAGATTTTGCGGTACCTCCTCTCTCTGGCAAAATCAGGTCTCACTTTCTCTTCAGTGAAAGTTCACCTGGCTGCAATTTCCCGGTACAGGAAATCTCCTCAAATTCTTTCTCTGTGCATCTAATCTCATAAAGCAATTCATGAGAGGCCTTTTCAGCGCTTTTCCCCCAGTGCGCGCGCCTCCTCCGGAGTGGAAACTCAATGTGGTCCTGGCGCAGTTGATGAGAGAACCGTTTGAACCGATTCATTAAGCGGAGCTTACATTTCTCACATGGAAAGTATCCCTCTTGCTAGCTCTTACTTCTGCAAGAAGAGTGAGTGAGATACAAACCTTTACAGTAAAGGAACCTTTTCTACATTTCACTGAAAATTACGCCACCCTACGGACAAACCCAACGTTCATTCCAAAAGTACCAACGCAATTTCACCTGAACGAGCCGGTGATACTACAATCTTTCTTTCCAAACCCATCTAGTCCAGCAGAACGGGCTTTGCATGCGTTGGATATCAAAGATGCTTGAAATTTTATCTTCACAAGACAAAGGAAATAAGGAAAACAGATATGCTCCTGGTTGCTTACAGACAAGGAAAACAAGGAACGGCAGTAACGAAGGCCACAATTGCCAGATGGGTCGCATCTGCGATACAATTCTGCCACGAAAAGGCTAACAAACCTCTGACAGTGAGGGCTAAAGCACACTCCACAAGAACAGTCTCTGCATCTGCAGCCTTGTTTGCAGGAGTGACAGACAAGATATGCCGTGCTGCGACATGGAAGAATGTTCACACGTTTACGAAACACTACTGCCTGCAATCTGCACAACGAGGGGATGCAGCGGGTTGGCCAAGCTGTACTGCGTCATCTCTTTAACTAAGGTCAGCCTCTTTATTTTACATAAGAGGAATTCTTTCTTTATTAATTTTAATCAAGATATATGATCATGTAACTGTATTTAACAATTGTACTATAATATGGTTTGTGATGTATCTTTGGATAGTTACTTAAACATTGCTGGTTTTAATATTTCAATATACTGTAATGGTTAGCACATGCATTGTGTAAAGGATAGTGGAAAGTTACATGTCACCCACCTTCCGCTAACGACAGTACAGTTATGGTACTGCTTGCTATTCTGATTCAGGCATGTGAATCTATGAAAGATACCCCAATACTGGATAAGAAAACAAGTTACCTGTAACTACGGTTATCCAGTATTGGTATCTTTCATAGATTCACATGCAACCTACTCTCCTCCCCGTGGAGTCAGTTCTCATTGATTTTGGGATACTTGCTTCCCAATTGTGCTTATAAAATCTGAAGAGAACTTGCCTCTGCTGGGAGTGTTGCAGCTGATTGGCTGAAGCCAACATTTGGTCCGTTTTCTAAAAAAGGACATAGATAGGCTACTATTAGATTGCCTTGGGCCATTTTAGCCTATGTATTATTTTATGGCACTGCTTGTGTATTTTACCGTGGGACTCCCATCTCGACGACGGGGAATGATTCAGGCATGTGAATCTATGAAAGATACCAATACTGGATAACCGTAGTTACAGGTAAGTAACTTGTTTTCTTTTTCAACATTATTTTTAATCCCACTTTCAACAAACCTAAAATGCCAACTATACGGTTACATTTTTGCACAGGCAAAGCAAGATTTTGAAAAATATACTGAACAAAAGGTTATATGTTTCGAACAGTTGTGATCGATTTCGAAGTGTTTGAGTGCACAGTTGATTTAAAAAAACACAAAATAAACCCAGTTTTGTTGGAACAAAAATCGTCTGCATGGCTCTAGAATGCTGTGCAGTCCTGCCCTTGTTCATTTTCTAGACAACCCTGTTGTGAAGAAACAGGCTTTTTGCATAGTTCACCTGGAGACATGTTCTGCCTTTGTTTGAAAACCTAAAGAAATTCTTTGATATTGTACTATTTAACCAAAACTATTTTACTTACCTGTTTGCAGGAAATGTCCCAGAGTAGTATCCAGGTATACTACTCTGAGTAAGAAAAGTAATCTAAAAAGTAACTTACCTGGTATTTTACTGAAAAGTATTTACAAAGCATTGCATTTCTCTGAAACAATACTGTAAGTCAAAACAAAGTGCATATACCATTACAAATCCAAACTGTTTTACAACTGTATATTTACTGCAAAGTACTTATCACTTACCTGTGCCAGGCTTGCTTGGTTCTAGGAAATAAAATAACTAAAAGAATATTTTTATACAAGAACAATTGGTCTGAAGTTCAGTCTTTGAGTGTGTGAAATCATTTGCTGACTGAGTGTGTACAACAAATGCTTAACACTGTCCTCTGATACTGCCTTACCGCTCGACCACACTACCACAAATAGAGAGTGAGGTGCTATCTAACTTTACCTCTGCCTACCTTTGGGGTTCCACTGGACTCCGTGCACACTATACCTCTCTTTGGTATAGTATATACAGAGCTAGCTTCCTACTTTAGCTGGTTAATAAAGTACTTTTGTCTTTACAAAGTAAAGCACACCGTTCAATTCATATTAGTGTTACTTACAGTGCCTTTCTAGATATGAGCTTTTATCCCTCTTTACCTTTGGATTAAGTCTTAATTACTTGAATTTGCAGTCCTGTGAAACATGAAGTAAAATGGATTTGCAATTGGTGTGAACCAGTATTGTGACAATAGAGTTAAACAACAGTATCCACCAACTGCATTATTCAGTAACCACTGATTGCCCTAGGACCCAAGCAAATTCTGATATATCTTGTTTCAGCCCACCTTTCTCTACTTTGGTCATAGGTTTATCTATATTTAGGTAAAGACTGTTGTGGTTTTATGTATCTTTGAAAATGGTTTTAAAATTATCGTCAAGGGACAAATGTCCATGCATGATCTGCTTCTATGTTTACATCCTGCTTTTCTTTTCTTTTCAGTACAATAACCACGAAATCCGGTCTGGAAAACACATTGGTGTTTGCATCTCTGTTGCCAATAATAGACTTTTTGTTGGCTCAATACCCAAAAGTAAAACTAAGGAGCAGATAGTGGAAGAATTTAGTAAAGTGACAGGTATGTAAAATAGCACTGTAAAGAAGAAAATGTTGCCTTTTAGTTTCTGAAACCTTTTTGAAAATGAGCCATTTTAGGGTGACATTCAGATAACATTTTTCTTATTCAGTGTTTCCTTGTATTTTTTAACGTTCTTTATTGGTTACTGTTAATATCAACAGAATAAAGAAAAAGAACCAACGATAAACATTTGCCATCAGAAACCCATTAGGGAGGTACAGCACTAAATCAACAATACAATCCATGAGGGTGCAATATAATCAGGTAATAGCTAACCTCGGGCATCTACGTGCAAGTAGTACAGAGTATGGTGGCAATGTGGCACCACAGGGGCTACACAACACTAAACAGTAGTCAACACAGAGGAATTGTAACTCTAATTCCCTGAAGTCTGCTGTGAACCTGAGGACTCCAGTAATGCGGCCAACAGTCCATCCCAGACATCCAGGCCTACACTCAGTTTGTCATCACGTCTGCACTTTTTCAATTTCAACTCTTCGGTTACCACCAGTTCTGCCATGTGGGTCCTCAAGTCGTAGTCCAAGCTCTCCATCACAAACCGCTTTAGCAGAGGGCATATCTGAAAGAGACACGTTAGTGACAGATTCCTTACCTTAGAATATCCCCAGGCGTCAGGCTGGATCCGGAAAGTTTTGCGTAGCAGTACCCCTGCGCGTTGGTAGGCGGCGTCGTGCGGCTCCGCGTCCGTCGTGATCGCCGGGATGACGTCGCGGCCAGTACTTAGATGCCGCCCATGCGCGCTGGCGTCGGTTCTTTCTTTTTCCGCGCCAGTAAGCGCAGATCCGGATTTAGCAGTGCCCCAGTCATTTTTTGACTGAGTTTTTTAAAGACTTTTTGTCCAAGTTTTCGAGTCGTTTCGACTCCAAGGTGTCAGTAGGGATCCCCGGCTTCAAGCCATGCGAGGTCTGTAATCGCAGGATGTCGATTACGGATCCGCACCGAGAGTGTCTCTTCTGCCTGGGGCGCGGCCACGACCCCAAGTCGTGCCCTGAGTGTCGGTCCCTCGCCCCGAAGGCTTTGCGAGAGCGGTCTCGAAAGCTTCTCGAGGCCCGGCACTCGGCTCCGCGCCGATCGAGGTCCCGGGAGAGGTCGAGGGGCCGGTCGCGGAGCCGTCGTCATTCGTCTGGGTCGAAGTCTTCGTCTTCAGGTAAGGCGAAGCATCGCTCTAAGACCTCCCCTCGCCGGTCTCACGACTCGGCCGAGGGTCCAGTTGGTACCGCCCCTGCGGCTCCGGGGGTTCCCGAACAGCCGACGCCGGCCTACCCGCCTGTTCCGGGTCTTCGGGCCTAAAGGTTACCCCGGTGCGCCTTCGGGCCCCGCGGGTCCCAGTGGGAGTCCTCCCTCGGCAGCTCCGGCCCCGGTGTCTCTGGCGGCTCCGGCCCCGCAGGACCCCCTCGGATCCAGGCCTGGCTCCCGGTCGACCTAATAACACCTCCACCGGCGCCGACCTCACCGGTACCGTTCACGACGCCGTCCGAGGCCCCGGGCGGCGCCGTCCCCAGGTTCTCCCCGGAACCGGACACGCAGCCGGATCGACGTCGCCTGACGCCGATGGGACTTTTCTTCCCTCATGCTCGTCCTCCATACTTTTCACCTGTTGAGGAGGACTGGGAGGGGTCGGAAGACCCTCTCCCAGCTCAATGTGAGCCTTATCAGGACTGGGCTGAGGAACTGGGTGATGCCAGTGGCCTGGACACCTCTCCAGACCTTGGCATGCTGTCTCCTCCTTCCGTGGCTACGGAGGAGGGAGAAAGTTATGCAACGGTGTTGCGTAGGGCGGCCGCAGCCTTGCGCCTCGAGCTCCCTACAGTGGCTGTCAGGACTAACCTCCTGACGGAAGTGCTTCAGCCGGCGGCTACCTCTTCGGAGCCACTGCTGCTGTTCAACGACGCACTTTCTGACGTTCTTTTGGGCACCTGGTCCAGGCCCACCACAGGGGCTCCTGAAGCGCCTTCCCTACGGCTCCGCCGGACAGGGAATCCAAAAAACTGGAACAGTTTGGGAAGATTTTTTTCTTCCTCCAGTGCTGGCTTGCGGTCCGTGAACACCGCTTGCCTTTTGGGCCGTTATGCCCACTCTCTGTGGGATTCGGTGGCGCAAGTGCTGCCTAAGTGTCCTGAGGAGGTCCAAACATTGCTCTCCCGTGTTATTGCAGACGGGAGAGACGCGGCGAAGTTCACAATCCGATGTGGCCTAGACACCGCTGACTCGCTGGGTAGATCGCTTGCTACGACCGTGGCGGTGCGCCGTCACGCCTGGCTGAGGACCACTGGTTTCTCGGGCGATGTCCAAAACACCCTTATGGACATGCCCTTCGATGGTATCCGCCTTTTTGGCAATAAGGCAGACAGCGCGCTGGAGCGCTTTAAGGACTCGTGGGCTACGGCCAAGTCCTTGGGCCTCTCCGCCTCGCCCCCTCCGCAGCAGTCTGCTTTTCGCCCCTTTCGTGGCCACGGAAGGGGCGCCCAGTCACGTCCATTGCCCAGCCACCGGCCCGCACAGCAAGCGCCTTCGCGTGGCCGAGGACGTGGCTCCCGCCGAGGCGGGTTGGGTAACCAGCGTGCGGGTCAGGCCACCACCTACGCCCTGTCCAAGGCCTCCAAACCCTCCTAGTCCATCCTAGTCCATCCTTTCAGGTCCACAGCACGCCAGTGGGGGGCAGGGTCCGCCATCACCTTCCCCACTGGCGCACCATCACATCGGACCGGTGGGTTTTGGACATTGTCCGAAGGGGCTACTCCCTCCCCTTCGAGACTACCCCCCCAGCCATGCCACCTCAGCACCACCGCATGTCGGGGGACCATTTGGTACTTCTTCGAAAGGAAGTTGCGGCCCTCTTGGCCAAGGGGGCCATCGAGCGCGTTCCAACCCCAGAAGTAGGGCGTGGTTGTTATTCCCACTACTTTCTGGTGCCCAAAAAGGACAAGGAGGACATGCGTCCTATCTTGGACCTCCGGAACGTCAATCGCTTCCTCCGGAAGGAGAAGTTCAAGATGCTCACCCTAGCTCAGGTCTTGACTGCCCTGGAGACTGGATGGTAGCGTTGGACTTGCAGGACGCATATTTTCACATCCCCGTCCTGCCGGCCCATCGGCGTTACCTGCGGTTCACGGTAGGCCTCGAGCACTTTCAGTTCACCGTGCTTCCCTTTGGCCTTACCAGCGCCCCCTCGGGTGTTCACGAAAGTGATGGCGGTGGTCGCAGCTCATCTGCGCCGGGCAGGGGTTCCAGTCTTCCCTACCTCGACGACTGGTTGCTGAAGGGCGGGCTCGTCCCAGGCAGTCGTCTCCCACCTCCAGACTACGGCCGGACTCCTGCACTCGCTGGGGTTCTCCATCAACGTGCCGAAGTCGCACCTTATTCCTTCTCCACAGCTCCTTTTCATCGGCGCAGTTCTGGACACAACGCAGTTTCGGGCCTATCCTCCCGAACGGCGGAGTCCAGGATATTCAGGCTATGATTCCGATCTTTCAGCCTTTATCCTGGGTTTCGGTACGGATGACCCTGAGGCTGCTGGGCCTCATGGCCTCCTGCATCCTGCTGGTCGATCATGCCAGATGGCATATGCGGGCTCTGCAGTGGGACCTGAAGTTCCAGTGGGCGCAGCATCAGGGGAACCTGTCCGATTACGTCCAGATCTCGGAGGGAACTGCACGACAGTTGCAGTGGTGGCTCTCGAACCAGCAATGGGTCACGGGCAGATCCCTCTCCCTTCCCCAGCCAGAGCACACAGTTGTGACGGATGCGTCCCTTCTGGGATGGGGCGGTCACATGGGAGAGGCGGAGATCAGAGGCCTCTGGTCTCCGGCGGAGTCCCGGCTCCATATCAACCTTCTGGAGCTCCGGGCGATCTGACTTGCACTGAAGGCATTCCTTCCCTCTGTCAAGGGGAAGGTAGTGCAGGTGTTCACAGACAACACCACCGCCATGTGGTACTGCAACAAACAAGGCGGGGTGGGGTCGTGGACCCTATGTCAGGAGGCTCTGCGTCTCTGGACATGGCTGGAACATCAGGGCATATCCCTGATGGTTCAACACCTGGCAGGTTCCCTGAACGCCAGAGCGGACGAACTCAGCCGCAGGTGCATGATGGATCACGAATTGGGTCTTCACTCGGAGGTGGCGCAAGGACTCTTTCTACAGTGGGGCGAGCCTTGGTTAGATCTATTCGCCACCGAAGAGAACGCGCAATGTCCGCAGTTCTGCGCGTTGGAATTTCCAAGGCGGCACTCGCTCGGCGGCGCTTTTCGTCGCAAGTGGAGTTGCGGTCTGTTGTACGCCTTTCCGCCTATACCACTTCTGTCCAGAGTGTTGAAGAAGATTTGGCGCGGCCGGGCCCAAGTCATTCTTGTGGCTCCGGACTGGGCTCGAAGAGTTTGGTATCCCGAGCTACTCAGTATGAGCATCGATCCCCCGATCTGACTGCCTCTTCGGGAGGATCTTCTGTCGCAGCAGCAGGGGACGGTCCTCCACCCGAACCTGTCCAGTCTACACCTGCTTGCGTGGAGATTGAGCGGCGGCAGTTGATTCCTTTCGACTTGCCTCCCGAAGTTTGTGATGTGATTCTGGCAGCCAGGCGTCCCTCCACTAAGGTGGTGTCACGCCTGCAGGTGGAACAAGTTTGTGGCATGGTGCACAGCAAAGACTGTGAATCCCCTTTCTGCCCCTCTTTCTGAGGTTCTCACTGTTCCTTCTTTCTCTGGCCCAACAGGGTTCTGCCCTGGGTACCATCAAGGGCTACCTTTGTGCTATCTCGGCCTTTCTCAGGCTTCCTGATCAGCCCTCCCTTTTCAAGTCCCCTGTTGTTAAGAGGTTTCTTAAAGGCATTACACACCTTTTCCCTCCTGTTCCGTTTGTAATGCCTCAGTGGGACTTTAACTTGGTTCTTACCTTTTTAATGTGCGCTCCCTTCGAGCCTCTCCATAACTGTCCTCTTCGTCTTCTCACTCTGAAGACAGCCTTTCTGGTGGCTATCACCTCCGCTCGGCGGGTGAGTGAGCTCCAGGCTCTTTCTTGCAAGCCCCCCTTTCTGTCTGTTCATCCAGACAAGGTTGTTCTTAGGACTCGTCCATCCTTCTTGCCAAAGGTGGTTACTGCCTTCCACATTGGGCAGACCATCACTTTGCCCACCTTCTTTCCGCCTCCGCATCCTTCCAGAGAGGAAGAGAGGCTCCACCGTCTGGACCCAAAATGTGCGATTTCTTTCTATCTGAACCGCACACAATAGTTCCGGTTGGATGATGACCAGCTCTTTGTTGGCAACGTGGGCGCCAAAAAATGTCGGGCGGTACACAAGCGGACCATCTCCCGCTGGTTTGTCTTGTGTATCAAAGCCTGCTATTCTTTGGCTAAGAAGGAGCCCCATGTTGGCCTACGTGCCCATTCCACCAGGGCGACAGCCGCCACCACGGCTTTCGGATGTGGTGTCACATTGCAGGACATTTGTCAGGCAGCTACGTGGGCCTCGCTGCACACGTTTACCAAGCATTACTGCCTTGACAGCCAAGTCCGGAGAGACCGCTTCTTTGGCCGTTCTGTTCTCCGAGACTTCCTCGTCTGATCTTTGTTCGCAGACCCACCACCGGGGTTGGTATTGCTGGGGTATCTATTCTAAGGTAAGGAATCTGTCACTAACGTGTCTCTTTCAGATGCACAAGTTACTAACTTGTGTAACGATATATCTGTAAGAGACAATAGTTAGTGACAGATTCCTTACCGCCCCACCCATCCTCCCCGTTCTGCGAACTGATTTCTAGGGTTAAGGTCATCCCTTTCAGGGCCCTAGTTTTCAGACACCAGTGTCAGTTTCTTGCATGGCTCTGCGTTTCTGGCGTGGAAAGTCGTGTACAGAACTGACGCCAGCGCGCATAGGCGGCGTCTAAGTACTGGCCGCGACGTCATCCCGGCGATCACGACGCCGACGACGGACGCGGAGCCGCACGACGCCGCCTACCAACGCGCAGGGGTACTGCTACGCAAAACTTTCCGTATCCAGCCTGACGCCTGGGGATATTCTAAGGTAAGGAATCTGTCACTAACTACTGTCTCTTACCGATATATCGTTACACAAGTTAGTAACTTGTGCAACAGACAGTCTATCTGACAACATGGCCGTGTACAAGTGTTTGACCAGGGGTCGCCCTAATCCCAATTCCATCAGGGCCTGGAAGGTGTGTGAAGTGGGGGGGGGGGGGCTTCTGGGAAAGAGGTCGATATATCTCTAGTGATAGCTGAAAGGCTGGCGTGTTGGAGGAAGTGCCCCATTTCATCTCGAGCATCTTCAAAGGATATGAAATTGTTAGGGAACAGGTCCCCCAAGGTTTCGCTCTCATCTTCTCGCCAAGAGGACATGTCCACCAAGCGTAAGTGCCCTGAATGCTGATAGGTCCCAGAACGCAAACTCCCTGGCAAAGGGCGTCTTTTTCTAGATCAGTTTGGCAGTGTGTTCCCACAGCAGTTTCACCAGGAATGGAACATAGACCTCCCTCCTGCCATCATGATTTGATGTAAGGTGAGGGTACTAGAGGTGTCCATCAGCAACCTTGTCTACCAGTTGTTCCCCACTGTGAACCATTGTGCTGCAGTTGCAAGGCCAGTTAATATTACCCCAGATTTGGGACTTCCAGATCCCCCTCTGCCAACGGGCGGAACAGAAAATCCCTAGCCACCTGTGAGCGTCACCCTGCCCATATCCGAGAGGAGTATGTAAAGAACAAGGGTACCCCAGTAGTGCGACCAGGGGTAATATATGTATTTGCAAAAGACAGCGGTCAAGGTTGAGGCCAAATGGGTCCTCTGGTAGCCAGAGCTACTATTAATTCAAAAGTAGTCTTAGTCTGGGTTTTATTAGTGAACAGAAAGTGCCAACAAAATTTTGGAGAACAAAGTATGCGGAGTCTGGTAGAGCGGATTAGTCTACCAGACTGCGGCACCATTCACTGTATGCTGTCTGCATTGGATTTAGCAGGATCCAGTCCCTTTTCCTTCGAACTTAATTGGCTCCTTGGATTCATCGTGATTGACTCCCCCTTGCCTACAACCAGCACGTACCTCGCTGAGTGGCTAGACCTCCTACAATTACTACATCCGGTTGTACCATCACGGTCATCCTGACCCGTTGACGATCCTTAATCGCATCGTTTCGCTACCAGATCCTACCTGCTCACACGCTTTCTCGTCCTGATGATGATCTCTAACTAAGGAGATCGAAACGCCGTCGACTTCCACAACCGAAACTCCTTTAAACATACCTTATTAACTACGGAGTTTTGTACAGTGTTGTCAATGCGATGTAAATTTTAAGTCACCAGCACTTATCACTTCACGCACTTTTTCACCCTCTGTGTGAGCACCAGGACTAGCTCCTATCATGTGAATGATACTCCTTTTATGATGTTAATAAATGTGATATCATTCATACAACCTTGTGTCCCCGCATACTTTGTTCTCCAAAATTTTGTTGGCACTTTCTGTTCACTAATAAAACCCAGACTAAGACTACTTTTGAATTAATAGTAGCTCTGGCTACCCGAGGACCCATTTGGCCTCAACCTTGACCGCTGTCTTTTGCAAATACATATCCGAGAGGAGAGTAGGGTTTTCAGTTGTCGAAAGACAGCCGGGGGGAGACGATCAAGCGAATACAGTAAAAGCACCACGGCGTAAGCCACACGCCCCTTAAGGGCGAGTGGAAGGATATTCCAAAATTGAATGGAGGAGCGGAAGCCCTCGATGACCCTAAGGGTATTGTAAGTGTTTCTGAGTAGTGTGTGTCGCCATCATGCTGAAGTAGCAAAATCTATTGGTCTCCTCTAAAGAGAGGACCGGTAAGGTCGCGGGATCCTGCGACTGTAGGGCACCCAGTGGGTAGTGTAAAGATTTCTGGTAGTTGATCCAAAGACCAGATATCTCCCCAAATCTGTCTTAGTGTTTTAGTAGCAGTGGGAACAAGTGTCTTGATGTGGACAAGTAAGAGTGTGTCATCTGCATAAAGAGACACAAGGTGATTGGTATCCCCCATGGTGATTTCCCCCCCAGGCCGCCATCGCTCTTCAAAGGCTTTGGCAATATCTATTGAAACAATGGCGAGTTCGTCCTCCTTACCTTCCACCTTATGCAAGACATGCATTAGCCTCCGGAGGTTCATAGTGTGGTTACGACCAGTTAAGAACCTGCCTCGATCATCATGGACGAAGTGCTTAATGACTGGGCACAACCGGAGAGTGAGGGCTTTACAAAGGATTTTCATATATCTGTATTAATAATGACCAGAGGTCTGTAAGATGAGGGATAAAGTTAACTTTACTACTCAAACTGAGAAAAATCCTAACTTTAAGACTTTCGGTATTCACAGAAGGCATTTAGGAGTCCTAAAGTTAGGACTACTAACTTCTGTGAATACCGAAATGAGTAAGTTCATTCTGTGAATACCAAAATGAGTAAGTGTATTCTGTGAATACCAAAAGTACTAACTTTACGTTTTTGACGTAAGTTAGTTCTGTGAATCAGGCCCGGAGAGTGTAATCTCAGATTTAGTGGTCGGGCAAGGAGGATCTGTATCCAGCCTACTGTCAAGGACACAATTGAAGTCACAAACCCAGACTACTGAACCCTCTAGGGCCAGTGAGCTG
Source organism: Calotriton arnoldi (assembly GCA_963921515.1). Classification (NCBI taxonomy): domain Eukaryota; kingdom Metazoa; phylum Chordata; class Amphibia; order Caudata; family Salamandridae; genus Calotriton; species Calotriton arnoldi. Next base: position 1,163,989 of record CAWUFW010004936.1, on the reverse strand, counting down.
ACATCCTGAATCTTAGGGGGAAAAACTGCCCGTGATCTATGTTAGGCACATATTCACAGTGGTCGTCTACCCCATCAAGTCTCCCCTGGACCAGTAGGAAACGCTCCTCACTGTCAGCTTCCATCAATGTCAGATCAGAAAGAACCCCTTGGCACTATCCAAATAAGGACTCGCATGGCGTATGTGGAGTACTTAGAGTAAAGCTGCCCCCTCTACCATCTAACTAATTTGCCAGCTACTAGGTCGAGGAGATGGGACTCCTGCAGACATGCGATTTGAATAGCATTCTGCTTCAGAAATGACAGTACTCTATACCTTTTGCCCAGACCCTCACGTTGCAGGATATAAACTTAACGGTGCCTGGACCAACCATTATGACCCCCCCACCTTACAACATGACTGCATAAACCCGAAGGTCAATATTGAAATACTTAGATGAAATACCTCCCCAACCTGGACAGGTATGACTTAACATTTGCATAATATAAGTCCAATTAGTTCAAAGTGCCAGGACGAACACTATTACACTTCAGATACCCAATAGACAGTATGTCACTTCAAAGGAAAAAGAAGAAAGGGGTGAAGCTGCACACCCCCGTCACCTCCCCCCCGACCCCCACATAGCAGGTTTGCGATTTCAGTCACCCCATTCAGCAGTAGTGAGCCCCTCCTGCCCCAAACCATGAGGCCTAGGGGACAGTCATCAGAGGTGTCACATCAAACATCCAGCATACCCTGCCTTATGGCCAGGTATTGAGAAATCACCATCAGGCATTCCAATGCAGCACAGTTCTGCATGGAACCCGACGAATCACCACATGCCACATGCTATCTGAAAACAGGGGAGCAGTGCCTACCTCTGGAAGGGGGATGAAGGTGAACAGGCCTGACATGCAGTACATATAAAATCAACTTCAAGAAGGAAGGGAAGGAACTACCCAGATCATAGCAGCACGGTGTTGGGCACAATATCCATGGTCTGTGAGGGAGACCCTGGAGAGCAGTCTCCTGGGGGGGTCATGGTAGGCAGAGCACCAATGATTGTTCATTTGTGGTGAAGTCTATGGTACCGTCTTCTCTGTGTACGAGACTGTAAACCCCCGTCTCCCGCCGGCCTCTATCTCCCCCCAACCCCAAGTGTATCTGTTTGAATTCCTGCGTGTAGGTTCATGAAATGGGTCCTCACTTCTCAGTGGATGTGCCGGGATCTATTTAGACAAATCCAGTCAGGACCTCACCTTGTCCGGGTGTTGAAAAATTTTGTTTTGATTTTTCAGCAGCTATGACGCTTTTTGCAGGGTATAACAACTTATATTTAAGGTTTATCTCCCTAAACTGCTTTTTCACGACAAGGAAGGACTTGCACCTCTCCTGGACCGTTATAGTCTGGGTACATAGCAATGTTTTGCAGCATAAATCCTTTTTTGGATTCACATGCTGTGCATTATTCCGCCATCTAGTGGTTGGGTCCGGAACAGTCTTAGTGTTTTTTTTTTTTTTTTGGGTTGCCTGGGGTGTCTAACACCATTTGGTGCTAGGTCCATCCCTTGTGTGATGTCAGATGGCGCCGCGGTAGTTCCTGTGCGTGGTAGCCATCTTCAGATTCTTTTTCCCGCCGTTGGGGCTGGTAGCAAAGGGAGACTCTCCGAAGATATGGACGAAATCCCCCAAAAAATCAAAGAATTTCATTGAAAATAGCATTGATCGACTACGAAGACACTGGAGAAGAAGAAAGACCTCAGGATACATTTTCCGTTGGGGGACCCAGACGAAACAATGATTCACGAGGATCAACAGAGGGTGAGGTAGGGGCCATGGAAAATACCCCTTTCAAACTCTGCCCAAAGTGCCACCACACGTTTGTCCAGCGCGATCCACACGTTTGTAACCTCTGCCTGCCTAGGGATCACAAGGAAAAGGCCTGCAAGGCCAGCGCTGTGTTCGTGTCGAAGACACTCAAGGTATGCTGAAAGCAGAGAGAGGACCATTCCGAAACCATGCTCCAAAGCCAGAAACAACCTTCGCTGAGGGACTTGGGCCTCTAAAGCGACGAGAACGAACAGGGAGTACCCGCAGGATCGGGGGGGGGGTGGGGGTGTCAGACTTAGAGGTACTCTAAGCAGACGCCAAAAAAGGCGTACAGCCAAGTAAGCGACAAAGGACACACAGAAGAAGACAGACAAGGTAAGAAACCGTCGGAAATCAAGGGCCATGAAAAGAAAGCGCGAAAGGAAACACAGGCATCAAAGAAAAGGACGACTGAGGGTCAGCCGCAACAAAAGAACCCCAAGGATCCCACTCCAGGGATAACTGACGAGGGAAGATCGTCTAAATCGACAAAGGCAAGTGCTGAACGAGAGGCCACAAAGGGAAAGACCACACCCTCGGAGCCTGTAACCACCACACCCAAGAAGAGGATCTCCCTGGCCTCCAACGCCAAGAGGGCCCTCGAAGTGGAGAAAAAAAGACACATGGAAGCAGAAATGGTGGCACTCCTTTAACGGAAGGAATTCGAGGTGCTGAAGGAATTCCAAATTCCCACCGGCGACGCCGAAGAAGATATCCTCGAATCTCCGTCAACACCCGAACTGCGCAAAGAGAATGTCAAAGAGTAGGTCGATGCTCCAGAAGAGGACAAACCCTTGGGGACTTTTGAGGAAGAATGGAGCGACCTCGACACACAAAGCCCAGAAGATTTGGTCTGTAGCTATCCCTCGAAGGCTTCTCCACCAGACGACATAGCCTTCATCAATAGAGCAGCTGATATCTTTGGGGTCCCCTTAGAGGAGGATAAAGGAGACTCCTTCCTCCTAGAGACTTTGGCACCATTCACCAACGGAACACAATACCTCCCAATGCTACCAAGCATCCTGGACCAGGGCAAGGAGGCTTTCAAGGAGCCTGCCTCAGCAAAAGGGGTAACCCCAAGGTTGGATATAAAAAAAACCCTCGACAAAAGACCTAAATACATTCAGGGAAACAATGCCAGACTCCATCATTGTCACCACAGCAAGAACAAGCATTGGAAATGCAATAGGTCTCGCATTTTTTTAAGTTAGAGCTATTGGCATTGTAAATGGCAATGTGTGTTACCTACTAAGAGAGGATGGAGGGAGCAGTTGGTGTCGGAGTGCCAAAATGCTCTGTTGGAGAGTGACTGGCCAAAAGTAAACCAAACAAGCAGCGACTTTAAAAAAAAAAAGAACGCATGTGTGGACCGTGTAAGTGTGTAGCCATGAAGCATATATTTTTTTTTTTTAAATCTTTTATTGAGTTTTCATATAACAAAAGCCATTAATATGACAGATAGCGAGCATGGTATAATATGACAGCTCAGGGTAACAAAACATTGCCAATAGTAAGACCAGTCGTACAGTATCCGTTATAGTGGGCGTTTTACCAGAGCAAAGGTCCGGGTGCGATGCAAGAGATCCATTTTAAGTACATACTACGGCAGCAAAAACAGCCAGAATTTTAGAGCTATTACAATAGCATGGAACAGGCAGTCTACTTCGTACAGTTATCCTCCAGCGCAAGCCCTTAATCCCGGTACTTGTTATACTTAATAAGGTCGTTGTTCCCCAGGTACGCACGTAAAGTGTGGTAGTGTATCTCTCAGGGGGTCCAAAAGACCCTAGCGCCTTTAGACGGGGTATGTGTTCGGCAGAGCACCCCATCTAGATAAGATGGCCCTCATAGTGGCCTTACCTAGGCTCTACATTCGAAGGCAGTAGCTGCGGTGTCCGCGGCCAGTGAGCTGAGGAGGCCATAGTTCTATCTATGTCGGGAGAGTTAACTAAAAAGAAAGGATAGTCAAGAAGAGATTAAAAAAGTGGGAAAGGATAGAAAAGAGGAGATGAGAGAATAGTCTGGGGAGATATCCCCGTGCAGCAGTTCTTCGGAAGGGGAGGGGCCCAGGGCTCTCCCGTGGTGTGGTTGTGAGCTTATTTGAGGGGCCGACATCCCTGTTCTCCCTACTGTGTGCCTTCCTCGTACGGTTCCCCCCGTGAAAGTATGGGGTCCGCAAAGAGTTGGAGGGCTCTCAACCTGGGGGGCACAGATCGTGTATGCTCCAACCGAGAGAGATGCGAGACCAGTGGCTGCCATATGCGGTCGAATTTAGCATCCGTACATGCCAACCTATGAGAGAGGAGTTCCATCGCCATGACATGCCAAAGACGAGTAAGCCAAATCAAGGACGAGGGGGAGCACGTTTTCTTCCAATGTATGGCAATGACCTGCTTAGCGGCAGTGAACATGTGAAAAATCAGATGCCAGTCTGTGTGCTTCATTGCTCTAAGCCGTCGGTCGGAGCCCCAGAATAACCACCCTCGGGTCATTTGGCAAGGGAAGCCCACTACCTCTCCAACGTGGCCCATCACCTCTCTCAAAAGGTAAGAATGAGCGGACAGGTCCACCATATATGAAGAAAAGAACCCTGAGCCGCCTGGCATCGCCTAGCAAAGAGGGGCGAAGCCCGGGAACATCTTCTGGAGTCTGAGAGGAGTATAATACCAGCGAGTCATGACTTTATAGACCGATTCCTGTTGTGTTATACTTTTAAAGATACGAGGGATATCGCGCCATAACTGTTCCCATTGGTCTGAATCTATATCTCCTTCGATGTCCAACTGCCACTGGCGCTGGTAGGTGTGTGGGGGCACCGAATGTGAATGCTGAAGCACGTTGTAGGTCCGGGAAATCAGCCCCCGGGATCCATCGAAAGCACGGACCAGCGTTTCAAGTCGTTAGGCGCCTCGTGGCTCCCTCCATGTACGAGGGGGCCCGGAGCCAGTGCCGGATCTGAAAGTACTCCATGCGCGTGGTTTTTGGAAGGTTGAAGTCCTGTCTGCACTGGTCGAATGATTTAAAGATACCCTTCTCAAAAAGTTGTTCTATGACACGGCACTCCCCAGCCGACCACGCCGAAAACGACGTTAGGGGTAGGGCCGGCGGGAAATCCGGGTTGAGCGCTAGTGATGTGTTGGGAGAGGGGAATGTAGTGAGACCACGGGATACTGCAATTCTGTCCCAGATCTCCAAGACCGTCTTGGTTGGAGTAGCTATGTATGCACTACGATGCCTGGCCCCCCTTCTAATCCAGGCCAGGTCCCACAGTGGGCGACACGCCACTGCCCTGTCCATATGGAACCAGTGTTTTTCGCTTTCGCGAACCGACCATTCCCATATGTATCGCAAGTGCGAGGCCCAGTAATAGGCGAGCAGGTCGGGACAAGCCAGACCACCCCTGTCGCGAGGTAGCAACAGGACCCGTGTGGAAAAACGCGGCCTGCCTCCTCCCCAGATGAACGCCGTAAGGTCCCGTTGGAGGTTCTGGATATCTCGCTGGGGGATCGGCGTGGGAAGAGCCTGGAAAAGGTACAGTACCTTTTGGCAAAATTGCCATTTTAACTGCGTTCAAGCGGCCCAGCCACGAAATTGGGAGTGATTTCCAGCGACGGAGCTCAGCCTGGACAGCCGTCCTGCATGCCGGCCAATTAGCTCCAGTCCAGGTGTCTAGGGTAGCAGTAACGTTAATCCCTAGGTAGCGTATGGAATGTGAGGCCCATTGAAACGGGTTAACTGGACCTAGGTTATCCAGCTGTAGCTGGGGGAGAGTGAGATTGAGTGCCTGCGATTTGGAGAGATTAATTTTAAGGCCCGATATCAATTCAAATTGAGAGAGAATGTCCAATAATGCGGGTAATGAGCTTGCTGGTTCCGTTAGTGTCAAGAGAAGGTCATCTGCAAAAAGGCCAATTTTGTGTTCTACGCCTCCTATGCGTGGTCCCCGAATTTCTGCCGACTGCCTGATAGCAATCGCCAGGGGCTCCACCACAAGAGCAAACAGTAAGGGTGAGAGCGGGCACCCCTGGCGCGTACCCCTGCTGATGGAGAAGGACTGGGTGAGAAGACCATTTACTCGGATCCGCGCCGAGGGCGCCGCATACGGCGCCATGATGCGCGCAATCATGTTCGGTCCGAGTCCCACGCGATGCAGGACCGCCCGCAAAAAGGACCAGTCAACCCGGTCAAAAGCCTTTTCGGCGTCCAGGGAGAGCAGGAAGGCCGGCGTATTATAATGCTGTGTCTTTTGCACCAGATGGGCTACTCGGCGAATATTATCCGCTCCCTGTCTCTCCCTCACAAAACCCACCTGATCCGGTTCGATCAGGCCCGGGAGGTGAGGGCCTATCCTTTGGGCGAGTATTTTGGTATATAGTTTGGCATCTACATTCAATAAGGAGATAGGCCGAAAAGAGGCGCATGCCGTGGGGTCTTTCCCAGGTTTAGGGATAAGGATTATCTCCGCCTCTGCCATCGTCGGCGTTACTGACCCTGCCTCCGCAAATGAATTAAAAAGACGCAATAGATGGGCCTGAAGTTCGGGGAGGAAGAGGCGATAGAAAGCCAGCGTTAGGCCATCAGGCCCTGGGGACTTTCCCACTGGCATGCCTTTTAGGGCCTTTTGGAGTTCCGCCGCTATGATAGGTTCCTCTAATTGCTCCTTAAAGAAAGGGGTCAGTGGCGTCCAGGCGCAAGCAGCTAACAAGGGATCCGTCTGGTCTCCACAAGTCTCTCCCTGACCATATAGTTCGGAGAAAAAGGCGTGAAACTCCTGTTGTTTAGCGTTTTCGGAGGTAGCCCAGCCCCCCCCACTTTGGACTATTTTTGCAATATGGCCCTTAGAGATCTGAGTCCTGAGGCGACGCGCCAGCATGGATCCCACTCTGTTGCCCCCCCCATAAAACTTCTGCTTGAGAGTCAAGAGGGAACGCTCTGCTTTGTTCACCCGGAGAGCCTTGAGCTGACCCCGAAGGGAGGCAAGTCTCTTGCTTGTGACGATAGAGGGCGCGTTACGATTTTGTTGTTCCATGGTTTTAAGATCATGGGTGAGGTTGTCCTCCACCAGGCGAGACTCCCGCCTGCGGGCTATAGAGATGGAAGTGATAACGCCCCGGATCGTGGCCTTGAAGGCGTCCCACAGCATGGGTATTGTGGTCTCCGGGAGGTCATTGGCCGTAAAGTATGATTGTATAGCCTGTCTGAGCTCGGCCACATCCACCTGATCGCGGAGAACATGCGGAGGGAGTCGCCAGCGCGGGGCGGAACTCGGGGGACGGCCCAAGGTGGACAGGGTTATCTCCAAGTGAGCGTGGTCCGAAATAGAGATATCTGAAATCCCTACTGTTTCTAGGGAGCGAATGAGTGCGTGGGATAGAAAAAGGTAGTCTATACGGGAGTGCGAGCGATGCACATGGGAGTAGAAAGTGTAGTCCTGTGTGTCCGGTTCCTTATAGCGCCAAGCATCGACCAGACCCAAGGCTTCCAGGTCGCGTTTGAGAGCGGCGGACATAGCCCCTACCCCCTGATAAGAGGGGGAGGTGCGGTCCATGGTGGGGTCCCAAACTAGGTTAAAGTAACCCCCAAGGATGATAGGATTAGTTTCCTTGGAGAGGGAAGTTTGGAGGAGGTGGCGGATGAAAGCATCCTGTGCCTGGTTGGGTGCATATAAATTAAGGAGGGTAAGCTGTCTGCCCTGTAATGATAGCTGGAGCTTAAGAGATCTACCCTCCGCATCCCGAACGGTGCGTTCTATGTTTACCGAGAGACCTACTTTAAAAAGGATCCCCACCCCTGCTGTCTTAGATGGTGCAGACGCCCATAATTGTAGGGGGAATTTAGGATGAGACATGCGGATAGAATCGGTCCGTAAAAGATGGGTCTCTTGGAGAAAGACAATGTCTGGATCCTGAAGTTGGGGGTAGCGCCAGATCTGTCTTCTCTTATTCGGGGCATTCAGGCCTTTGACATTAAGGGAGAGACATTAAAGCTGAGCCATTGATCTGTACCCGAAAAGGCATGCGTTGGCCGGAACTGATGGAGTCCCATCTCTCTCTGGTCGGAGCTTGAAGCGGCAACCGCTGTGGGAGTTGGAGCAAGCGTGGATTCCCCCCCCAGGGGTGGAGTGTGAGATATAGTACCCGGTGTCCCCAAAGCTGCCGGTCTCAGAGCCATGGCCCTTCGCTGCGATTCGGGGTCCTCCCCTCGAGTCCAGAGAAAGAAAGGAAGTAAGGGAAAGAATAGAAGAGGGGAAGATTCCCAGAATGGAGAAAGTACCAAATAACTAAGGGGCCAACTGGGCCCAACAAGACCTTTCCAGTCCAGGAGCGGCCCAATGGTGGGAACCAGGGCGGCTCTGAGGAAGTCACTCCTCTTGGGGACTAAGGAAATGGCGGGGTAGGTCTCAGACTTCCCTGGGAGCAAGAGTCGTCCGCCCCCCAGGGGCGACCCGTCGCAGTAACGACGGGGAAAAACACGTCCATGATGGAGCCACAGGGGGACCCCCTCCGGAGTGAATCCGGAGCCCAACAACACATCCCGGCACCATCGCCCTCCAAGCATTTGGGCGATCTAAAAACTCGGGCACCCTTAGAGTGACTGACAGGTGTGGGGGAGGGGCACCTCGCCCCCGTCGCGCCTACAACAGTGTAAAGCTGGTGTGGATACGGTAGCCTAGAGTAACGCGCATGAATAAGCCCTCCCAAGAGCCCACCCCCGACAGACCCATCCCGTCAAGGGAGTGTGGTGCTTTGCAGGCATGATCCCCCACCCCGAGGGACAACCAGACATTGCCTCCCCTGACACTCCTCTTGAGACAACTCATATTAAGTGTATGGACGCCTAGTTGCCCCAACACTTCGTTCAAGTAGTCAAGGCGATCCAACGCCCTCTCCCATCTGAAGCCTCTGACAATGGGGCGTGAGAGGTATGTTCTACCAGTCCACGTGTCTGTGGAGGCCTCTCAACCGGTTATCAGTTGCCCCGCTGGCGCCAGGGGGGGAAGGCGGCCTCGATCTCAGGCCCTCTCTCGTTGAAGTCTGTGACGCCTCCATGTTCCGTAGGTGTTGGATAATGTCCTGCTTGGCTTGAAGGTCTGTCCCCCCTGCTCCGGAGGCTCCAGCCCTGGGGCGCCCGACCCTCGACCACTCAGGGCGGAGAGAGATCTGGGATGCTGACTCAGCGGGCCCGGGAGAGGAAGGCCTCGATCCAGACGAGATGTTCAGCAGTTGGAGGGCTTCACGAAGAGATCTCAGAGACCTGCGCCTCCCCTCCCAGTGAAAAATCAGAGCAAACGGGTGGCCCCATTGATATTTGACGTTGGCTTCTCTCAGTTTAGCAGTGACTGGCCGGAAGTCCCTACGGCGGCGCAGGGTGAAGGGCGATAGGTCCTGAAAGATTTGGATGGCGTGTCCCTCGTGTTCCAACTTTTCGGTCGCCCTGGCCGCTCGGAGGATTGCCTCCTTTTCTGTGAAAAAATGTACCCTGGTCAGGATGTCGGGGATCAGGTTGGTGTTTCCCCGTGGGGGTGCTACCCTATGCGCTCGGTCCAGTGTGGGTGGGGAGGAGTCCTCATCTCCCCTGACCGCATGCAGTAGTTCTGCGACATATGTCATTATGTCCTGTCCCTCTGCGCCCCGCGGCACACCCCGGTCGCGGAGGTTGTTCCGGCGGCTCCTATTCTCTAAATCCTCCTGCTTGAGTTGGAGTTCCACATGTTGCTCCTCTAGAGTTAGGACGCGGCGCCTAAGATCTTCCTGCTCCTCTGTGCGCGTGTCGAGGGTGTGCTCCAGGTCGTCCACCCTATTGCCAATTTCGGTGACATCTCTTCTAATGTCCGTGAGGTAGGACTTGACCTCCAGCTTAAGAGATGAGATCTCTGATTTGATGTCCTGAAGGAAACTAGACATAAATGCCTGCGTAATGGCGCCTGATTCAAGCATATCCAGCTTGGAGGTCATTGCTGTGTCGTCCCCTGAGGCTACCGGGGTTTGCTTGCCCCACAGGTCCGCCACCGAGGTATCTTTAGGCGCCAATTGGGCTGTGGCCTTTCCCGTCTTGGGCTTGGTCATGATTTCAGCGCCGGGGGTGTAGATCTCACCTGCCCTCGTTCGGTTCCAAACCGGGGCCTCCTCACTTCCCCCTAGTCGATGCTTCGCAAGTCCGTCCGGCGGCAGGACAAGGAGGCGCAGGCCTGACCGCAGGGTCCGCCCGTCAGACCAACTCGGGCCCCCTCGTCGCCGATCCCGGCAGGAGGTATCGTCCCGGGGGTCTATACCCCACGCTCCAGCCGCCGTCGATTCAAATCATAGGGGCCACTCACCTCCGTCACCCCCCGACGGGGCCCCGACAACTTCAGCGGAGCCTAGGGCAGCCCCACGCCAGTTCTGCTCGGGTACCGGAAGGAGCCCGATCCGGCCCCCGAGTCGCTCCAGTCCCCCGAGCATAGTACAGGGCACCCCCACTGCCAGTCCGGCCCAACAACCAGGGCCCGCCCCACCTGCCCCTCACCGCCGTCCAGGCCAAGCTCTCCCCACTCTTCAGGGTCCTCTACTCTCAGGGGAGTATATGCAAAGTCAGAGGTCCAGGAGCAGGGGCCTCCGACCACGAGTGTTGTCCACCCACCAGGGCAGTCACAGCGGGGCAGCAAGCACCATCAAAGCCTCCACCTCGGGGCCAGCCATCCGGTCAACCTCGCCGGTTCTCAGGGCGCTGAACGCGATGGGCCCAAGGGAGCCGGGTCTCACCAGGCCTCCGGCTCTGCAAACGCCGCTCCTCCGACCTCGCCGGGCCGCTACTGTGTGGGGGAGGGGCACACGAGGTCCACAGCCTCAGGCACAGCCGGGGGGGGCGGGGAAGAGTCCACTACCAGCCGCAGGTACTCACGATAGTCCTCAGCCCCCTCAGGGCCGCCGCTCCATCCCCCAGGCCAGCCGCGATCCCCCTCCTCACCTCTGTCTACCTCTCTGCTCTTCCCCGGTCTCCGCCAACGGGCTCGTGGGGCCTCAGGAGCCCGGCCAGAGACCGCTCCCAGAGGGAGGGGGCAGGCTCCCCAACTCAGCCCACCGCCGCAGGCAGGGTCTCCGGGGCCAAGCGACCCCCCGCAGGACCTCCTCCGGCCAAGGACCAGCGATTCTCGCGTCTCCCGCAGACCAGGGCCGACACTACGGTGCGGGCAAGATGGCGGACGGGATCGCCGCGATCAGATTCTCTCGGCTCTCCCAGCCGCTGTCGGGTCGAGGTCCCCCCAAAACTCCAGGGACCTGCAGCGGGCTATATGCTATCGATGGGGGGGCACAGACGTTTCCCCCCGTGCCTTAAATCGCTTAAGGTACGCCCCAGGCCGCCCCTGGAAAGCGGAGCTCAGTCCTCGTGCGTCTTACGCCATCGGAGTCCAGGCCACACCCATGAAGCATATTTTTAACAACTAAGCTTGGGGAATACTTGGATATTACTTTGTGCCAGGGAACAAAACAGAGCCCGATGGAGACCCGTTTCAAGGCCCCCTTTTAAAAACTGCCGGTGCTCAGCACCGGTGAGACCCGGCCCACTTAAAGCCCTGGGTTTTGCACTCTAATTGTGGAAATAATCGTAGGTATTTGTGCTTGGGTACCAACTCATGCACGTTTTCCATCCTAACCAGGTGGTTTTCCCATTAAATGATTCCTCCTTGGGAAATGTGAATAGGAAAGAAGGATGGCAGCACAATTCAAACACACTACTGCAATTCCGGTGAAAACAGGTGTTCGAGGCATGTGAGCTGCAGAGCTCACACTGTGCATTAGATCGCCATCTGGTGTTGGGCTCGGATGCTTGCACTTTGTTGTCTTCGAAGAAGTCTTTGAAGTCATGTGATAGGTGACTCCTCCTTTGGACATTAGTGCGCATGGGCATCGACTCCATCCTCAGATTGTTTTTTTCCGCCATCGGGTTCGGATGCAACTTTGACCCTCCGGTTCGAAACTTCATTTTCAGCGTTTTCACACTTCACAACTTGATATCAACATCTCGACGTCCCTTCCTCGATCTCCTTTCCAGCCGTCGACGTGGGCCGTTGGGCCCATCAACGCCGTAAGGCCTACTGCCCATGGAAAGGACGCCCTTCCGGAAATGCCCCCAGTGTGGAGCAAAGTTCCCCCACAGTGACCACCACGAGGTCTGTAACCTGTGCCTCTCACCTGACCATAACGAGGCCACCTGTCCAGCCTGCGCTTCCTTCCGCTCCAAAAAGACCATTCGCGATCGTCGAGCCCGAAGGCACATCATGGCGCAACGGTCCGCTCCGGAACCCGTCAATATCTTCGATGAGGGTCCCGATGTTTCGGAGGAAGATTCCGAAGACCTCGCTATTGTCTCGGAGGCAGAGGACTCAGACGGTTCCATCACTCCAGGGCAACGAGTGAGTACTACCGCCCCTGCCCCAACCCCACCTGCAAAAACGAAGGCACCGGTCAACACTTCGCCTGCGGGCCCCAGTCGCGACCGTAAACGTGCTTCGGACGCCCCGCCTTCCGGCTTGGCGCCGAAGAAGAAAATAAAGCCTTACGGCTCCTCGGCACCGACCAAACCACACGTGTCCGTTCCACCGGCACCTTCGGCACCGAAAGAACACCCGGCGCCGAAATCCGGTTCGGTCCCAAAATCCGCCTCCCGGCGCCGAAACCCAGGCTCCACGACACAGCCCCTAAACCGAAGCTGTTCGAGCCGATAGCTAAGCCGAAGGACTCCCCTACGCCTTCTAAGACAAAAGGCTCGGAACCGAAAAAGTCGGCGCCGAAGCCAAATATTCAGGAGGAGGAACTGTTTCGACCGGATCCCATCGATCCTAATCAACAGAAAATACATATTAATCCTAACACTGGACAGATCTCCTCTGTGCCACGCCACAAGCCTGTCCCTCCAAACAAGAAGGACTCTTCTACTTCCCCTATGCCTCCTTCTTCTCCTATACCTCTATCTAACACCCCTCCTCTCCACATCCCTGTTACACCGCCTCAGCCTGTAACTTCTCCACCACATGAATATCAGGACGACATGGGGTATGGTGATGACCCTGATAATCTACTTCTAGACCCAGATAACCCACCACAGGACGACTGGGGCTACAACGACCCCTAGATCCTACAGACCTCCCCAGCCCTCCACCTTATCCCACAAAACCATCTCCACCAGATGATCACATTGGTTTTGAACAACTTATCCAAAGGGCTGCTGTCTTTCATGGGGTGCATATAAACACCAACCAACCAGAGGAAGATTTCCTTCTAGACACCTTTTAACAGTCTCAAAAAACTGTTCAAACTTTACCCATGATCAAAGGTGTCATTAAACATGCCCCTGACATATTCAACGACCCTGTAAGGGCCAGGATCCTTAACCCTAGAATAGATAAAAAGTATAGACCTGCCCCTGATGACCCCGCCTACATCAAAGGTCAGCTCCCTCTTGACTCCCTGGTCGTCTCTAATGCTCGTAAACAAGCTAATTCCCAAACTTCAGGGGATGCTCCGCCCCTGACAAGGAGTCAAAATTATTGGATTCATCTGGCAAACGTGTAGCTGCGCAGGCCACCAACATCTGGCGCATAGCTAACACCCAGGCACTACTAGCTAGGTACGATAGTGCCCACTATGATCAGCTAGAGACCCTATTGCAACACCTACCTGATCAGTACAAGACACAGGCCAATGACCTCATTCAGGAGGGCAAACTTATTTCAAATGCCTCCATTAAGTGCGCCCTGGATGCAGCCGACACCGCCGCTAGGTCCGTCAACACTAGCGTACTCATCAGACGGCACGCCTGGCTCCGTATTTCAGGTTTTAAGCCAGAAGTCCAAACTACCATCTTAAATCAGCCATTTAACCAAAACCAACTCTTTGGTCCTGCTGTTGACACAGCACTGGAAAAAATGAAAAAGGACACTGACACTGCCAAGTCAATGGGAGCATTGCAGTCCCCACAACAACGTGGCTCCTTTCGCCGCTCCTTCTACAGAGGGGGCTCTAGGAACACCACACACAACTCCTCTTCATATAAAAGCACCACCCAAACCTCTCCCAATAGAGGATACTTTAGAGGTGGTTACAGAGGCAACAACACTAAGGGCAGAGGTCGAGGTAATAACACCCGTACCTCCACCACTCCTAAACAGTGACTTCCCTCCACTTCTCCCCGACCACACCACCGCTGTCGGGGACGGCTATCACAGTTCCTACCTGTCTGGAACTCCATTACAACAGACAGGTGGGTAAGACAAATTATCCAACATGGCTACTGCCTGGAACTAACAGCTACCCCCAACATACCACCCAAGCAGCGTCCAATGTCCGCAGACCATCTTGCGCTTTTACAGCAAGAGGTACTTTCCCTGCTTCAAAAGCACGCCATAGAGCCAGTTCCTCTACTACAGCAGGGCACAGGGGTTTACTCCCTGTATTTCCTAATCCCCAAAAGGATGGCACTCTAAGGCCTATTTTAGACCTCAGACCCCTCAATCAGTATATACATTCAGATCATTTTCACATGATCACTCTCCAGCAAGTGCTTCCCTTACTACAACAACAAGACTTCCTTGCCACATTAGACCTCAAGGACGCCTATTTCCACATTCCCATACATCCTGCTCACAGGAAGTATCTAAGGTTCGTACTCAATGGACAGCACTACCAGTTCAAAGTACTTCCATTCGGAGTCACCACTGCTCCAAGAGTGTTTACCAAATGCCTTGCAGTAGTAGCAGCGCACCTACGAAGACAACAAATACATGTCTTCCCATACCTGGACGACTGGCTCATCAAAGCCAGATCATTCAACCAGTGTGTCCAACACACTCACCAAACAATACAAACATTACACAACTTGGGGTTCACAGTAAACTACACCAAGTCGCACCTTCAGCCCTCCCATATACTTCAATATCTGGGAGCCACAATAAACACTTCCACTGCTCTAGCTTACCCCAGCCCAGCCAGGATAGCCAGTATACAAACCCTTATCCCCAGGTTTCAAATACAACACTCTCTCCCAGCCAGAGTGTTTATGCAGCTAATCGGCATGATGGCATCTTGCATTTTCATCGTCCCTTATGCCAAACTTCAAATGCGTCCTCTACAGGAGTGCCTAGCGCGCCAATGGAACCAGGCTCACGGACATCTTACAGATCTGGTGTTGGTGGACAGCCGCACACATCGCTCTCTGCAGTGGTGGAACACCAAAAATGTGTCCAAAGGGCGGCCGTTCCTAGAGCCGGTTCCACAAATAGTACTAACCACGGACACATCACTCACAGGATGGGGAGCACACCTGTTAGATCATACAACACAAGGCAAGTGGACCACTCAACAGAAGCTGCTCCACATCAACCACCTAGAGTTACTAGCTATATTCCTAGCTCTCAAATCTTTTCAACTCCACGTACAGAATAAGGCTGTCCTGATCCGAACAGACAACATCACAGCCATGTACTATATACAACAAGCATTGGCATAGCCAATAGGTCTCGCCTTTGGGACCTTATAAGTATTTAGTTATGCAGCACAATTGTTGCATGGCTAAACACTTATAAGGTCCCAAAGGCGAGACCTATTGGCTATGCCAATGCTTGTTATTAGTTATCACCTATCGGAGCACCTTTCCATATGTGCTACGGTTGTGCGCTATATAAAAACAGTCTAATGTACCAAGGTGAAATGCTTCTGCATGTTAAATGTTTCTTTTTTATTTTAAAGAGACCGTAGTATTTTGGAATGATGTTTGTTAGGAGATTTAGATGCCAACTATTTTCAGGGTTTGGCTTCTACACTGGCTCTTAGAGCCCGGCCAATCTCCTGGCTCGGCTCTGGCTCGGCTCCTGCTGTCAAATTCTTGGCTGTCCACCTCTATCATTGTGCGTGCGTCATCCACGTTAACAGAACGACAGCCGATTTCACTATTGCTGTGGTTTTTGAAGTGCCTCGAAGTACTTCCCAAAAAAAATGAAGTATTTCCGGTCCAGCAGGTGCACAACGCCGGCTGTGCTGTTTCAGTGCGCAGCGCCGGTGTGAGGTTTACAGCCACGACCGCCTTGAGAACGGAGTGAAGCAATTACTGTGAGATGTCTCCAGAGACAAAAGCCATCACAGGCGGAGCTCTGCTTTCATTTGTGGGGGATGGGAGTGCGACGCAGAGAGCTTGCTGGGGGGCGGAGTCACTAGCAGAAATGGGGAAGGAGAGAGATGGGCGAAAGTGGGGACAGTGGAGGAACCGAGATGAGCGAATCAAGGGGGAGGGAGGGAAGTCATCAAGTTGGATGAGAAGGAAGGAACACGTTGACGTGAGAGGGGAAAAGTTGGAAAAGGGCGGAAGAAGGGCTGGTGTGAGAGGGGAAGGGGAACAAAGAATGCTGGGAGAAAAAGATTACGAGATGGAGAAGGAGAGGGATACAAATAAAGAAGTCCTTGCGGGTTGATAGCATGACAGAGGGAACGGGGTGTGTGTGTGTGTGTGGGGGGCACTGCTAAAAGTTATCGCACGGCATGCAAAGGCATAAAGCTAACGAGAAGGGAGTAGGAGAAGGGAGGGGGTAGGAGAGGGCATTCACGCGCGCGATCAAAGAAGCCAAATGCCAGATGTGCACGTCGCGCGCGCTCTTGTGCGCGTAATAGCAAGCTGGTGGCCGGCAAGGTACTAAAGTCTCGCAGAGCAGCGCATGCGCTGGCTCAGCGAGACCTAAAAAGGAGAGGGTCAAAGAAAAAAACAGAGGGAAAGTGAAAGGGAAGGCGAGAGTGAAAGATAGGGGCAGATGGGGATAGAGAAAATGAGGGAGAAGAACATGGGTAAAGGAGTGGAGAGAAATAGATATGGTGAGGGAAAAACAAGTTAGATGTGGTGTGGCAAGAATGTACTAGAGGAATGTGTTTGCTACAAAGGGAAAAAGAAAGAAAATAAAGACAGAGAATGATGGGGAGAGGCTGAAAACAAGAGAGAAGATATATCATAGAACAGATAAGTTACAGTGAGGGCAGGAGAAGAAAAGACCAAAGGTGAGTCGGCACCCATGGAGTATCAGTGAGTGATGCCACAGGGGACGTGGGGTGCCCTCTCACTGCTAGTGGCAGTGGGCGGCAAACTCCAAACGTTTTGGGGATCTTCACTTATTTATTTTTACATATTAAACACTGTATTGTTAAAGCCAATGATTTGGGACACATTTAAAATTGACATGGCGCATGAGGTTTGTGATGTGAAGTGGCCTCCTGAACGTATATGCCTTTTAAAAATATTAATGCACTAGCAAACAAACATGAAGAGAAAGTTGGTGAAGTATATTTTAATTTTGTAAGTCACATAAATGATTTCCATATAAATGTATAAACTAAACGTAGCAATGGCTGAACTTGACAACGTTTTTAAACAAAGGTGAGGGACTTTGTTACGTTTTAGACATGTTTTACAGAATAAAAATTGCTGGGTGCAGTTAAGAGATCCAAAGAGAACTGCTTTCCTTTAGCAAAGAAAACAAGCGCGCGCTGAAGGAAAACAAGCATTCGTGAGGAAGCGGGTGGAAGTGCAAACAGTGGCCTTTACTGGCAACCAGCTTGCGTTCACGCGAGCGTCCAGATGGCCAGGGAAGCCATATGGCGCCTGATCGCGCGTGCACGCTCGCGTGAACGCCGGCTAGTCTGCAGCAAAAGCCACTGTTTGCACTTCCAAAACCCGCTTACTAAAAGTCTCGCCAGAGCAGCGCATGCGCGCTGGCTCAGGCGAGACCTAAAAACAGGGGGGGACACACTCTCCACAACTGTCCCAATTGGCACAGGACATTTGGAGGTGGGCCATTCCACAAAACATATACCTTCTAGCAGAACACCTACCAGGGGTTCACAATCAGATTGCCGATCTGTTAAGTCGACAGACACAACAGATTAACGAGTGGGAACTACATCCACAAGTTCTTCTACCTTTTTTCCAGATGTGGGGCCAGCCAGACATAGATCTGTTCGCCACACACCAAAACGCAAAATGCCCAACCTTCGCCGCCAGGTTTCCACACCCGCAGTCCCAGGGCAATGCGATATGGATGAACTGGTCCGGCAGATTTGTGTACGCTTTTCCACCGCTACCACTGATCCCACTTCTAGTACACAAGCTCCGACAACAGTCTCTAAAAATGATACTAGTAGCTCCCACATGGGCACGCCAACCGTGGTTCACCACACTACTAGAACTATCGGTAGTCCCATACCAAAGACTACACCTCTCCCCATCAATGCTAACGCAGAGCCATGGAGAGATAACGCACCCAGATCCATCTCAACTGAACCTTGCGATTTGGCTCCTGAAGTCCTAGAATTCGGTTACCTTAACCTACCGCCAGACTGTATGAACATTATTAAAGAGGCTAGACGCCCAACTACCAGAGCCTGTGTGGCGCGGCGAAGAAGTATACAGGGACTCGTGCTTGTTTTATGGGGACTTTCTTTATTTGCTCGTTAATACAGGGCTTCTTTTAACGGGACTCAGTCTTCCTATCCTTGGCTCTGGTCCTTGGCAGTCGTTTGTGGACGTTCTCTTGTTGTCAGGGAATGTCCTGCCCAGCGCCGTCTGCTCCCGAGTTGCCAGTCACTCCGGGAATCCGCCAACAAAACCAAAAAAACAAAGGAAACAGAAAGGCAGATCAGGCTAGGCTCTCAGTCCCCATGGTTGGAACAGGGAAAGGAGTGAGGGAAGGTGTCACCCGATACCAGCACCAATGATTAAAAACCTCTATGCTGCGTTTGTGTTCGTTACGCGCATACGCGCTTAACCTGAGCTCGGCACGAGTTCCCCACCTTCCGCCCCTGGTGTCTCCTGGGAGACTCCCGCCCGGTTTCCCCGCAGGCTCTCTAAGCGGTCTCGTACCTTGTGAAGCCACGTCCCTCCGGGAACGTGGCTGGCTTCCGCGCGGTGCCGGGTAGGGTCCGGCTCCCTCTTTGGCTCCCTCTGGTTCTTGGGTCCTCCTTCAGGATCCGGCGCGTCTCTTTCCCAGACACTGGATTCCACAGGGTCTTTGGTCGGGGGTGCCACGAAGAAGGTCTGCACGGCTCTACTCCTTCCTGGTTCAACGTCTTCCGGCTCCAAGGCTTCCGGTGCACACCTCCATGGACTCAGGTCTCCCTCTTTCAAGACGTGCGGAGCAGCTGATGGCGTCACGTGATCGGGAGGTTGTTCCCAAAGTGAGAGTCCCTTAAAGGAACAGTGCAGTTCTCGGTCCACAGGGGAAGTCTGTGAATAAAGGAGAGGACACGGAGAAAGGTAAGGGGGAAACTGTTCTGGGGGTATGTCCTCTACGGAGTGCTCCGCCACTTCGTCACAGCCTGCTATGCAGCAAAATGGAAAAGATTCGCCATTTACTGCACTAACAATCATATCCAACCATTACAGGCCTCCACGCAAAACATCATTTGCTACTTGCTACATTTGCAAAGATGTAATCTTGCATACTCATCCATACGTCTGCACCTCGCAGCCCTTGCTGCTTACTTACAAAACAGGCAACACTTATCACTCTTCAGAGTCCCCGCCATTAAAGCCTTTATGGAAGGCCTTAAGCGGATCATACCTCCCAGATTACCACCTTCCCCATTGTGGAATCTTAATATAGTACTTACCAGGCTCATGGGACCACCTTTTGAACCCCTACATAAATGTGAACTTCAATTCCTTACATGGAAAGTTGCGTTCCTAATTGCAATCACTTCTCTCAGGAGAGTCAGTGAGATACAGGCTTTAACTATACAAGAGCCCTTCTTACAAATACATCATAATAAAATAGTTCTCAGGACAAACCCAAAATTCCTTCCCAAAGTCATTTCGCCTTTCCACCTTAACCAATCGGTAGAACTACCCGTGTTCTTCCAAAACCCAGATTCCGTGGCAGAAAGAGCTCTCCACACCCTAGATGTCAAGAGAGCCCTTATGTATTACATTGACAGAACCAAGTCTTTTCGCAAAACCAAACAATTGTTTGTAGCTTTCTCTCCACCACACAAGGGTAATCCCATCTCAAAAGCCGGGGTTGCAAGGTGGATTGTTAAATGTATCCAAATCTGCTACCAAAAGCCAAACGCACATTATCAGTTCCCCCTAGAGCGCACTCAACACGCAAACTAGGGGCTTCCATGGCATTCTTAGGGAACATTCCCTAGAAGACATATGTAAGGCAGCCACATCGTCTACAACACACACCTTCACTAAACACTATTGTGTTGATGTGCAAGCCAAGCAACAAGCTTCAGTGGGCCAAGCTGTCCTTAAAACCCTTTTTCAAACTACTGCAACACATACAGGTGACCACCGCTAGGGGAGATACTGCTGTACAGTCTATGCACAGTGTGAGCTCTGCAGCTCACATGCCTCGATCGGAAAATGCTACTTACCAGTATGCATCTGTTCTTGGCATGTAGAGCTGCAGATCCTCACACGCCCACCCACCTCCCCGGGACCTGTATGTGTTCCAGTCCTATCTTAATTAGATACACACACATGGACATCTCGTTCCTTTTCTACTAACTCAATCACTCCCCAATATGGCGAAAAACAATCTGAGGATGGAGTCGATGCCCATGCGCACTATTGTCCAAAGGAGGAGTCACCTATCACATGACTACAAAGACTTCTTCGAAGACAACAACAAAGTGCAAGCATCCGAGCCCAACACCAGATGGCGATCTAATGCACAGTGTGAGGATCTGCAGCTCTACATGCCAAGAACAGATGCATACTGGTAAGTAGCATTTTCCTTTTCTACCCACAATGGTATCATGAAAAAGCCCAGAAGACGGGCCCTTCAAGTATATGACCAATGGTTGTGCAGTGGTTGCCTCTCAGACAGTGTGTTCTGGACTTGTAAAGTCTAAGTTGGGCAAAGGCGGGCGCATGTCCCGGTTTATCCTCTCCCCAGCAGACACTGCTTTCCATTTGTAACAGTGGTTTTTTTTGTAAAGGAAGAAACTCCCCACCCCCAACTATTGTACTGCAGTGTCCTTACTATATATTTTTCCTTGGCTTACCATAGCTCCCTCTCACTTGAAATTTTGTAACCAAGGATGTGACCTGATCTATGTTCTTGCTATCAATATTTTCAATAAAAATATACCAAAAAAAAAAATCACTCAGTGTTTTTGCCTGTAAAGTTTAGGACATGACTATAGTCTCCAACTGGGACCCGCTTCAATGGCCGTTTTAAATTCTTCCGGGTCTGAGACCGAGACGGACCCAGCCCACTTAAAGCCCTGACGATTGATATTGGGTAGGTTCAGACGCCTTTAGGTATAAACTGTGCAAATAAACTTGGGATTCTGAGAGCGAACAATGTCTAGTGATGAATATGTAATGTCAAGTTTAACAATTTCGCTATGACATTTAATTTTTACATGTAAATTTGTGTGGGGAATTTTTTTTTTTTTTAGATGGATTTTCATTTGTATTGTGCTGTTTTGTTAACATTAATCACGTAACTATATATATATATATATATATATATATATATATATTTTTACATTTATTTGTAGGTTGAACCAAATGCACTGTATCCATAACTTCATTAAAATTAATTAGAAAGGTACATTGTATTTTATTGCATTAGTACTTATTTCGTTATTTAGCACTTAACATACTCTTTGCAAGGCCTACAGCGTTCATTAGACTTCGAAACATTGCAGAAAGAAGTATTAGATACATTTAGAAAGTAAAGTTTTTTGCGTGGTTAAGGTTTTCACAAAACAGCACAATACAAATGTTACAAGAAAATCCATATAATAAAAAAATATATTTATATTATTTTTATTTATTTAAAGGTTGAACCAAATGCACTGTATCCATAACTTCATTAAAATTAATTAGAAAGGTACATTGTATATACACACGCACACACATCCCCACATGTTAGTTTTCCATTAAGAAGAAACAAAAAGTATGAGCAATGTACACAGGAACAAACTTGCATTGTATTGTAATTGCATTTATATAGCGCTGACTACCCCAGACGAGGCGTTGAAGCACTTTTTCGGCGAGTAGCACGCTACTCCGGGACACAAAGAGGATTAGTGTTGAATTAGTATAGTGAAACATGCAAGTAAATTTTAAGTGGTGGATAGGTTACTCAGTTATTTGGATTCGGAAGGATAGCAGAAAGATAGAAGAGGAAAAAAGGTTTGTATTTATATAGCGCTTGTTACCCCTGATGGGGTGTTGAAGCACGCTACTCCGGAAACCCATAAAGGATTTGTGGTGAATTAGTATAGTGAAATATGAAAGTAATTTGAGTGGTGGATATTAGTCAGTTATTTGGAGTGAGAAGGATAGCGGAGGGATAGAAGGGGAAGAAAGGTTTGCATTCGTATAGCACTTGTTACCCCTGATGGGTGTTGAAGCGCTTTTCTGGTGAGTAGCACGCTACTCCGGAACCCATAAAAGGATTAGTGTTGGTGTACACACAGTCTCTCACATACATTCACAATGCACACACACACCTGTAAACACACACTCAGCCTTTCACATTCATTCATACCTTCACACAGACGCACACCAGTACATACAAACACACACCAAATACACACCTGTACACACACAGCCTCTCAAATACACTCATCACCTGTTATGTTACTGGGCACTTGTAAAGCGCACGGCTACTCCATGGAGTGTCCCGGCGCTGGGAAAGAGAACCAGTGACAGAGCAGTACAGGCACACACAATAGAGGCTGATCTACTGTAAGAAGAGCCAGGTTTTTAAATCTCTCCTAAAGCTAAGGAGATCCTCAGCTAAGAGCCGTCCTGGGCGGACCGCCCAACCTCCCCACCCCCCGTTGCTACGCCAATGACCTGAGATGCAAATCACCACACCTAGAGGTTCTGTTACATCACCTGAGAGAAAATGACCTGTCCTAAGCCACAGAAGTGGGACTGGCTGAGATGCTGAAATGAGATTTGAACAAGACGAAGCACAGGTGGGACAGGACAGACCTGTTTGGAAGTCATTGTTGCCCAGAGGTCTACGGAGATGGTCTAGGAAGCTGGCAGCAATCCAGAGGACAAGGAAAGCTAGCAGGCAGCAGGTTACTGCGAGGAAAGGGACAGCGGAGTGATCAGACATTGGTAGTTTGTTTGACTGTTCACTGCTGTTTAAGTACATTTGTGTTCACCTGCCCATGCTAAATAACAGGTGATATTTGGGAAAGTTGACTGAAGTGGTAGAGGATTGGTAGTCCAGGCAATGCTGTAGTGGGGGAGACAAAGAATATATCAGCAGAGGCTTTTACTGGTGGTGGCGTGATGGTTCGAAGAAAGAGATTTGGTTAACAGTTGAAGAGAAGAACGAGAGGAGCAGGGGGTAGAGAGGAGGAAAGGTGAACCCAGATGTAGGCCTGGTCCTGGAGTGGGCAGCCAGGCTAGGAAGGGGAAGCATTGGGAGCCAGCTGGAGGAGCATGTGGGCTGTCAGGCATGAAGCTCGATGCAGTTCATTACTGATAACGAGTGTGGCTGCTTCCGGGGATGGGTTTGTATGTAGATTTGCTCTACAAACAAGCTATTGAAATATATCCTTTGAGTTATGAGCATTTCATTGCAGTTGTTGTTGGAATATGTCTGCTGGAGTTAGAGGGAATTGACGCTTGCTGATTTATCTTAAATTAGGAATGTGTCCTGTACATCTTCATCCAGCACTGGTATTATGCATGAGTGACGGACTGTGCCTGAGGTATGAATGATAGAGGTGGCTGACAATATGTGTCAGAGATTGCCACTGCGGACTGTGCATGAGGTATGAGCGATAAGGAGGCAGATGGCATTATGTGTGAGGGAGAGTCATTCTGGACTGTGCCTGAGGTATGAATGATAGAGGTGACTGACTTTGTGTGTAAGTGATGGCCACTGCGGACTGTGCGTGAGGTATGAGCGATAAGGAGGCAGATGGCATTATGTATGAGTGACGGGCTGCGGGGACTGTGTCTGAGGTGTGAGTGATAAAGGTGGCTGACATTATGTGTGAGGAAGAGTCATTCTGGACTGTGCCTGAGGTATGAATGATAAAGGTGACTGACATTGTGTGTAAGTGATGGCCACTGCGGACTGTGCGTGAGGTATGAGTGATAAGGGGGCAGATGGCATTGTGTGAGGGAGAGTCATTCTGGACTGTGTCTGAGGTATATCCGATGAGGGGGTCTGTCATTATACATGCGTGATGGTCTATGGGGAGTGTGTTTGAGGTAACAGTGAAAAGGTGGTAGGCGTGTGAGTGACGCACTCTGGACTGTGTCTGAGGTATATGTGATGAGGGGGTGTGAAATTATGTGTGAGAGATGTGCACTGTGTCTGAGGTATGTGTGATGAGGGGGTCTGACGTGTGAGTGATAGGCACCGTGGACTGTCTGAGATGTGTGTGATGAGGGGGTCTGACTTGTGAATGATTGGCAGAAGTATTTGCAATGAGCGGGCTGGCATTGTGTGTAAGATCGATTTGCGGTATTGAGTGTGTCTGACTGGTATGAGTAATAAGGAGGGAGTTGGCATTATGCTAGACTGATGAGCTGTGGGGACTGTGTCTGAGGTACGAGTGATAAGGAGGTGACATTGTGCGTCAGCGATGAGAAGAGGAGAGCTAGATTCACCCATCTACTGCCAGTGCAGTGAGGAGAGGGGAGCACGGAAGGAGTACAGGAGACAAAAGCGGAAGTGTTCAAGACGAGAGGTCACAAAACTGCGAGAGTCGAGGCGCTCATACGTACTTGTGTGATCGGAGAGCAGAGGGGGTGGCTGGACGTGTGGAAGAAAGAGTCAGCCTGTGCTGTGGACAAGCCACGCAGCCCAGAGGCCCCCCTTCAACTTCAAAGCCAGATGCTAGGCTATGCCACGCTCCCTGCCGACATCTGTACCATGTCACGCGGCCTTCAGAGAACAGTGAACACGCTCTAGAGGCTATCAACTCACAGCGCTGCGCTTTGGGAGTTGTGTGGTGGGAGTGTTATATACGCCGCGTGGTTCCTCCACAGACCTGGAATGGGGCTGCAGGGGTTGTCGGACTTAGCTCGCCTTACCCGAGGTTTCCAGTACCGGCGTACGCTCCTCGCGCTGCCCTCTCAGCACCGGCGCAGTCCTGCTCCATCTTGTTGTTGCAGCCGGCGCCACTCTCTGACGGATTCTTAAACTCACGCGTTTTTTACGCAGTACCCGGCCAAGGCCTAAAAATAAATGTCTGTGTAATAAACAGATCTAAAATTGGTGGCGGCATTCCAATCGGATGCGGAAGCGGGGAATTTCTGGGTGAGGTAATGAGGTGGCTCGCGTGTCCGAGGGCCATCTGGAACTTCAGACCACAGCTGGGGCAGCGGTGGGGGTCAGTGGGGACAATGAAGGCCTGGACTCGGGAGCTGACAGCGCCGAGGCCCCGAGGACGGGTACAGCGAGGGGCCCTGCAGGTGAAGTGCACTGTAGGTATTAGGATGCTGGCCGTGCCTAATTTGTGCTGGTGGGCAGGCAGTGCTTGATTAATGCCGGTGTGGCGCCTGAGCCTAGGGATTTAAGAGACCCACTGCAATCCAAATAGGACCTCTTTTCACCACAGAAACTAGAGGACGGAGGCCCTTTTTCCTTGCTTGCATCAAGACCCATGGCACACTGCTGCGTTTGTGCTCGGAGGGTGGGGGGACTCCGATTGCGAGGAGGGAGGGGGAAAGCCAGTAATAGAGGCAGCAACAGAAGGGGAAGATAAGGCGGCCGTAATATAAATGCTGTCCAGAACATGAAGCACGGCGTCCGTGAAGCAGACGCCGTGCTAATATACAAGCAGAGGGACAACAAACAAAACAAGAATGGATGTGTCGTTTTGTTATGGAACTGGTGCTCATGTTAAGCGCTCCAATACATTCGGGTCGAGCTCGCTCTATATAAAACTGCAGGAGAAACCAGTGGTGCGCGCGCACCACAGAGGAGCGGGGGGAGGGAGCGCGGCATCGAGACGAACGCGCGCTGCTACGCGTGCTGGCCACCGACTGGAATGGGCGGAGCAAAGGCGGGACATGCGCCCGCCTTTGTCCAATTGCGTGCTGGATTTTTTTTTAAAAAAGCACGTGAAAGCCAATGGCAGTCGCGGAAAGCAAAACCACACGCACGAGCGTGTGGTTAGCTTTCTACAGCCCTTTCTAGAGGTCTCGCGCTGCGCGAGCAGTGCTGCGCACTGGAACGCCAGGCGCGAGACCTAAAAAGGGGCAACGCCCACTCCTCCACTGGTCCAACTCCAGATAGAGAAAGCAAAAGAATGGACATGGTAAGGAGAAAAAAGGAAAAAGAAGCAACACAATGGCGCATTGCAAACTCCACTGCTCTCCTCAACAGGTATGGCCACCAACAATGGGATGACATCGAAGAAATGATGAACTAACTCCCAGAGGAGAAATCCGTCATACAGGAGGGAAAGAACATCTCTAACACCTGCCTGCTATCAGCCCTAGACGCAGCCGATACAGCCAGCAGACAAACGTGCACAGGCACAACATTGAGAAGGCATGTCTGGCTCCGAATATCAGGCTTCAAGCAAGAGGTCCCAACCTTAATAATTAAGACCTTTCACAGGAGACGCCCTGTTTGGAAGTGAGGTAGATGAATCACTTCAACAATAAAAAAGGACAATGTAATGGCCTGGGCTATGGGAGCCCTACAACAGAGGGTCACCTTCAAGAGAGGAGGTTTTAACACCAGAAGACCCACAGGAAGGGGAGTATATCTGAAAGAGACACGTTAGTGACAGATTCCTTACCTTAGAATATCCCTAGGCGTCAGGCTGGATCCGCAAAGTTTTTGCGTAGCAGTACCCTTGCGCGTCGGTAGGCGGCTGTAGGAAAGTGGCTCTGTATATACTGCACCAAAGTAAGGTTCAGTGTGCACAGAGTCCCCAGTCCCCAGAGGTTTGGCAGAGGCTAAAGTTAGATATAACCTTACTCTCTAAAGTGGTAGCTTGGTCGAGCAGTAAGGCAGTATCAGAGGACAGTGTAAAGCATTTGTTGTACACACTCAGTCAGCAAATGGTCTCACACACTCAAGAACTGAACTCTAGGCCAATGGTTTGTATATAAAAAAAATATATGCTTGTTTTATTTTAGAACCAACAATAGGGTCAAAATATACTTTCTCAGTATGAGATGTTCTGGTTAGCCACCTTACAAAATAGGCAATAGACTTGGTGGTAATAATCACAGTTGGTGCAAGAGGCAACACAGGGTCAAATACAATGCAACATTGAGCTTAATGGAAAATTGTGATTAATTACAATTAATGACTTTGTAGGTTACGTTTCTAACCACAGGACTGGATCCTGGATTCATTCCTGGGACACTTCCTGGAAACGGGTAAGAAAAAGCGTTTTGGTTATTGTAGTGATTTTTGAGGAATATTACTGTATTTCAAAAGTCGACACTTAGAAACTTTTCTGGGTAAAATTACCAATGTTATCCTATGGAAGGAAATGCAGTTTGCAAGCAAAGCAGGTTTACGTTACTTTTGTAATCCAGTGCTGGGTTCTCGGGTTCAGCACTGGGGTATCTAGCTAAAACAGGTAAGTAATTACGTTTGTATCATTGGCACGATTTTTAAAGAATATTTGTAAAATGCAGAAATCGACACTTAGAAACTTTTTCAACAAAAGCAGGCAATGGTATCCTATGAGAGGAATTTCGAGTTACTGGTAAGTACGGTAAAAATTACTTTTCATGGTTGGTACTAGCCTAAAAGAGGCAGTACTGACGTCTCTCCTGATAGCAGGTGAGTAGTTCGAATTCGTTACTGTTGTGTGATTTTTAAACAAGATTTTAGTATTTCAAAAGTAGACACTTAGAAGAAATTTCACAGAAAACCAGTCAATGGATCCCTATGGAAGAAAATGGAGTTAGCGGTAAGTAACGTTGGGATTACTTTTTAGGGCCAGTGTTGGGCACCCGGTCCAGCACTGGGGCCTCTTCTAATGCCAGGTGAGTATTTTCGTTTTCGTGACTCGGTTGATTTTAGGTGAATATTTTAAAGTTCCAAAACTCCACACTTAGAAGAAATTCCAGGTGCGAGCCAGTCAGTGTTACCCTATGGAAGGAAAGTGAGTTATCGGTCTTTGGGTAAGTACTCGACTGGCAGAGTTAAGGTTCTGGGCATAGACTCAGGGGTCCCCCAGTATCAGGTAAGTACAGTTGTTACACTCTCAGCGGCACAGGGGCGGCCGGGTGCAGAGTGAGTAGGCCCAATGTTATCCTATGGCAGGCAGGGGCCTCGGGTTGGTGGCTGCTGGCAAGCAGGCCACGCGGCTGTGGGAGCTGTGCTCCTGGTCACTTGCCCAGGGCAAATGGGGAAGTAGGTTAGGGTAGAGGTTGCACTTCCAGGGGCACTCGGGCGGCTGGGTGCAGGGTGCTTTTGAGCCGTCGGGCGCTCAATGTTAACCAATGGAGGTCTTGGAAGGTGAAAAAAGGCTGCAGGCTCGGGGACGGTGATTCTTCAGGGACGACCAACACTTCAGGAGGTAAGTTGGGGTCTTGGAGGATAGGTAGACACCCAGGAGTTGGGCACAGGGGGCCGTGGGGCGCCGGGGCAGGGGTGTCTTTTGAGGTCGGGAAATCTTACCCCCTGCTGGTCGCGGTTGGAGGGGTCCCTTGTCCTGAGGCTGCAGGCGTCGTCTGGGTCGTCGAGGAGGGTCCCTGGGCACTGGATTCCAGGTCAGAATCGCCGGGGACGTCCCCGAGGTCTTTGGTCACTCAGGCACAGGCTGGACTCGGCGGTGCAGAGTGTGCAGGTTTCGCGGCTCCGTGCCAGGGCCGGGTCTTTGGTAGGTTTTCTTTTGAGCAGTACCACTGCTCGTGGGAGTCCCTGGGTCGAAGGCTGTAGCACAGAAGTCAGGTCCTCCGGGGTTTGTGAGGTTGTTGAGGCCGGGATTCCGCAGGAGCAGGTTCAGAGGTCGACAGGCCGGTAGGGCTGGGGCCAAGTCAGTTGTTGTCGCTCTTTGTTAGCAGCTGCACGGCTGGTCGTCTGGCTTAGTCTTCTCTTCTTGTTTTCGGATTTGGGAACTGAGGAAGGAAGGTTCAGGGAGCCCCTAAATACTAAATTTAGGGTGGTTACAGGTAGGTGAAGGCAGGGGCCAATGGGTCCCTTCCCTGGGGTGGGTACACCCCCTATTCTGCTCCTCTCTAGTGGGAGGGGGCAGGAGCCTGTCCCTGGTTGGCTGGGTCCCCCATCCTCAAGATGTCGGGACTCGAGTTTGGGCTTCACCTCGCCTCCCCCACCTTAGGGGTGGAGTTGGCAGAGGTGGGCACAACCCATTTCCTGCCTCTGGTTTTCCCGCCCGTTCTCCCGCCAGAAGTGGGGGTAGAACCAGTGGGGACCAGTTTGCTGGAAGCAGCAAGTGGTCTGGGGAAGCTCAAAAGGCGGCAGGCCTTGAAGCCTCCCTGCCCATCCTGGGGAGGAGGCTTTGGCACCTCGCCCCCAGGATGCGCATTCTTTCAGGCCCCTGAGAGCAGAGACTCTCGACCCAGGGGTCAGAAACATGTCTGGTGGTGGCAGCCTGGGCAGCCATTCAGTCCAGACACTGGAGGTCGGGTTGGTTTCAGGGGGCATCTCCAAGATGCCCTCTGAGTGCGTTTTACATTAAATCCCACACTGGCATCAGTGGGGGTTTAATGGGCTAAGAAGTTTGATACTAAACTTCTTAGTTTTCAGTGGGGCCATTATGGTGCTGTGGAGTTCGTAATGACAGACTCCCAGCACCATATACTCTTAATGGCAGCACTGCACTTACAATGCCCAAGAATGGACTTGGGCACTGTAGGGCACAGGGCTCATGCCTCTATGCCCTCACCACTGGCATAGTGCACCCAGCTAGAGGGGTGGCTGACCTAGGCCAGGGCAGTGGCTTGTAGGCATGGCACACAGGGATGTGTGCCATGTCGACTCTTCGCTTTTGTTCTGCACCAAGACACGCAGCCTGCAAAGGCAGTGTGTGTGTGTAAAGTACAGGGTCCCTAAGGGTGGCACAACAAGTGCTGCAGCCCTTAGGGGCCTTCCCTGGTCACAGTGCCCTGGGTACCCAGGGTACCATTTACCAGGGGCTGACCTGTGGCCAGGGATGCCAATTGGGTGTATGTATCAATGCAGTTTTAGGGAAGGAACACAGGCCCTGGGTACCTGGTTGGCAGGAGCCCAGGGCACACTCAGTCAAAGCACATCAGCATCTCAGCAAAAAGTGGGGGCATACCATGCAAGAAAGATGGCACTTTCTCACAGCGGCGTCGTGCGGCTCCGCGTCCGTCGTCGGCGTCGTGATCGCCGGGATGACGTCGCGGGCAGTACTTAGACGCCGCCCCTGCGCGCTGACGTCAGTTCTTCTTTTTCCGCGCCAGTAAGCGCAGATCCGGGAAGAGCAGTGCCCTAGTCATTTTTTTACTATCTTTTTGGTGATTTTTTTTTACTGTTTTTCTCTACGAGACTCCGAAGGTGTCGGTAGGGATGCCCGGCTTCAAGCCCTGCGACGTCTGTGGTCGTATGATGTCGATCACAGACCCGCATTTAGAGTGTCTCTACTGTCTCGGCCGTGACCACGACACGAAGTCGTGCCCCGACTGCCGGGCCTTGAACCCGAAGGCTTTGCGAGAGCGGTCTCGAAAGCTCCTCGACGTCCGGCAGTCGGCTCTGCGCCACACCAGGCCCCGGTCACGTGAGTGGTCGAGGGGCCGGTCGCGGAGTCCTCATCGGTCGTCGGGGTCCAAGTCTTCGCACTCCTCCGGTAAGTCAAAGCACAAAAAGTCTAAAAAGCGTCATCGCTCCACGACTTCGCCTTGCCGGTCTCGCGACTCGGCTAAGGCTCCTGTCGGCACCGTCCCCGCGGCTCCGGGAGTGCCTGTGGAGCCGCCCCCGCATTACCCGTCCTTCCCGGGTTCGGGGGCGACTCTGGCCGAGATACAGGAATTCCTGTCGGCCATGGCCCGCCTCTTCGGGCCTCAAGGTCCTTCCGGTGCGCCTTCGGGCCCCGCGGGCCCTGATGGGGTTTCCCCGGCGCCGCCGACGACTCCGGTCCCGGCGCCGCCTGTAACACCTGTCTCGACCCGGCCTCGATCCCGGCCCGTGCTGCCGCAACCCCCATCGACGCCGGTTGACCTAACTACACCTCCGCCGGCGCCGATGTCTCCGGTGCCAGCTTCCGACGCCGCCCGGGCTCCGGGCGGCGTCGCTCCCCGGGTCTCTCCGGATCCGGGACACGCGCGCCGGACCAGCTGCCGCCGACGCCGGCTCCGACGCCGTTGAGACCTTGGGTCTCACGTGTCCCTCTCCTTCTCCATATTTTGAACCTGAGGAGGACGAAGAGGACTGAGAGGGTCGGAGGACCCTCTCACACAGCAGTGTGAGTACGACCAGGACTGGGCTGAGGAACTTGGGGATGCCAGTGGCCTGGACACCTCCCCTGACCCTGGCATGTTGTTCCTCCTTCCGTGGCAACGGAGGAGGGAGCAAATTTTGCAACGGTGTTGCGTAGAGCAGCTGGGGCCTTACACCTCCAATTGCTTACAGTGGCCGTCAGGACTAACCTCCTGACGGAAGTGCTTCAGCCGGCGCCTACCTCCTCGGAGCCACTGCTGCCGCTTAACGACGCACTTTCTGACGTTCTTTTGGGCACCTGGTCCAAGCCCGCCACAGGGCTCCTGTGGATAGGAACGTGGCCCGACGCCATCGCCCGCTCCGGGCGACCCCCTGTTCCTCTCCCAACACCCCACTCCTGAGAGCTTGGTTGTCCAGCCTCTGCTTCCCAAACCGCCTTCCTACCGCTCCTCCGGATAGGGAATCCAAACGCCTGGATCAATTTGGGAAGAAGGTCTTTTCATCCTCCAGTGCTGGCTTGCGGTCTGTCAACACTGCTTGCCTTTTGGGCCGATATTCCCACTCTTTGTGGGACTCGGTGGCGCAAGCTTTGCCCCAGTGTCCTGAGGAGGTCCAGACACTGCTTTCCCGCGCCATTGCGGAAGGAAGAGATGCGGCTAAATTCACCATTCGATGTGGCCTTGATACCGCCGACTCGCTGGGTAGGTCTATTGCAACGACAGTGGTGCTGCGCCGTCACGCCTGGCTGAGAACCACTGGTTTCTCGGGTGTTGTCCAGAACACTCTTATGGACATGCCCTTTGATGGGGTCGGTCTTTTTGGAAACAAGGCAGACCATGCGCTGGAGCGTTTTAAGGACTCACGGGCTACGGCCAAGTCCCTGGGCCTTTCTGCTGTACGCCCTCCGCAGCCATCTGCTTTTCGCCCCTTTCGTGGCCACGGAAGGGGCGCCCAGTCACGTCATCTGCCCAGCCACCTGCCCGCGCAGCAAGCGTCTTCGCGTGGCCGAGGACGTGGCTTCCGCCGTGGCGGATCGGGCAACCAGCGTGTGGGTCAGGCCACCAACCCCG
This sequence comes from Calotriton arnoldi, assembly GCA_963921515.1. Classification (NCBI taxonomy): domain Eukaryota; kingdom Metazoa; phylum Chordata; class Amphibia; order Caudata; family Salamandridae; genus Calotriton; species Calotriton arnoldi. The sequence continues at coordinate 1,131,721 of CAWUFW010004936.1, read as the reverse complement.
CCCCGTCCGCGGCCTCCAAGCCCTCCTAGTCCTGCTTTTCAGGTGCACAGCACGCCAGTAGGGGCAGGGTCCGCCATCACCTTCACCACTAGCGTGCCATCATCTCGGACAGGTGGGTCTTGGACATTGTCCGAAGGGGCTACTCCCTCCCCTTCGAGACCACCCCCCCAGCCATGCCACCTCAATTCCACCGCATGTCAGGGGATCTCTTGGTGCTTCTTCAGAAGGAAGTTACGGCCCTCTTGGCCAAGAGGGCCATCGAGCGCTGTTCCGACCCCAGAAGTAGGACGTGGTTGCTACTCCCACTACTTTCTGGTGCCCAAAAGGACAAGGTGGACATGCGTCCTATCTTGGACCTCCGGAACGCCAATCGCTTCCTCCGGAAGGAGAAGTTCAAGATGCTCACCTTAGCTCAGGTCTTGACTGCCCTCGACCCTGGAGACTGGATGGTAGCGCTGGACTTGCAGGACGCTTATTTCCACATCCCTGTCCTGCCGGCCCACCGGCGTTACCTGCGGTTCATGGTGGGCCTCGAGCATTTTCAATTCACCGTGCTCCCCTTTGGCCTCACAAGTGCCCCTCGGGTGTTCACGAAAGTGATGGCGGTGGTCGCAGCCCATCTGCGCCGGGCAGGGGTTCCAGTCTTCCCTACCTCGACGACTGGCTGCTGAAGGCGGGCTCGCTCCAGGCAGTCGCCTCCCACCTCCAGACTACGGCCGAACTCCTGCACTCGCTGGGGTTCTCCATCAATGTGCCGAAGTCGCACCTGATTCCTTCTCCACAGCTCCTTTTCATCGGAGCAGTTCTGGACACGACGCAGTTTCGGGCCTATCCTCCCGAACGGCGAGTCCGGGATATTCAGGCTATGATTCCGATCTTTCAGCCTCTATCCTGGGTTTCGGTACGGATGACCCTGAGGCTGCTGGGCCTCATGGCCTCCTGCATCCTGCTGGTCGATCATGCCAGATGGCATATGCGGGCTCTGCAGTGGGACCTGAAGTTCCAGTGGGCGCAGCACCAGGGCAACCTGTCCGATCACGTCCAGATCTCGGAGGGGACTGCAAAACAGTTGCAGTGGTGGCTCTCGAACCGGCAATGGGTCATGGGCAGATCCCTCTCCCTTCCCCAGCCAGAGCACACAGTTGTGACGGACGCGTCCCTTCTGGGATGGGGCGGTCACATGGGAGAGGCGGAGATCAGAGGCCTCTGGTCTCCCGGCGGAGTCCCGGCACCATATCAACCTTCTGGAGCTCTGGGCGATCCGACTTGCACTCAAGGCATTCCTTCCCTCTGTCAAAGGGAAGGTAGTGCAGGTGTTCCCAGACAATACCACCGCCATGTGGTACTGCAACAAACAAGGCGGGGTGGGGTCGTGGACCCTATGTCAGGAGGCTCTGCGCCTCTGGACATGGCTGGAACATCAGGGCATATTCCTGATGGTTCAACACCTGGCAGGTTCCCTGAACACCAGGGCGGACGAACTCAGCCGCAGGTGCATGATGGATCACGAATGGCGTCTTCACTGGAAGTGGCGCAAGGACTCTTTCTACAGTGGGGAGAGCCTTGGTTAGATCTATTCGCCACCGAAGAGAACGCGCAATGTCATCAGTTCTGCGCGTTGGAATTTCCAAGGTGGCACTCGCCGGCGACGCTTTCGTCGCGAGTGGAGTTGCGGTCTGTTGTACGCTTTTCCGCCTATACCACTTCTACCCAGAGTGTTGAAGAAGATTCGGCGCGACCGGGCCCAAGTCATCCTTGTGGCTCCGGACTGGGCTCGAAGAGTTTGGTATCCCGAGCTACTCAGTATGAGCGTCGATCCCCCGATCCGTCTGCCTCTTCGGGAGGATCTTCTGTCGCAGCAGCAGGGGACGGTCCTCCACCCGAACCTGTCCAATCTCCACCTGCTTGCGTGGAGATTGAGCGGCGGCAGTTGATTCCTTTCGACTTGCCTCCCGAAGTATATGATGTGATTCTGGCAGCCAGGCGTCCCTCCACTAAGGTGGTATACGGCTGCAGGTGGAACAAGTTTGTGGCATGGTGCACAGCAAAGGCTGTGAATCCCCTCTCTGCCCCTCTTTCTGAGGTTCTTCTGTTCCTTCTTTCTCTGGCCCAACAGGGTTCTGCCCTGGGTACCATCAAGGGCTATCTTTGTGCAATATCGGCCTTCCTCAGGCTTCCCTGATCAGCCCTCTCTTTTTAAGTCCCCTGTTGTTAACAGGTTTCTAAAAGGCATTACACACCTCTTCCCTCCTGTTCCGTTTGTCATGCCTCAGTGGGATTTAAACTTGGTTCTTACCTTTTTAATGTGCGCTCCCTTTGAGCCTCTACATAACTGTCCTCTTCGTCTTCTTACTTTGAAGACAGCCTTTCTGGTGGCCATCACCTCCGCTTGGCGGGTGAGTGAGCTCCAGGCTCTATCATGCAAACCTCCCTTTCTGTCTGTCCATCCAGACAAGGTTGTTCTTCGGACGCGTCCGTCCTTCTTGCCAAAGGTGGTTACTGCATTCCACATTGGGCAGACCATCACTTTGCCCACCTTCTTTCCGTCTCCGCATCCTTCCAGAGAGGAAGAGAGGCTCCACCGTCTGGACCCAAACCGTGCGCTTTCCTTTTATATCAACCGCACACAACACTTCCGGGTGGAGGACCAGCTCTTTGTTGGCTACGTGGGCGCCAAAAAAGGTCGGGCGGTGCACAAGAGAACCATCTCCCGCTGGGTCACCTTGTGTATCAAAGCCTGCTATTCTTTGGCTAAGAAGGAGCCTCCTGTTGGGCTGCGTGCCCATTCCACCAAGGCAACGGCTGCTACCACGGCTTTAGGCCGCGGTGTTCCGCTGCAGGATATATGTCAGGCAGCTACGTGGGCCTCGCTGCACACGTTTACCAAGCATTACTGCCTTGACAGCCAGGTCCGGAGGGACGGCTTTTTGGCCGTTCTGTCCTCCGGGACTTCCTTGTCTGATCTTTGTTCGCAGACCCACCACCGGGGTTGGTATTGCTTTGGTATCTCATTCTAAGGTAAGGAATCTGTCACTAACGTGTCTCTTCAGATGCACAAGTTACTAACTTGTGTAACGATATATCTGTAAGAGACAGTAGTTAGTGACAGATTCCTTACCGCCCACCCATCCTCCCCGTTCTGCGAACTGATTTCTAGGGTTAAGGACATCCCTTTCAGGGCCCTAGTATTTTTCAGACACCTATGTCAGCTTCTTGCATGGCTCTGCGTTCCTGGCGCGGAAAGTCGTGTACAGAACTGACGCCAGCGCGCAGGGGCGGCGTCTAAGTACTGCCCGCGACGTCATCCCGGCGATCACGACGCCGACGACGGACGCGGAGCCGCACGACGCCGCCACCGACGCAAGCAAGGGTACTGCTACGCAAAAACTTTCCGGATCCAGCCTGGGGATATTCTAAGGTAAGGAATCTGTCACTAACTACTGTCTCTTACAGATATATTGTTACACAAGTTAGTAACTTGTGCATTAGGCCAACAACAACAACAAACTCAAGGCGGCGGACAGTCAAACCAGCAGTCCAGATACCAAGCCTGGCAACAGCAACCAAGGCAGCCCTTTCGGGGTAGAGTAAGAGGCAGGGTATAGGAAAGTGCCCCTTTTTGCATGGTTGCCTCCCAATTTTTGCCTAATGTTGATGTACTTTGACCGAGTGTGCCCTGGGTTCCTGCCAACCAGGTTTCCAGGGCCTATGTTCTTTCCCTAAACTGTACTGTTGCAAAACCCAATTGGCAACTCTCTGGCCACATGCACGTCTCTTGTAAAAGGTACCATAGGTACCAAGGGCATTGTGGCCAGGGAAGTCCTCCAAGGGCTGCAGCACTTATTGTGCCACCCTTAGAGGACCTGTACCTTTATACACAAACGCACACACACACACTGCCCTTGCAGGCTGCGTGTTTTGGTGCGGACAGAAGTGAAGAGTCAACATGGCACGCATCCCTGTGTGCCATGCCTAAAATCCACTGCTCTGGCATAGGTAAGCCACCCACTAGCTCGGTGCACTATACCAGTGGTGAGGGTACAGGTGCATGAGCCTTGTACCCCTACAATGTCTCTTAACAAGAACCCAGCTGTTAGTGAAGATAACCACAATGACATAGAGGACCAGGTTGAGGAGCTTGACCCCACCCCTTACCTTCACTTGTCTTTCAAGGAGGTAAGGTCCCTATGTAAAATTAAAAACATAACCATGGGGTCCCATCCCACCAAACAAAAGCTCCAGGAGCTGTTGGCTGGGTATGCTAAGGACCACCCATCTGAAAATGGTGAAGACCAATCGGATGAGGAAGAAGATGGAGGGGCTGAGGATGCTTATCACCCCCCCCCCCCAAACACTTCATAGGGAGAGAAGGGCCCCAGTGGCCCTCAATCCAAAAATAAACCTCTCAGTACCTAGAGCGAGCAGAGATGGGCCTAGCACCCATCAATGGTGGCAGCAATTTACTTAAGGATAAAGAGCAATCTTCTGATCCTAAACTCCCCAAAGGGATTGTCCCTAAATATGAAGTGATGATATCACAAAGTGGTTCACAGCCTTTGAAAGGGCCTGTGAAATGAGAAAAGTGAAGAAGTCACACTGGGGGGCACTCCTTTGGGAACTGTTCTCTCGTAACTGCAGAGACAGACTCCTGACCCTTTCTGGGGCATGAAGAGAACTCTGATTGAGGGATTTGGACTCACAACTGAGGAATATAGAATTAGATTCAGGGGGACTCACAAAACCCAAAACCAATCCTGGATTGACTTTAACAACTCAGTTAAAACGCTAGATGGTTGGTCAATTGGACACAGTGTGCATGATTTCAATGGACTTTACAATTTGTTTATGAAAGAACATATTTTAAGTAATTGCACTAATGAAAAGTTACATCAGCATTTATTAGACCTAGGTCTAATTTCTCCCCAAGAATTGGGAAAGAAGGCAGACCATTGGGTCAAGACAAGGGTGACAAAAACAACCACTGGGGGTGACCAAACGAAAGGGGTTGCAAAACCTCCCCAGGGGAACGGTGGTAAGAATTTCCAAGATAAAAAGCCTGAGTGTTCAAAAGGGCCCCAAAAACCTGCACAGGGGGGTGGGTCCCAAAACTCTTCCCAATCTACTAATAAGTACAGGGGAAAGAACTTAGATCCTGCAAAGGCCTGGTGTAACAACTGTAGAAAGTTGGGACAATTAACTGGAGATGCTACTTGTCCTAACAAGAAGGCCCCTAGTCCTACTACAGCTACTCCTGGTGTAGCCAGTCTCCAGATGGGATCAACGATGTGCCGCGAGCAAATCGGGTTGCACACTGAAGCAGTTCTAGTTTCAGAAGGGGCAGTTGAGTTTGCCACTTTGGCTGTGTGGCCACCCAACTTAAAGAAATATTTGCAATACCCTTGGATTAATGGAACTAGGATAGATGTTCTGAGGGATACAGGTGCCAGTGTCACTATGGTGAGAGACACACTGGTTTCCACTGAGCAATACTGATCTGAAAGAAACGCATAGTGATAGATTCCTTACCTTAGAATATCCCTAGGCGTCAGACTGGATCCGGAAAGTTTTAGTCAGCAGTACCCCTGTGCGTCGGTAGGGGCGTCGTGTGGCTCCGCGTCCGTTGTTGGCGTCGTGGTCGCCGAGATGACGTCGCGGGCGCTACTTGGACGCCGCCCACACGCGCTGACGTCAGTTCTTTCTTTTTCCGCGCCAGCAAGTGCAGATCCGGAGAGAGCGGTACCCCTAGTCTTTTTTGACTACGTTTTTGAGATCTTTTTCTCACCTTTTTCGAGTCGATTAGACTCCTGGTGCAGTTAGGGTTGCCCGGGTTTAAGTCCTGCAAGGACTGTCATCGGATGATGTCGGTGACGGACCCGCACCGCGTGTGTCCCTTCTGCCTGGGGCGCGACCACGACCCCAAGTCGTGCCCCGACTGCCGGTCCATGGCGCCGAAGTCTTTGCCGGAGCGGTCCCGAAAGCTGCTTGAAGCCCGGCAGTCGGCTCCGCGCCGTGACCGGTCCCGGTCCAGAGGGAGGTCAAGGGACCGTGCGCAGAGTCACCATCGGGATCGAAGTCTTCGCACTCGGGGTCAGGTAAGGCGAAGCACAAGAAGTCGAAGAAACAACATCGTTCTCCGACTTAACCTCGCCGGTCGCGCGACGCGAAGTCGAAGAAACAACATCGTTCTCCGACTTAACCTCGCCGGTCGCGCGACGCGGCTGAGGGTACGGGTGGTGCCACCCCCGCGGCTCCGGCGGAGTCCATTGAGTCGCCGTCCGACTACCCGCCCTACCCGGGGTCGTCTCCGGCCCAGATACAGTAGTTCCTGTCGGCCATGGCTCGCCTCTTTGGGCCGTCTGGTCCCGCCGGTGCGCCTTCGGGCCCTGCGGTCCCGCTTGGGTGTCCTCGCGTTTCCTCGCCTTCTTGCCCCGGCGTCGCTGTCGGCTCCGGCGCCGCAGTACACCCTTGGATCCAGGCCTGGATCCCGGTCGACGCCGGTTGACCTCGTTACGCCTCCACCGACGTCGACTCGACCGGCACCAATACTGCCGCCGCCCGCTCCTCGGGACGTCGCCGACCTCAGATTCAGCCCCGAAGTGGACGCGGCGTCGGCCCGGCGTCGGTCGATGCCGTTCTCGACGCCGTTTGGGGATTGCTATCCCCATGTCCCTACTCCTTATTTTAAGCCTGTTGAACAGCCTGAGGAGTAAGGGGAGGAGTGGGAGGGGTCGGACGACCCTCTCGCTGCAGGCTGCGTGTCTGAACAGGACTGGGCTGAGGAATTGGTGGACGCCAGTGGTCTGGATACCTCACCAGACCTTGGCATGCTGTCTCCTCCTACCGTTGCTACAGAGGAGGGAGCCAGTTATGCAGTGGTGTTGCGTAGGGCAGCAGAGGCCCTACACCTCCCTACTGTGGCCGTCAGGACGAACCTCCTGACAGAGGTGCTTCAGCCAGCAGCTACTTCTGCGGAGCCGCTGCTGCCCTTTAATGAAGCCCTTTCGGACGTTCTTTTGGGCACTTGGTCCAGGGCCACCACAGGGGGCTCCTGTGGATAGGAACGTGGCCAGACGCCATCGCCCGGCTCCTGGTGACCCCATTTTCCTCCCCAAACACCCCACTACCGAGAGCTTGGTTGTCCAAGCCTCTACTTCCCCTACCGCCTTTCCTTCCGCACCACCGGATAAGGAATCCAAGAAGCTGTATCAGTTTGGGAAGAAGATGTTCGAGGCATATGAGCTGCAGATCGTACACTGTGCATTAGATCGCCATCTGGTGTTGGGCTCGGATGCTTGCACTTTGTTGTTGTCTTGGAAGAGTCTTTTGTAGTCACGAGATAGGTGACTCCTCCTTTGGACGATAGTGCGCATGGGCATCGACTCCATGGTTAGATTGTTTTTTTCCGCCATCGGGTTCGGATGTACTTTGCTGCGCTCCGGATCGACACCGATCGGTTCCCTCTCGACGCGCAGAAAACTCCCACCGTTCGACGGTATTGTTTCGACCGCGATCCTCTCATCGCGTCTCCACTCCAACACTGTTTCGAGTCCGGTCGCCGACGTTGGACCGTTGGGCGGGTCGGCGCCCTCATCCAGCATATGGAAAGGACTCCATTTAAAAATGCAAGTGTGGGGCTAAATTCCCACACACAGATCTCCACGAGGTCTGTAATCTTTGCCTCTCTCCTGAACACGAGAGTCGACACTGCCAGGCCTGTGACTCCTTCAGGTCCAAAAGACCATCCGTGATCGCTGGGCCCGACGACACGAAATGTCCAGGTCAGCCGCTCCCGCACCGGACGACATCTTCGACACAGGCTCCGACAACCCAGACACCGGAGATCTGCAAATCGACACCTCCGGAGCCGAAGACTCGGGGTCCGACGACCAAACCCTCACGCCGGGCCAACGTACCGTGAGTACTGACGTCGATGCCCCTCTCCCGAAGAAACAAAAGGCTTCGGTCACACCTTCGCCTTCCGGCCTAGGTCTGCACCATCACAAAGCTTCAGGAGCCCCGCCTTCCGGCTCGACTCCGAGCACCCAAAGCCTTCTGGCAGCTCGGGATCGAGCCAGCCACATCCCGGTGCCGACAAACACCCATCGGCACCAAAGCACAAGGACCCTTCGGCGCCGAAGACCAAGGTCCTCGACGCCTCGACACCGAAGCCTAATAAACCTTCGGAGTCGACGAAAAAACTTTCGGTGTCGAAAACTTCACCAAAGGACACCAAACAACCTCGCAAGCATAAACAACACTCGGAGCCGAAATCTTCGATGCCGACAAAACACGCTAGCACTGAAGAACTCTCTGTTCCCATCGACCCAAAGCAGAAAACTCTGCACATTGACCCCACTACCGGACAGGTCCAATCCGTAATACCTCACAAAAGGAAGCTACAGGAACCAACAACACCTGAGCCACCTCTCAAGAAAAAAGACTCTTCCACATCACCTATAAGGTCTTTTTCTCCACCTCCACAACACTTTAGCCCTATACACTCCCCGCCTCACTCTCCCCCACCTTTCTCTTCACCACAAGGGGATACAGACGGGGATGATCATGATGATGACATGCAGTCACCTCACAACACAGATACTGATGACGACCTTCACAGTATCCCACCCCAGGACCCCTGGGACAATTATGATCTCCCAGATATACCCGTCCCTGACCCATACCCATCCAAACCCTCACCCCCAGATGATACTATAGGGTTTGCACAGGTCATAAACAGGGCAGCACAATTCCATGGTGTCAAGTTACACTCAGACCCCCTGGAAGAAGACTTTTTATTAGAAACTTTTAGCCAGCCTCAAAAGTCTACACATACTCTCCCTATGCTTAAAGGCATTATTAAACATGCCCCTGAGGTCTTCAAGGACCCAGTTAGAGCTAGGGTTCTTAACCCAAGGATTGAGAAAAAATATAAGCCTGCCCCTTCTGACCCCACTTATATTAAAGGTCAACTCCCTCTGGACTCTTTAGTAGTTGCTAATGCACGAAAAAGGGCAAACTCGCAAACTACTGGTGAGGCACCACCACCAGATAAAGAGTCCAAATTGCTCGACGCATCTGGCAAGAGGGTTGCGCCTCAAGCAGCTAACATGTGGCGCATCGCCAATTCACAAGCCTTACTGGCGAGATATGACAGGGCACATTACGATGAGCTCGAAAAGCTCATTCAGTACCTTCCAGATCAGCATAAGACCAAGGCTAATGATCTCATACAGGAGGGCAAGCTTGTCACAAACACCTCAATAAAGTGCGCCCTGACGCAGCAGATACAGCATCACGCGCAATAAACTCAAGCGTTTTGCTACGCAGACACGCGTGGTTACGCATATCAGGCTTTAAGCAGGAGGTACAATCTACCATCCTCAATCAACCCTTAGACCAAGAACACCTGTTTGGGCCTAATGTGGACACTTCTCTAGAAAAGATGAAGAAGGACACAGACACAGCCAAAGCTATGGGAGCTCTGCAAGCTACAACTAGTAGAGGTTCCTTTCGTCGCTCCTTATACAGAGGCGGCTCCAAAACTACTGCCACAGACACCACCTCTGCTAATTATAAAAATACCACCCAAACCTCCTCTAGTAGAGGTTACTCCAGAGGTAATTACAGAGGTAACAACAACAGGGGTAGAGGACGCGGGTTTAACACACGCACCTCCCCTACCACCAAACAGTGACTTCCTCCGTTTCCCCCGATCATTCCACTCCAGTCGGGGAAGACTATCAAAGTTCCTACCTGCGTGGAATTCCATCACCACCGACAGGTGGGTAAGACAAATTATCCAGTATGGTTACTGCCTGGAACTCACTTCTACTCCTCCCAACATACCACCCAGACAGCGTCCCATGTCCACAGAACATCTAACGCTCCTCAAACAGGAGGTTCTCTCTATGCTCCAAAAGCAAGCAATAGAACCAGTCCCTCTACAACATCACGGCACAGGGGTTTACTCACTGTATTTTCTAATCCCCAAAAGGACGGTTCCCTCAGGCCCATACTGGACCTCAGACCCTCAACTATTACATTCACTCAGATCATTTCCACATGATCACTCTTCAACAAATACTTCCACTACTCCAACAAGGCGACTTCCTTGCCACACTAGATCTCAAGGACGCCTATTTCCATATTCCCATTCACCCTGCGCACAGGAAATACCTAAGGTTCACAGTGGACGGACAACATTATCAGTTCAAAGTCCTGCCATTCGGGGTGGCAACAGCACCAAGGGTTTTCACCAAGTGCCTAGCAGTAGTAGCTGCGCACTTGCGAAGACAACACATTCACGTGTTTCCGTATCTAGACGACTGGCTAATAAAGCCAAGTCACACAATCAATGTGTACAGCACACATTCCAAACAGTTCTGCTACTACACAATTTAGGGTTCACAATAAACCATACCAAATCTCATCTCCATCCCTCCTACATACATCAGTACCTAGGAGCCACAATAGATACCTCCAGAGCTCTGGCATACCCCAATCCGACCAGGATAACAAGTATGCAAGCCCTCATCAAAAAATTCCTACCTCAACACTACCTTCCAGCTCGAGTGTTTATGCAGCTCGTAGGAATGATGGCCTCGTGCATCTTTATTGTCCCTCACGCACGACTTCAAATGCGTCCCCTGCAAGAATGCTTAGCACGTCAGTGGAACCAAGCTCAAGGCCAGCTTACAGATCTGGTGTTGGTAGACAGCCGCACTCATCGCTCTCTGCAATGGTGGAACAAACAAAACATTTCCAAAGGGCGGCCGTTCCTAGAGCCAGTTCCACAGATAGTGCTCACAACAGACGCATCTCTCACTGGGTGGGGAGCTCACCTCCTTACCCACACAACGCAGGGCAATTGGACCAAGTCACAAAAACTGCTCCACATCAACCACCTAGAATTATTAGCAATATTTCTAGCGCTAAAGTCATTCCAACTGCATCTTACTCACAAAACTGTCTTAGTCAAAACAGACAACATGACAGCAATGTACTATATACAAAAACAGGGGGACACACTCTCTGCAGCTGTCTCGCCTAGCGCAAGACATATGGAGATGGGCCATTCCTCAAAGCATATACCTCCTTGCAGAACATCTTCCAGGAGTTCACAATCACCTTGCAGATCTGTTAAGTCGACAGACACAACAGATTCACGAATGGGAACTGCATCCGCAAGTTCTGAAACCTTTTTTTCAAATGTGGGGCCATCCACAAATAGACCTGTTCGCCACACAAGAAAACACAAAATGCCCAACCTTCGCCGCCAGGTTCCCACACCCGTCGTCCAAGGGCAATGCAATATGGATGAACTGGTCAGGCAGATTTGCATACGCTTTTCCGCCTCTCCCACTCATTCCCCTAGTGGTACGCAAACTCAGGCAACAGTCTCTAACAATGATCCTAGTTGCTCCCACATGGGCAAGACAACCATGGTTCACAACACTTCTCGAACTCTCGGTGGTTCCACACCACAAACTGCACCTCTCTCCACACCTCTTAACTCAGAACCATGGAGAGATCAGACACCCCGATCCAGGTCAACTGAATCTGGCAATATGGCTCCTGAAGTCCTAGAGTTCGGTTACCTTAACCTCCCACCAGAATGTATGCATGTCATTAAGGAAGCCAGACGTCCCACTACCAGAGCTTGTTATGCAGCAAAATGGAAGAGGTTTGTTATTTATTGTAATAACAACAATATCAACCCACTAGATGCCTCCATACAAAACATTATCTGTTACTTGCTGCATCTACAAACATGTAACCTGGCATACTCATCCATCAGATTACATCTTGCTGCTCTAGCCGCATACTTACAAAACAGACAGCATTTGTCACTGTTTAGAGTACCTGCAATTAAAGCCTTTATGGAAGGCCTTAAAAGAATCATTCCCCCTAGATTGCCACCCTCTCCAGCATGGAATCTAAATATTGTCCTCACCAGGCTCATGGGTCCCCCATTTGAACCTCTGCACAAATGTGAGTTACAATTTCTTACATGGAAAGTAGCCTTCCTAATTGCAATCACCTCTCTCAGAAGAGTCAGTGAGATTCAGGCTTTAACCATACAAGAACCTTTTTACAAATCCATCGTAATAAAGTAGTTCTCAGACCAAACCCCAAATTCCTACCTAAAGTAATTTCTGCTTTTCACCTTAACCAATCAATAGAGTTACCTGTCTTTTTCCAAGACCCAGACTCTGTAGCAGAAAGAGCTCTCCACACACTAGATGTCAGAAGAGCCCTACTTTACTTCATTGACAGGACCAAACCTTTCAGAAAGACAAAACAATTATTTGTAGCTTTCTCCCCACCACATAAAGGTAATCCCATCTCAAAAGCTGGCATTGCTAGATGGATAGTCAAATGCATTCAAATTTGCTACCAAAAGGCTAAACGCACCTTAATAATTCCCCTAGGGCACATTCCACACGTAAACTAGGGGCTTCTATGGCATTTTTAGGGAACATCCCCTAAATGACATATGTAAAGCAGCAACATGGTCTACACCACATACCTTTACCAAACACTACTGCGTTGATGTACACGCAAAGCAACAAGCTGCTGTGGGCCAAGCTGTTCTTAAAACACTTTTTCAAACTACTGCAACGGATACAGGTGACCACCGCTAGGGGAGACACTGCTATACAGTCTATGCACAGTGTACGATCTGCAGCTCATATGCCTCGAACGGTAAATGCTACTTACCAGTATGCATCTGTTCTTGGCATGTAGAGCTGCAGAGTCGTACACGCCCACCCGCCTCCCCGGGACCTGTATCTGTTCCAGCATAATCTTAATTAGATACATTCACATGGACATCTTTTTCTTCTTACTGACTCCATCTTTTCCCATCATGGCGAAAAACAATCTAACCATGGAGTCGATGCCCATGCGCACTATCGTCCTAAGGAGGAGTCACCTATCACCTGACCACAAAAGACTTCTTCGAAGACAACAACAAAGTGCAAGCATCCGAGCCCAACACCAGATGGCGATCTAATGCACAGTGTACGACTCTGCAGCTCTACATGCCAAGAACAGATGCATACTGGTAAGTAGCATTTACCTTTCTCTTCCACCAGCTCTGCGCTGCGGTCCGTGAACACTGCATGCCTCTTGGGCCGTTATTCCCACTGCCTGTGGGATACGGTGGCGAACGTGCTGTCTCAGTGTCCGGAGGAGGCCCGGCCTGCTCTCGCCCAGGCTGTTGCAGAGGGGAGAGACGCAGCCAAGTTCATGATCCGTTGTGGTCTAGACACCTCCGACTCACTGGACAGATCCATTGCAACGACGGTGGCGGTTCGCCGCCACGCCTGGTTGAGAACCACTGGATTTTCAGGGGATGTCAAAAACGCCCTTATGGACATGCCCTTTGATGGCCGTCGCCTCTTCGGCGACAAAGCGGGACAGCGCGTTGGAGCGGTTTAAGGACTCACGGGCTACGACCAAGTCCTTGGGACTCTCGGCAGTCCGCCCTCCTCCGCCTTCCGCTCCTTTCGTGGCACAGGAAGGGGCGCCCCGCAGCGTTCGCAACAGAGCCACAGGCTGGCGCAACAGTCATCCCAGCGCGGACGCGGTTTCCGCCATGGCGGACAAAAAGGCCAGCGGGCGGGTCAGACCACCACCACCACCCCGCCACCTCTGCCTCCAAACCTTCCTAGTCCGAACTTTCAGGCCCATCAAACGCCAGTGGGCGGCAGGGTCTGCCATCACCTCCCCCACTGGCGCATCATCACTTCAGACAGGTGGGTTTTAGAGATAGTCCGAAGGGGCTACTCCCTCCCTTTCGAGACTACCCCCAGCCATGCCACCTCAATACCACCGGATGTCCCCTATCCCCCATTGGATAACATTGGGCCTCAGCACTCTCACCCAGCCGCCCTAGTGCCGCTGAGGGTGCTTTGAGACTGCATCCTCGACCCTGGGGTACCCCTGAGTCTAACCCCAGAAACCCAACTCCCACAACAAAGTACTTAACCTTTGAACCAATAACACTATTTTCTCCCATAGGATAACATTGACTGTTTTCTATGAAAAAGTTTTTAGGTGTTGAGTTGGAAAATCTATAAAAGTCTCTCAAACTGTACCCAAATAACCAAAACGCATTTACTTACCTGTTAACAGGAAATGTCTCAGTGCAGTATCCAGGTATACTACACTGTAAGAAAAGTAATCTGTAAAGTAATTTACTTGACATCCTATTGAAAAGTCAATACAAAGTATATGTACAATATTTCAAAGTATTGCATTACCAGTAATTCTACTGTAATCAAACCAAAGTATATCAACAACTGCAATTCAAACTGTATTATTAGTGGCAATTATAAATCCCTTACCTGTGCCAGGCTTGCTTGGTTCTAGGATATAAAATAACTAGAAGAATATTTGTATCCAAAACCAATTGGTCTGAAGTTCAGTCTTGGAGTGTGTGCAATCATTTGCTGATTGAGTGTGTACAACAAATGCTTAACACTACCCTCTGATAGAGACTTAACGCTCGCCCACACTACCACAAATAGAGAGTCAGGTGCCATCTACTTTTACCTCTGCCTACCTTTGAGGTTCCACTGGACTCTGTTCACACTATACCTCACTTTGGTATAGTATATACAGAGCCAGCTTACACTTACCTGCTGTGTCAGGTAACCAACAACACCATCACCTCGGCACGAAACGCGAGGGGCTGTCTTAAGTCCTATGAGGGGAAATATAGGTGGATTATCAGTTGTAGGTGAATGGCAACTAGACCAATACAATGTAAACAGTTGACTCTAGAGGTGTTTGAGGGTAATGTTTGTGATAAATCTACTTGATGTGAATAGTGGATAGCACCATGATCTATTGGCAGGGTGCTGATGTATTCTGTGTCACACCCTTTAATAAGTTCTATCCCCTTAGTGGGGGCTTGTTTTTTTGTGTGAGTGAATTGCAACGTATAAGTGAGGTAACATGCCGAAATGCGTTACTTCTTGTGGTCCAAATTACCTCGTTGCAATGGGCCTACTCAAATGGCATGTTCTGAGGCTAAGAAAGTATTGCTAGAAAAAAAATCTTTGGGCTAGGGAGCATGCACATCAAAAGAGGGGTTCTGCCATATTGAGATTGGGCAGAATAGAGACTTCTGGGATGCCACACTTCACCATGAATTTTCATTAGGCGGGAATGAACCTAGCCCATTGGCTAGTGACTGCGAACTCTGAGCATACAAATGGCATCTCTGGCACCCAGATCTCCTTGGACTGTAGAAGAGGACCGAAGGACTGCCTTGCTGCACCAAGGGCCAGGGGAAAAGAGGCTGCAACAATGTGGACTGCACCTGCAGTATCTAGTGTCTAGCAAACAAAGAGGGACTGTGCCTGCTGTGTGCTGCTTCAGGAGAAGTTGACTGCTGAGCCCAGCCGAACCAAGTGACTCCAGTGGTTAGTTGACTGACCTGTTCACAGCCAAGACCTTACACTCAGTCTTCCCCTGAGTCTGCTGGGCCCGTTGAGCTGCAGGTAATCACTAAGAAGGTAAGTTACCACCGAAAGAAGAAAAACGCTGAAACAGGTAGCCTAGTAGCCACTGGACTTCTTCCCAGCTTGAGAGGACTTTGAGGGATGTCAACCCCTGTGGCCAGGATCACCTCACTAAGTCCATGGACTGAGGAGTAGTCCTAGGAAGACTCCCTTTGGACCGCACAGCATCCTTGAGCATCTTCAACATCCTATATCTCTTGCATCAGGACCACCCCATAGAAGTCAAAGGCAAGGAACCATTGATTTGGGAACCGAGGACTGCTTTTCTTGGCGAGGTAACTGTTTCTGTGGAACTTGCTGGTCTCACTGACTGGCCCCCTGCCACAGCTGGTCGCCTAAACTAACTCTTAACTGCATTGATACTTACCAAAGTTTGTCCAGTTTGTTGAATTTGCCAATGCTCGTTTGTGGTGAACTAAAGTGTGTTCGGCATATGAGCTTGCAGAATACATACTTGTGCATAGATCGCCATCTGGTGGTGGGCTCAGATGTTTGCAGTTTGTTGTATTCTTGGGAGAAGTCTTTGTAGTCACGAGATAGGTGACTCCTCCCTTGGACGAGAGTGCGCATGGGCATCGACTCCATCCTCAGATTGTTTTTTTCCGCCATCGGGTTCGGATGTGACTTGCTGCGCTCCGGTTCGGTACCGTGTTTCCAGCCCTTTTCGACGCGCACCCATCACCACTCCACGG
Source organism: Calotriton arnoldi (assembly GCA_963921515.1). Lineage (NCBI taxonomy): Eukaryota > Metazoa > Chordata > Amphibia > Caudata > Salamandridae > Calotriton > Calotriton arnoldi. The sequence continues at coordinate 1,115,496 of CAWUFW010004936.1, read as the reverse complement.
TATTGTTTCGTTTGCGTGCCCTTCGACGTGCTAACTTCTAAGTCTTCGATTCCGGTCGTCGACGCGGGCCGCTGGGCCTATCGACGGCATTCGGGCCTACGGCTAATGGAAAGGACTCCATTTAAAAAATGCCCCCAGTGTGGAGCTAAATGTTCGAGGCATGTGAGCTGCAGAGCTCACACTGTGCATTAGATCGCCATCTGGTGTTGGGCTCGGATGCTTGCACTTTGTTGTTGTCTTCGAAGAAGTCTTTGTAGTCATGTGATAGGTGACTCCTCCTTTGGACATTAGTGCGCATGGGCATCGACTCCATCCTCAGATTGTTTTTTTCCGCCATCGGGTTCGGATGCAATTTCGACACTCCGGTTCGAAACTTGTTTTTTGCAGCGTTTTCCACTTTTCAACGCCTGATACCGACATCGACATCTCGACGTCCCTTCCTCGATCTCCTTTCCAGCCGTAGACGCGGGCCGTTGGGCCCATCGACGCCGTAAGGCCTACTGCCCATGGAAAGGACGCCATTCCGAAAATGCCCCCAATGTGGAGCAAAGTTTCCTCACAGTGACCACCACCAGGTCTGTAATCGGTGCCTCTCACCAGACCATAACGAGGCCACTTATCCGGCCTGCGCCTCCTTCCGCTCCAAGAAGACAATCCGCGATCGTCGTGCCCGAAGGCACATCATGGCGCACAGGTCCGCTCCGGAACCCGTCAACATCTTCGACGAGGGTCCTGATGTTCCGGAAGAAGACTCCGAAGACCTCGCTATCATCTCCGAGGCAGAGGACTCCGACAGTTCCATCCCTTCAGGGCAGCGTGTGAGTACTACTGCCCCTGCCCCAACCCTCCCTGCAAAATCGAAGGCACCGGTCAGTACTTCGCCTACGGGCCCCAGTCGAGACCGTAAACGTGTTTCGGACGCCCCGCCTCCGGGCTCGGCACCGAACAAGAAAACAAAGCCTTCTAGTTCCTCGGCACCGACCAAACCACATGTGCCCGTTACACCGGCACCTTCGGCGCCGAAACACAAAGACCACCCGGCGCCGAAATCCAGTTCGGTCCCCAAATCCGCCTCCAAGCACGCGGATCCCTCGGCACCGAAACCGAAGCTACTCGACACACCCCTAAACTAAAGCCGGTCGAGCCTGTAGCTAAACCGAAGGACGCCTCGACGCCTTCTAAAGCAAAGGAACATTTAAAGAAGCCATCACCACGTTCGGAACCGAAAAGTCGGCGCCGAAAACTAATATTCAAGGAGAGGAACTGTTTACACCGGATCCCATCGATCCTAATCAACACAAACTTTATATCAATCCTAAAACAGGACACATTTCCTCTGTGCCACGTCACAAGCCTGTCCCTCCGAAGAAGAAAGACTCTTCCACTTCCCTATGCCTCCTTCTTCCCCTATACCTCTCTCTAACACCCCTCCTCTCCACATCCCTATCACACCTCCTCAACCTGCGGATTCTCCCCCACATGAGTATGAGGACAACATGGGGTACGGGGATGACCCTCATAATTTATATCTGGATCCAGATAATCCACCACAGGATGACTGGGGTTATAATGGCCCCCCAGACCTTACAGACCTCCCCAGCCCTCCACCTTATCCCACAAAACCATCTCCACCAGATGATCACATAGGTTTTGGGCAACTCATACATAGGGCAGCCGTTTTTCATGGGGTGCATATTCACACCGACCAACCAGAGGAAGATTTTCTTCTAGACACTTTTGAACGGTCTCAAAAAACTGTTCAAACTTTGCCCATGATCAAGGGTGTCATTAAACATGCACCTGAAATTTTTAACGACCCGGTCAGAGCCAGGATCCTTAATCCTAGAGTGGATAAAAAGTATAGACCTGCCCCCGATGACCCCACCTACATCAAAGGTCAGCTCCCCTTGACTCACTGGTCGTTTCTAATGCCAGAAAACGCACCAATTCCCAAACTTCAGGGGATGCTCCGCCCCTGATAAAGAATCCAAATTGTTAGATTCCTCTGGCAAACGCGTAGCTGCGCAAGCCACCAACATCTGGTGCATCGCTAACACCCAAGCTCTACTAGCTAGGTACGACAGGGCACACTACGATCAGCTAGAAACCCTCCTTCAACATCTACCTGATCAATACAAAACACAAGCCACTGACCTCATTCAAGAAGGCAAACTTATTTCCAATGCCTCCATTAAGTGCGCCTTAGACGCAGCCGACACCGCCGCTAGGTCAGTTAACACTAGCGTGCTTATCAGACGACACGCCTGGCTTCGCATTTCAGGTTTTAAGCCAGAGGTTCAGACTACCATACTAAACCAGCCATTTAACCAAAACCAACTATTTGGTCCTGCTGTCGACACAGCACTAGAAAAGATGAAGAAGGATACTGACACTGCCAAATCAATGGGAGCATTGCAGTCTCCGCAGCAACGTGGCTCCTTTCGCCGCTCCTTTTACAGAGGGGGCTCCAGGAATACCACCGCAGACAGTTCCTCTTCCTATCGAACAAACACCCAAACCTCTCCTAATAGAGGATACTTTAGGGGTGGTTACAGAGGCAACAACTCTAAGGGCAGAGGTCGAGGTAATAATAACAACACCCGTACCTCCACCACTCCCAAACAGTGACTTTCCTCCACTTCCCCCGACCACAACACTCCCTGTCGGGGAAGGCTATCACAGTTCCTGCCTGTCTGGAACTCCATTACAACAGACAGGTGGGTGAGACAGATTATCCAACATGGCTACTGCCTGGAGCTAACAGCTACCCCCCCACCATACCACCCAGACAGCGTCCAATGTCCACAGACCATCTTACACTTTTACAACAAGAGGTACTTTCCCTGCTTCAAAAGCACGCCATAGAGCCAGTGCCTCTGCTACAGCAGGGCACAGGGGTTTACTCCTGTACTTCCTCATTCCCAAAAGGACGGCACTCTCAGACCTATTTTAGACCTCAGACCTCTCAATCAATACATACACTCAGATCATTTTCACATGATCACTCTCCAACAAGTGCTTCCCTTACTACAACAACAAGACTTCCTTGCCACATTAGACCTCAAGGACGCCTACTTCCACATTCCCATACATCCTGCTCACAGGAAGTATCTAAGGTTCGTTCTCAATGGACAGCACTACCAGTTCAAAGTACTCCCATTCGGAGTCACCACTGCTCCAAGAGTGTTTACCAAATGCCTTGCAGTAGTAGCAGCGCATCTACGAAGACAACAAATACATGTCTTCCCATACCTGGACGACTGGCTTATCAAAGCCAAATCATCCAACCAGTGTGTCCAACACACCCACCAAACGATACAAACATTACACAACTTGGGGTTCACAATAAACTATACCAAGTCCCACCTTCAGCCCTCCCATGTCCTTCAATATCTGGGAGCCACAATAAACACTTCCACTGCTCTAGCTTACCCCAGCCCAGCCAGGATAGCCAGTATAAAAACCCTTGTCCCCAGGTTTCAAATGCAACACTCTCTTCCAGCCAGAGTGTTTATGCAGCTCATCGGCATGATGGCATCCTGCATTTTTCTCCTCCCTCATGCAAAACTTCAAATGCGTCCTCTACAAGAGTGCCTAGCGCGCCAATGGAACCAGGCTCAGGGACATCTTACAGATCTGGTGTTGGTGGACAGCCGCACACATCGCTCTCTGCAGTGGTGGAACACCAACAATTTGTCCAAGGGGCGGCCGTTCCTAGAGCCGGTTCCACAAGTAGTACTAACCACGGACGCATCCCTTACAGGATGGGGAGCACACCTGTTACACCATACAACACAGGGCAAGTGGACCACTCAGCAGAAGCTGTTCCACATCAACCACCTAGAGTTACTAGCTATATTCCTAGCTCTCAAGTCCTTTCAACTCCACGTACAAAACAAAGCTGTCCTGATCCGAACAGACAACATCACAGCTATGTACTATATACAAAAACAGGGGGACACACTCTCCACAACTGTCCCAACTAGCACAGGACATTTGGAGGTGGGCCATTCCACAAAACATATACCTTCTAGCAGAACACCTACCAGGGGTTCACAATCAGATTGCAGATCTGTTAAGTCGACAGACGCAACAGATTCACGAGTGGGAACTACATCCACAAGTTCTTCTACCTTTCTTCCAGATGTGGGGCCAGCCAGACTTAGATCTGTTCGCCACACACAAACGCCAAATGCCCAACCTTCGCCGCCAGGTTTCCACACCCGCAGTCCAAGGGCAATGCGATATGGATGAACTGGTCCGGCGGATTTGTGTACGCTTTTCCACTGCTCCCACTCATCCCACTTGTAGTACGCAAGCTTCGACAACAGTCTCTCAAAATGATACTAGTAGCCCCTACATGGGCACGCCAACCGTGGTTCACCACACTACTGGAGCCATCAGTAGTCCCATACCAAAGACTACACCTCTCCCCAACAATGCTAACGCAGAGCCATGGAGAGATAATGCACCCAGATCCATCTCAGCTGAACCTTGCAATTTGGCTCCTGAAGTCCTAGAATTCGGTTACCTTAACCTACCCCCAGACTGCATGGACGTTATAAAAGAAGCTAGACGCCCAACTACCAGAGCCTGCTATGCAGCTAAATGGAAAAGATTCGCTATTTACTGCACTAATAATAACATCCAACCATTACAAGCCTCTACGCAAAACATCATTTGCTATTTGCTACATTTGCAAAGATGTAGTCTTGCATACTCATCCTTACGTCTGCACCTCGCATCCCTTGCTGCTTACTTGCAAAACAGACAACACTTATCACTATTCAAAGTTCCCGCCATTAAAGCCTTCATGGAAGGCCTTAAGCGGATCATACCTCCCAGATTACCACCTTCCCCAGTGTGGAATCTTAATTTAGTACTTACCAGGCTCATGGGTCCACCTTTCGAACCCTTACATAAATGTGAACTTCAATTCCTTACATGGAAAGTTGCGTTTCTAATTGCAATCACTTCTCTCAGGAGAGTCAGTGAACTACAAGCTCTAACTATACAAGAGCCTTTCTTACAAATACATCATAAAAAGGTAGTTCTCAGAACAAACCCAAAATTCCTTCCCAAAGTCATTTCGCCTTTCCACCTTAACCAATCAGTAGAACTACCTGTGTTCTTCCAAAACCCAGATTCCGTGGCAGAAAGAGCTCTCCACACCCTAGATGTCAAAAGAGCCCTTATGTATTACATTGACAGAACCAAATCCTTTCGCAAAACCAAACAATTGTTTGTGGCTTTCTCTCCACCACACAAAGGTAATCCCATCTCAAAAGCCGGGGTTGCAAGGTGGATTGTTAAATGTATCCAAATCTGCTACCAAAAGCCAAACGCACATTATCAGTTCCCCTAGAGCGCACTCAACACGCAAACTAGGGGCATCCATGGCATTCTTAGGGAACATTCCCCTAGAAGACATATGTAAGGCAGCCATGTGGTTTACAACACACACCTTCACTAAACACTATTGTGTTGATGTGCAAGCCAAGCAACAAGCTTCCGTGGGCCAAGCTGTCCTTAAAACCCTTTTTCAAACTACTGCAACACATACAGGTGACCACCGCTAGGGAGATACTGCTGTACAGTCTATGCACAGTGTGAGCTCTGCAGCTCACATGCCTCGAACGGAAAATGCTACTTACCAGTATGCATCTGTTCTTGGCATGTAGAGCTGCAGATCCTCACACGCCCACCCACCTCCCGGGACCTGTATGTGCTCCAGTCCTATCTTAATTAGATACACACACATGGACATCTCTTTTCTTTTCTACTAACTCCATCACTCCCCAATATGGCGAAAAACAATCTGAGGATGGAGTCGATGCCCATGCGCACTATTGTCCTAAGGAGGAGTCACCTATCACATGACTACAAAGACTTCTTCGAAGACAACAACAAAGTGCAAGCATCCGAGCCCAACACCAGATGGCGATCTAATGCACAGTGTGAGGATCTGCAGCTCTACATGCCAAGAACAGATGCATACTGGTAAGTAGCATTTTCCTTTCAACGTTTTCACATCTTAAGACTTCATACCGTCATCGACATCTCGACGTCCCTTCCTCGATCTCCTTTCCAGCCGTCGACGCGGGCCGTTGGGCCCATCGACGCCGTAAGGCCTACTGCCCATGGAAAGGACGCCCTTCCGAAAATGCCCCCAGTGTGGAGCAAAGTTCCCCCACAGTGACCACCACAAGGTCTGTAACCTGTGCCTCTCACCAGACCATAACGAGGCCACCTGTCCAGCCTGCGCTTCCTTCCGCTCCAAAAAGACCATCCGCGATCGTCGAGCCCGAAGGCACATCATGGCGCAACGGTCCGCTCCGGAACCCGTCGATATCTTCGATGAGGGTCCCGACATTCCAGAGGAAGACTCCGAAGACCTCACTATCGTCTCGGAGGCAGAGGACTCAGACGGTTCCATCACTCCAGGGCAACGTGCGAGTACTACTGCTCCTGCCCCAACCCCACCTACAAAACCGAAGGCACCGGTCAACACTTCGCCTACGGGCCCCAGTCGCGACCGTAAACGTTCTTCGGACGCCCCGCCTTCCGGCTCGGCGCCGAAGAAGAAAATAAAACCTTCCAGCTCCTCGGCACCGACCAAACCCCATGTGGCCGTTCTACCGGCACCTTCGGCACCGAAGCCCAAAGAACACACGGCGCCGAAATCCAGTTCGGTTCCAAAATCCGCCTCCAAACCCGCGGATCACTCGGCGCCGAAACCCAGGCTCCAAGACACAGCCCCTAAACCAAAGCTGGTCGAGCCCATACCGAGCCGAAGGACTCCTCTACGCCTTCTAAGGCAAAGGAACATGTAAACAAGCCACCACGCTCGGAGCCGAAAAGTCGGCGCCGAGCCAACTATTCCACAGGAGGAACTGTTTCGACCGGATCCCATCGATCCTAATCAACAGAAACTGCCTATCAATCCTAAAACTGGACACATTTCCTCTGTGCCACGCCACAAGCCTGTCCCTTCAAACAAGAAGGACTCTTCTACTTCCCCTATGCCTCCTTCTTCTCCTATACCTCTCTCTAACACCTCTCCTCTCCACATCCCTGTTTCACCGCCTCAGCCTGTAACTTCTCCCCCACATGAATATCAGGACGACATGGGGTATGGTGATGACCCTGATGATCCACTTCTGGACCCAGATACCCCACCACAGGACGACTGGGGCTACAACCACCCCATAGATCCTACAGACCTCCCCAGCCCTCCACCTTATCCCACAAAACCATCTCCACCAGATGATCACATTGGTTTTGGGCAACTCATCCACAGGGCTGCTGTCTTTCACGGCGTGCATGTACACACCAACCAACCAGAGGAAGATTTCCTTCTAGACACCTTTGAACAGTCTCAAAAACTGTTCAAACTTTACCCATGATCAAAGGTGTCATTAAACATGCACCTGACATATTCAATGACCCTGTAAGGGCCAGGATCCTTAACCCTAGGATAGATAGAAAGTATAGACCTGCCCCTGATGACCCCACCTACATCAAAGGTCAGCTCCCTCTTGACTCACTGGTCGTCTCTAATGCTCGTAAACGAGCTAATTCCCAAACATCAGGGGATGCTCCGCCCCCTGATAAGGAGTCAAAATTATTAGATTCCTCTGGCAAACGGGTAGCTGCGCAAGCCACCAACATCTGGCGCATAGCTAACACCCAGGCACTACTAGCTAGGTACGATAGGGCCCACTACGATCAGCTAGACACCCTCTTGCAACATCTCCCTGATCAGTACAAAACACAGGCCACTGACCTCATTCAAGAGGTCAAACTTATTTCAAATGCCTCCATTAAGTGCGCCCTCGATGCAGCCGACACTGCCGCTAGGTCCGTCAACACTAGCGTACTCATCAGACGGCACGCCTGGCTCCGCATTTCAGGCTTTAAGCCAGAAGTCCAAACTACCATCTTAAATCAGCCATTTAACCAAAACCAACTCTTTGGTCCTGCTGTTGACACAGCACTAGAGAAAATGAAAAAGGACACTGACACTGCTAAGTCAATGGGAGCATTGCAGTCCCCACAACAACGTGGCTCCTTTCGCCGCTCCTTTTACAGAGGGGGCTCTAGGAACACCACCGCAGACAGTTCCTCTTCATATAGAAGCACCACCCAAACCTCTCCCAATAGGGGATACTTTAGAGGTGGGTACAGAGGCAACAACGCTAAGGGCAGAGGTCGAGGTAATAACACCCGTACCTCCACCACTCCTAAACAGTGACTTCCCTCCACTTCCCCCGACCACACCACCCCTGTCGGGGACGGCTCTCACAGTTCCTACCTGTCTGGAACTCCATTACAACAGACAGGTGGGTAAGACAAATTATCCAACATGGCTACTGCCTGGAACTAACAGCTACCCCCCCAACATACCACCCAAGCAGCGGCCTATGTCCGCACACCATCTTACCCTTTTACAGCAAGAGGTACTTTCCCTGCTTCAAAAGCACGCCATAGAGCCAGTTCCTCTACTACAGCAGGGTACAGGAGTTTACTCCTGTATTTCCTAATCCCCAAAAAGGACGGGACCCTAAGGCCTATTCTAGACCTCAGACCCCTCAATCAGTATATACATTCGGATCATTTTCACATGATCACTCTCCAACAAGTGCTTCCCCTACTGCAACAGGAAGACTTCCTTGCCACACTAGATCTCAAGGACGCCTACTTCCACATTCCCATACATCCTGCTCACAGGAAGTATCTAAGGTTCTGTACTCAATGGACAGCACTACCAGTTCAAAGTACTTCCATTCGGAGTCACCACTGCTCCAAGAGTGTTTACCAAATGCCTTGCAGTAGTAGCAGCGCACCTACGAAGACAACAAATACATGTCTTTCCATACCTGGACGACTGGCTCATCAAAGCCAAATCATTCAACCAGTGTGTCCAACACACTCACCAAACAATACAAACATTACACAACTTGGGGTTCACAATAAACTATACCAAGTCGCACCTTCAGCCCTCCCATATCCTTCCATATCTGGGAGCCACAATAAACACTTCCACTGCTCTAGCTTACCCCAGCCCAGCCAGGATAGCCAGTATACAAACCCTTGTCCCCAGGTTTCAAATGCAACACTCTCTCCCAGCCAGAGTGTTTATGCAGCTAATCGGCATGATGGCATCTTGCATCTTTATCGTCCCTCATGCAAAACTTCAAATGCGTCCTCTACAGGAGTGCCTAGCGCGCCAATGGAACCAGGCTCACGGACATCTTACAGATCTGGTGTTGGTGGACAGCCGCACACATCGCTTCTCTGCAGTGGTGGAACACCAAGAATTTGTCCAAAGGGCGGCCGTTCCTAGAGCCGGTTCCACAAATAGTACTAACCACGGACGCATCCCTCACAGGATGGGGAGCACACCTGTTAGATCATACAACACAAGGCAAGTGGACCACTCAACAAAAGCTGTTCCACATCAACCACCTGGAGTTACTAGCTATATTCCTAGCTCTCAAGTCTTTCCAACTCCACGTACAAAACAAGGCTGTCCTGATCCGAACAGACAACATCACAGCCATGTACTATATACAAAAACAGGGGGGGACACACTCTCCACAACTGTCCCAACTGGCACAAGACATTTGGAGGTGGGCCATTCCACAAAAAATATACCTTCTAGCAGAACACCTACCAGGGGTTCACAATCAGATTGCCGATCTGTTAAGTCGACAGACACAACTGATTCACGAGTGGGAACTACATCCACAAGTTCTTCTACCCTTTTTCCAGATGTGGGGCCAGCCAGACTTAGATCTGTTCGCCACACACCAAAACGCAAAATGCCCAACCTTCGCCGCCAGGTTTCCACACCCGCAGTCCAAGGGCAATGCGATATGGATGAACTGGTCCGGCAGATTTGTGTACGCTTTTCCACCGCTACCACTGATCCCACTTGTAGTACGCAAGCTCCGACAACAGTCTCTAAAAATGATACTAGTAGCCCCCACGTGGGCACGCCAACCGTGGGTCACCACACTACTAGAGCTATCAGTAGTCCCATACCAAAGACTACACCTCTCCCCATCAATGCTAACGCAGAGCCATGGAGAGATAAGGCACCCAGATCCATCTCAACTGAACCTTGCGATTTGGCTCCTGAAGTCCTAGAATTCGGTTACCTTAACCTACCGCCAGACTGCATGGACGTTATTAAAGAGGCTAGACGCCCAACTACCAGAGCCTGCTATGCAGCCAAATGGAAAAGATTCGCTATTTACTGCACTAATAATAACATCCAACCATTACAGGCCTCTACGCAAAACATCATTTGCTACTTGCTACATTTGCAAAGATGTAATCTTGCATACTCATCCATACGTCTGCACCTCGCAGCCCTTGCTGCTTACTTACAAAACAGGCAACACTTATCACTCTTCAGAGTCCCCGCCATTAAAGCCTTTATGGAAGGCCTTAAGCGGATCATACTTCCCAGATTACCACCTTCCCCAGTGTGGAATCTTAATATAGTACTTACCAGGCTCATGGATCCACCTTCTGAACCCCTACATAAATGTGAACTTCAATTCCTTACATGGAAAGTTGCGTTCCTAATTGCAATCACTTCTCTTAGGAGAGTCAGTGAAATACAGGCTTTAACTATACAAGAGCCCTTCTTACAAATGCATCATAATAAGATAGTTCTCAGAACAAACCCAAAATTCCTTCCCAAAGTCATTTCGCCTTTCCACCTTAACCAATCAGTAGAACTACCCGTGTTCTTCCAAAACCCAGATTCCGTGGCAGAAAGAGCTCTCCACACCCTAGATGTCAAAAGAGCTCTAATGTATTACATTGACAGAACCAAGTCATTTCGCAAAACCAAACAATTGTTTGTAGCTTTCTCTCCACCACACAAGGGTAATCCCATCTCAAAAGCCGGGGTTGCAAGGTGGATTGTTAAATGTATCCAAATCTGCTACCAAAAAGCCAAACGCACATTAACAGTTCCCCTAGAGCGCACTCAACACGCAAACTAGGGGCCTCCATGGCATTCTTAGGGAACATTCCCCTAGAAAACATATGTAAGGCAGCCACATGGTCTACAACACACACCTTCACTAAACACTATTGTGTTGATGTGCAAGCCAAGCAACAAGCTTTAGTGGGCCAAGCTGTCCTTAAAACCCTTTTTCAAACTACTGCAACACATACAGGTGACCACCGCTAGGGGAGATACTGCTGTACAGTCTATGCACAGTGTGAGCTCTGCAGCTCACATGCCTCGAACGGAAAATGCTACTTACCAGTATGCATCTGTTCTTGGCATGTAGAGCTGCAGATCCTCACACGCCCACCCACCTCCCCGGGACCTGTATGTGTTCCAGTCCTATCTTAATTAGATACACACACATGGACATCTCTTTCCTTTTCTACTAACTCCATCACTCCCCAATATGGCGAAAAACAATCTGAGGATGGAGTCGATGCCCATGCGCACTAATGTCCAAAGGAGGAGTCACCTATCACATGACTACAAAGACTTCTTCGAAGACAACAACAAAGTGCAAGCATCCGAGCCCAACACCAGATGGCGATCTAATGCACAGTGTGAGGATCTGCAGCTCTACATGCCAAGAACAGATGCATACTGGTAAGTAGCATTTTCCTTCCACACAGTGACCACCACAAGGTCTGCAACCGTTGCCTCTCGCCAGAACACGAAGAAAAGGATTGCCAGGCCTGTGCCTCTTTTCGCTCCAAAAAGACTATTCGTGATCGCCGGGCTCGACGACACGTTATGGCTCAACAGGCTACACCGGCGCCACACGACATCTTCAACGAAGGCCCCGATGTTCCAGAGGCAGAGGATTCAGAGGAGCTCGACATCGTCTCTGAAGCTGACGACTCCGATGACCACATCACTCCAGGTCAACGAGTGAGTACAAACGTCCATGCCCCTGCCCCACCAGATAAACAGAAGGCTCCGGTCAAAACTTCGCCTGAAGGCCTTAGTCGAGACCGAGGGAAAACTTCAGAAGCCCCGCCTCCGGGCCCGGCTCCGAAGACAAAGGAAAAGCCTTCCGGCAGCCCGGGACCGAGCAAGCAGCATATCAGTACCCTTAGGACACCTTCGGTACCGAAATCAGGGATACACCCTATTCCCGCTATGTCCAAAAAGGCCTCAGTACCGAACCCTTCGGCACCGAAACACCATAAGGCCTCGGAACCGAACAAACACCGAAAACCTTCGGATCCGAAGAAAATTCCCCGAGTCGAAGCCAAAAGAGCACAAGTCCCCTCTTATGGCTTCAGAGTCCAAATCGAAACCACGGTCGGCACCGAAAGGAGACAATATCCAGGAAGAGCTTTTTCGACCAGATCCTATCGATCCAAATCAAAAGACTTTACATGTGGACCCTAAAACAGGCCATATTGTCAGTCTCCCAACAATGAAGAGGAAATTAGATACCTCACACCCTTCTGAGGTACCTGTAAAGAAAAGGGACTTTGCAACTTCACCCCTAAGACCCTCTTCTCCTATTCTTCCTACCAAACCTTTGTCTCCTACAAACTCTCCTAGACTTTCTCCAATACTTCCATACTCACCACAGGATGAGGATGATCTAGGGGACGGGGGTGAACACGATAAAGACCCTTTAGATGACCCTGATGATGACACTACTCCACCACAGGATACATGGGACGATTACAACAATCCCACAGATCCTCCGGACCTTCCTGATCCGGATGTATACCCATCTAGGCCTTCCCCGCTCCAGATGACAATATAGGATTTAGTCAGCTCATTAATAGGGCTGCGCAATATCATGGCGTTGAACTCCATTCAGACCCCATGGACGAAGACTTCCTAATTGACACGTTTGCTCAGTCACAAAAAACTATTCATACATTGCCCATGCTTAAAGGTGTCATTAAACATGCACCAGACATATTTAAAGACCCTGTTAGGACCAGGATCCTCAATCCTCGGATTGATAAAAAGTACAAGCCTGCCCCTAACGATCCAATTTACATTAAAGGACAACTCCCTTTAGATTCTTTGGTAGTCTCCAATGCCAGAAAACGTGCTAATTCCCAAACCTCTGGTGATGCTCCACCTCCAGACAAAGAGTCTAAACTGCTAGATGCATCAGGTAAACGAGTTGTCTCCCAAGCAGCCAATCACTGGAGAATAGCTAATGCACAAGCATTGCTTGCCAGATACAACAGGGCTCACTACGACGAGCTCGAAGACCTAATTCAACATTTACCTGACCAATACAAAGCCAAGGCCAGCGATCTGGTCCAAGAGGAAAAATGTATTACCAATGCATCCATAAAACGTGCCCTCGATGCAGCAGACCCCGCATCTAGATCTCTCAACACCAGTGTCTTACTTCGTAGACATGCATGGTTGCGCATTTCTGGTTTTAAGCAAGAAGTGCAAACAACTATTTTAAATCAGCCATTCGATCAAGAGCACCTCTTTGGCCCAGCTGTGGATACAGCTTTAGAAAAAATGAAAAAAGACACAGACACTGCAAAATCAATAGGAGCATTACAGTTTCAAACACCACGAGGTTCCTTTCGTCGCTCCTTTTATAGGGGCGCATCCAAAAACATTGGCACGGACACTTCCTCCACCTACAAGAGTCCCACACAAACATCACCTAACAAGCCATATTTCAGAGGTGGGTACAGAGGAAATAATAGCAAGGGAAGAGGTTGGGGTAACAATAACCGAACCTCCCCTACTACCAAACAATGACTTCCCTCCTCTCCCTCCAGACCATTCCATTCCGGTCGGAGGAAGGCTCTCACAGTTCCTACCTGTCTGGAACTCCATCACTGCAGACAGGTGGGTAAGACAAATTATCCAGTATGGTTACTGCCTGGAACTTACCGCAACTCCCCCAACTATACCGCCCAAACAACGTCCAATGTCCACGGAGCATCTAACTCGCCTCAAACAAGAAGTTCTCTCACTTCTTCAAAAGCATGCAATAGAACCAGTTCCCCTTCAGCATCAAGGCACAGGGGTTTACTCCCTTTATTTTCTCATCCCCAAAAAAGACGGTACTCTCACACCAATATTGGACCTCAGACCTTTGAATATCTACATACAATCAGACCACTTTCACATGATCACCCTTCAACAGGTCCTCCCACTGCTACAAAAAGGCGATTTCCTTGCCACTCTAGATCTCAAGGACGCCTACTTCCATGTTCCTATACACCCTTTGTAAGGAAGTGGGTTTCTGTTGCAGTAACCCCCCCACTTTTTGCCAGACCACTGATTCACTTTGACTTGATGTGCCCTGGGTCCCTGCCAATCAGGTTCCCAGGGCCTGTGTTCTTTCCCCAAAACTATACCTAATTGGCATCTCTGGCCACAGGTCAGCCCCTGGTAAATGGTACCACAGGTACCCAGGGCACTGTGACCAGGGAAGACCTCTAAGGGCTGCAGCACTTATTGTGCCACCTTTAGAGGCCCTGCACCTTTTCCCACACACACTGCCTTTGCAGGCTTGGTGTCTTGGTGCAGAACAAAACAGAGTCGACATGGCCCACATTCCTGTGTGCCATGCCCACAAACCACTGCCCTGGCATACATCAGTCACCCCTCTAGCTGGGTGCCCTATGCCAGTGGTGAGGGTACAGGTGCATGAGCCATGTGCCCCTACAGTACCAGGTCCATTTCTGGGCACTGTAAGTGCAGTGCTGCCATTAAGAGTATATGGTGCTGGGAGTTTGTCATTACGAACTCCATAGCACCATAATGGCTACACTGAAGACTGGGAAGTTTGGTATCAAACTTCTCAGCACATTAAACCCACACTGATGCCAGTGTGGGATGTAATGTCCGATGCACGACAGAGGGCAACTTAGAGTTGCCCCCTGAACCTAACCTACAATCCACGTCCTGCCTGAGAGGCTGCCTAGGCTGCCACCCAGCAGACATGTTGCTGGACCCCTGGGTAGAGAGCCATCCGGTCTCCCGGGCCTGCAACAATGCACGTCCTGGGCGAGGCCTCCTCCCCCAGGATGGGCAGGGGGAAGCTTCAAAGGCATTCCGCCTTTGTGAGCTTCCCCAGACCACTTGCTGTACTCAGCAACTGGTCCCTACTGGTTCTAGCCCCCAGTCTGGCGGGAAACACCAAAGGAGGAAAGGGAGTGTGCCAGCCTCTGCCAACCCCACCCCTCAGGTGGGGGAGGCGAGGTGAAGCACATCTCCGGGCTCTCGCCATCTTGAAGATGGGGAGCCGTACCCAATCAGGACTAGGCTCCTGCCCCCCTCCCACTGGAGAGTGGCAGGATAGGGGGTGTACCCACTCCCAGGGAAGGGACCCATTGGTCCCTGCCCTTTACCTACCTGTAACGCCCCTAAGTCTAGTATTTAGGGGCACCCTGAACCTTCCTACCTTAGATCCCGAAACAGAAACAAGCAAGAAGAAAGAAGACCTGCCGTGCAGCTGCTAACAAGAGGGAGACACCAACTGACTTGGCCCCAGCCCTACAGGCCTGTCGACCCTCGAACCGGCTCCTGCTGAAACCCGGCGCCTCCAGTGGTCAGCAACCTCGAAAACCCCGGAGGACCTGACTGCCTTGTAATTCTAAAAAGACTGGGACTCCCACGAGCAGTGGTACTGCTCAAAAGCAAGTAACAAGCCCCTGGTGCCAGCCAGGAACCGCGAATCCAGCACACTCTGCACCCGTCGAGCCCGGCCTGTGCCTGAGTGAACCAAGACCACGAGGACGTCCCCCCGGCGATTGTGACCTGGGATCCAGTGCCCAAGGACCCTCCTCGACGACCCCGACGACGCCTGCAGCCTCACAACAAGAAACCCACCAACCGCGACCAGCAGAGGGTAAGATTTCCCGACGCCAGAAGACACCCCTGCACCCGGTGCCCCACGGCCCCCTGTGCTCAACTCCTGGGTGCCTACCTATCTTCCAAGATCCCAAGTTACCTCTCGAAGTGGTGGTCGCACCTGAAGAATCTCCGTCCCCGAGCCTGCAGCCTTTGTTCAACTTCCAAGTCTCCCATTGAATAACATTGAGCGCCCGACGGCTCAAAAGCACCCTGCACCCAGCCGCCCGAGTGCCCCTGGCAGTGCAACCTCTACTCTAATCTGCTTCCCCATTTGCCCTGAGCAAGTGACCAGGAGCCCAGCTCCCACAGCCGCGTGGCCTGCTTGCCAGCAGCCACCAACCAAAGGCCCCCTGCCTTCCATAGGATAACATTGGGCCTACTCACTCTGCACCCGGCCGCCCCTGTGCCGCTGAGGGTGTAACAGCTGTACCTACCTGACCGTGGGAGACCCCTGAGTCTATGCCCAGAACCTTAACTCTGCCAGTCAAGTACTTACCCAAAAGCCGATAACTCACTTTTCTTCCATAGGGTAACATTGACTGGTTTCACTTGGAAATTCTTCTAAGTGTGGAGTTTTGAAACTTTAAAATATTCATCTAAAATCAGCCGACTCACGAAAACGAAAATACTTACCTGTTATCAGGAGAGATCCCAGTGCTGGATCTTGGTGCCCAGCACTGACCCTGAAAAGTAATTATAACTGTACTTACTGGTAACTTGAATTTCCTTCCATAGGATAACATTGCCTGGTTTTTGCTGAAAAAGTTTCTAAGTGTCGATTTTTGAAACTTACAAATATTTGCCAAAAATCGCCTGTGTGACATAAACGCATTCTTTCAATTGTTTACAGGAGATGCACCAGTGCTGGATCCAGGATCCAACACTGAGTAAGAAAAAGTAACGATAACACTACTTACCTGCTAAGTGAATTTCCTCCCATAGGATAACATTGATGATTCTATGTGAAAAAGTTTCTAAGTGTCAACTTTTAAAATACAATAATATTCCTTAAAAATCACAACTGTAACCAAAACGTTTTTACTCAACTGTTTACAGGAGATGTCCCAGGACTGAATCTAGGATCCAGTCCTGTGGTAAGAAAAGTAATCCAAAAAGTAATCTATTGCATTTAACTAGAAATTCCCATTGAGCTCAATGTATTATTGTGTTTGAAATTGTGTTGCCTAATGCAACAACTGTAACTACCGTGTTCAAAAGTCTATTGCCTATTGAAAGTATTTAACTAAAACATCTCATCCTGAGAAAGTATATTTTGATACCTATTGTTTGTTCTAAAATAAAACAACTATATTTTTTTATATACAAACCATTGGCCTAGAGTTCAGTTCTTGAGTGTGTGGCTTCATTTGCTGACTGAGTGTGTACAACAAATGCTTTACACTGTCCTCTGATACTGCCTTACTGCTCGACCAAGCTACCACTTTAGAGAGTAAGGTTATATCTAACTTTAGCCTTTGCCAAACCTCAGGGGACTGTGGACTCTGTGCACACTGAACCTTACTTTGGTTCAGTATATACAGAGCCACTTTCTTACACCCTGCTCACAGGAAATATCTAAGGTTCATACTGGACGGTCAGCACTATCAATTCAAGGTCCTTCCATTTGGAGTGACCACAGCACCCAGAGTCTTCACAAAGTGTCTGGCAGTAGTTGCCGCCCACTTGCGAAGACAACAAATTCATGTCTTCCCTTACCTGGACAACTGGCTCATAAAAGCCAAGTCATACAGCCATTGTGTTCACCACACTCTACAAACCATTCACTTGCTTCACAACTTGGGGTTCACAATAAACCTCACCAAGTCATATCTTCAACCGTCCCACATACATCAGTATCTAGGGGCCACAATAGATACTTCCAAAGCACTGGCATACCTCAATCCAGTCAGAATAGCCAGTATGCAAACCCTCATAACAATTTCAACCTCAACACTCACTACCAGCTCGAGTGTTTATGCAACTAATAGGAATGATGGCATCTTGCATTTTCATAGTACCACACGCAAGGCTTCAGATGCGCCCTTTACAAGAATGTTTAGCACGTCAGTGGAACCAGGCTCAAGGGCAAATTTCAGATCTGGTGTTGGTGGACAGCCGCACTCATTGCTCTCTGCAGTGGTGGAACACACACCTTTCCAAAGGGCGGCCGTTCCTAGACCCCGTTCCACACATAGTGCTAACAGCAGATGCATCGCTCACCGGCTGGGGAGCCCATCTCCTAAACCATACGATTCAGGGCAAGTGGACCCCTCAACAAAAAGTGCTCCACATCAATCACCTGGAGTTACTGGCAATCTTTCTAGCATTAAAATCATTCCAGACACATCTCATCAACAAAACTGTCCTTGTCCAAACAGACAATATGACAGCAATGTATTATATACAAAAACTGGGGGGGACCCCTTCTTTACAGCTTTCCCAACTAGCGCAAAGCATATGGAAATGGGCCATCCCACAAAAGATATACCTTATAGCAGAACATCTTCCAGGGGTACACAATCACATTGCGGATCTGCTCAGTCGTCAGACACAACAAATCCACGAATGGGAACTTCATCCACAAGTTCTTCCGTTTTTTCAAATGTGGGGCCACCCAGACATAGATCTGGTCGCCACACATGCAAACGCAAAATGCCCAACCTTCGCTGCCAGTTATCCACACCCATTGTCCAAAGGTAATGCGATATGGATGAACTGGTCAGGCAGATTTGCGTACGTTTTTCCACCATTCCCACTCATTCCGCTAGTGGTGCGCAAGCTCAAACAGTCTCTCAAGATGATCCCCGTTGCTCCAACATGGGCCCGGCAACCTTGGTTCACAACACTCCTGGAACTCTCAGTAGTTCCACACCAAAAGCTACACCTCTCCTCAAAGCTTCTGACTCAGAACCGTGGAGAGATGAGAAATCCAGATCCAGCTCAACTAAACCTAGCAATCTGGCTCCTGAAGTCCTAGAATTCGGTTACCTCAACCTTCCACCGGACTGTATGAACATTATTAAGGAAGCTAGACGCCCTACTACTAGAGCTTGTTATGCAGCCAAATGGAAAAGATTTCATTTTCTGCAATAACAAAATTGACCCACTAGATGCTTCAATTCAGAACATAATCTGTTATTTACTCCATTTACAAAGATGTAATCTGGCATACACATCCATAAGACTACATGTTCGAGGCATATGAGCTGCAGAATTCACACTATGTGCATAGATCGCCATCTGGTGTTGGGCTCGGATGCTTGCACCTTGTTGTTGACTTGGAAGAAGTCTTTGTAGTCACGAGATAGGTGACTCCTCCCTTGGATGATAGTGCGCATGGGCATCGACTCCATCCTCAGATTGTTTTTTTCCGCCATCGGGTTCGGATGTAACTTCTGCGCTCCGGTTCCGTACTCTACTTTCGACGCGCAAAACATCAAAAAAACTCGACGGTATTGTCTTCGTTCGCGTGCTCTTTGACGCGCTCGTCAATTCCTCGATTCCGGTCGTCGACGCGGGCCGCTGGGCCTATCGACGCCTTTCGGGCCTACGGCTAATGGAAAGGACTCCATTTAAAAAATGCCCCCAGTGTGGAGCTAAATTCCCACACAGCGACCAACACAAGGTCTGTAACCTCTGCCTCTCGCCCGAGCACTACGAGAATAATTGCTAAGCCTGCGCCTCCTTTCGATGAAAAAAGACTACCCGTGATCGCCGGGCCCGACAACACGTTATGGCGCAACGAGCAGCTCCGGGGCCGGAGGACATCTTCAACGAAGGCCCCGATGTTCCGGAGGATGATTCGGAGGACCTGCAAATCGTTTGAGGCAGACGACTCCGACTCAGACAACCAGATCACTCCAGGTCAACGAGTGAGTACAACTGCCCCTACCCCAACCTCACCTCAAAAAAAGAAGGCTCCGGTCAAGACTTCGCCTGCTGGCCCCAGTCGCGACCGAAACAAAGCTTCAGAAGCCCCGGCCCGGCTCCGAAGACAAAGGATAAGCCTTCCGGCGGCTCGGGACCGAGCAAGCCCCATATCACCGCCCCGCAGACACCATCAGCACCGAAGCCGGGAGCTCGTCCTGCTCTCGCAATCCCCAAAAAGCCATCGGCACCGAGCACCTCGGCGCTGATAGAAAAGGCATCAGATCCGAAACCAAAATCTTCGGGACCGAAAAAGATTTCCAACTCCACCTCGAAGCCGAAGGATCCAAAAATCCCTTCCAAGGCTCCAGAGCAGAAATCTAAACATCGCTCGGACCCGAAAAAATCGGCCCCGAAGGCGACTACCGAACAGGAAGAACTTTTTCGACCGGATCCCATCGATCCACAACAAAAAACTCTCCAAGTGGACCCTAAAACAGGACATATCATCAATGTTCCACACAACAAGAGAAAATTCGACACCCCACACATCCCTGAGGTGCCTGTAAAGAAGACTGTGCCACTTAACCTTTACGACCCTCTTCACCTCTTCTTCCTACTGAACCTTTCTTTTCTCCAAATTCTCCCATACTTCCAACATACTCAACACCACCACAACAACATGATGATTATTTAGGGGGGGTGGGGGGGGAGGAGATAATGACCCTTTTATTGACCCTGATGATGACACACACACACACCACAGGACAATTGGGATGACTATGATGACCCAGTAGATCCTACAGACCTTTCTGATCCTCATGCATACCCCACAAAGCCATCTCCCCCAGATGACAATATTGGTTTTGGTCAGCTTATAGACAGGTCTGCCAAGTATCATGGCTTTCAAATGCATTCGG
Organism: Calotriton arnoldi; assembly: GCA_963921515.1. Taxonomy (NCBI): domain Eukaryota; kingdom Metazoa; phylum Chordata; class Amphibia; order Caudata; family Salamandridae; genus Calotriton; species Calotriton arnoldi. The sequence goes on along the minus strand of CAWUFW010004936.1, from coordinate 1,094,850 downwards.
ACCCCATAGAGGAGGACATCCTGATAGACACCTTTGCACAGTCACAAAGGACTGTACAGACCGTACCGATGTTAAAAGGCGTCAATAAACACGCACCAGACGTATTCAAAGACCCCGTAAAAGCTAGAATTCTCAATCCCAGAATTGACAAAAAATATAAACTCGCTCCCAATGATCCCACCTACATCAAGGGTCAACTCCCTTTAGATTCTCTAGTGGTGACCAACGCTAGAAAACGCGCCAACTCTCAGACCTCCGGTGATGCTCCACCTCCGGACAAAGAGTCCAAATCATTAGACGCTTCCGGCAAACGAGTTGCTGCCCAAGCAGCTAATAACTGGAGGATAGCCAATGCGCAGTCATTACTTGCCAGGTATGATAGGGCCCATTATGACCAGCTGGAAACCCTATTGCAACATCTGCCTGATCAATATAAGACCAAGGCCAATGATTTAATTCAGGAGGGCAAATTAATAACCAATGCATCAATCAAGTGTGCCCTCGATACAGCAGACATCGCATCTAGGTCCATTAACACTAGTGTGTTACTAAAAAGGCATGACTGGTTGCGCATTTCTGGCTTTAAACGGGAGATACAAACAACTATCCTCAATCAGCCGTTCAATCAAGAACAACTTTTGGCCCAGCTGTGGATACAGCTCTAGAAAAATGAAAAAGGACACGGAGACTGCCAAGTCCATGGGTGCATTACAGTCCCCATCCACACGAGGTTCCTTTCGACGCTCCTTCTATAGAGGAGCATCCAAAAACATCAGTGCAGACGCTGCTTCTTCCTCCTACAAGAACCCTCACAAACTTCCCCCAACAAGGGATATTTTAGAGGTGGATACAGGGGGAATAACAACAAAGGAAGAGGCAGAGGTAACAACAACACTCGCGCCTCTCCCACTAATAAGCAGTAACTTCCCTCCACTTCCTCCAGACCATTCCACTCCGGTCGGGGGGAGACTCACAGTTCCTACCTGTCTGGAATTCCATCACTACAGACAAGTGGGTGAGACAAATTATCCAGTATGGTTACTGCCTGGAACTTACAGCAACCCCACCCAACATACCACCCAAACAGCGTCCAATGTCCACGGAACATCTCACACTCAAACAGGAAGTTCTTTCGCTGCTTCAAAAACATGCAATAGAACCAGTTCCCATACAACATCAAGGGACAGGAGTGTATTCTCTCTACTTCCTAATCCCCAAAAAGGACGCTACCCTAAGGCCAATCCTGGACCTCAGACCTCTCAATCTCTACATACAGTCAGATCATTTTCACATGATCACTCTTCAACAGGTCCTTCCACTGCTCCAACAAGGCCACTTCCTTGCCACACTAGATCTCAAGGACGCCTACTTCCATATTCCCATACACCCTGCTCACAGAAAATACCTAAGGTTCACAGTGGACGGCCAACACTATCAGTTCAAAGTCCTTCCATTCGGAGTGACTACAGCACCCAGGGTGTTCACAAAGTGCCTTGCAGTAGTAGCAGCGCACTTGCGAAGACAACAAATCCATGTATTTCCATACCTCGACGACTGGCTCATAAAAGCCGTCACACAACCAATGTGTTCACCACGCTTCGAACCATTCAGCTTCTACACAACTTGGGGTTCACAGTAAACTACACCAAGTCACACCTTTATCCCTCCTACGTACATCAGTATCTAGGAGCCACAATAGACACTTCCAAAGCTCTAGCATACCCCAATCCAGCAAGGATAGTCAGTATGCAAACCCTCGTCTCCAAGTTTCAGCCCCAACACGCTCTACCAGCACGCGTGTTTATGCAGCTAATAGGAATGATGGCCTAGAGTTCAGTTCTTGAGTGTGTGGCTTCATTTGCTGACTGAGTGTGTACAACAAATGCTTTACACTGTCCTCTGATACTGCCTTACTGCTCGACCAAGCTACCACTTTAGAGAGTAAGGTTATATCTAACTTTAGCCTCTGCCAAACCTCTGGGGACTGTGGACTCTGTGCACACTGAACCTTACTTTGGTGCAGTATATACAGAGCCACTTTCTTACAATGGCCTCTTGCATTTTCATTGTACCTCACGCAAGACTTCAAATGCGCCCCTTACAGGAATGCTTAGCACGTCAGTGGAACCAGGCTCAAGGTCAACTTACAGATCTGGTGTTTGTGGACAGCCGCACACATCGCTCTCTGCAGTGGTGGAACATACAAAACCTTTCCACAGGGCGGCCGTTCCTAGAGCCATTTCCACAGATAGTGATAACAGCAGACTCATCACTCACCGGCTGGGGAGCCCATCTCCTGAGCCACACAGTTCAGGGTAGGTGGTCCACTCAACAGAAACTGTTCCACATCAATTACCTAGAATTACTGGCAGTATTTCTAGCGTTAGTCGTTTCAAACACACCTCCTCAACAAAGCTGTCCTAGTCCACACAGACAACATAACAGCAATGTATTACATACAGAAACAAGGAGGAACACATTCTTTGCAGCTGTCCCATCTAGCGTAAAGTATATGGAAATGGGCCATTCCACAAAAAATATATCTTCTAGCAGAACATCTTCCAGGGGTGAACAATCAGATAGCGGATCTGTTAAGTCGTCAAACTCAACAGATACACGAATGGGAACTTCATCCACAAGTTCTTCAACCGTTCTTCCACATGTGGGGCCAACCAGACATAGATCTATTCGCCACCCATGCAAACGCAAAATGCCCAACCTTCGCCGCCACGTTCCCACACCAGTTTTGCCGCGTGAATCTTTCTGGATTCACTATGCTGTGCATTATTCCGCCATCTCGTGGTTGGGTCCGGATTCGTAGTCTTTTCTTTGTTTTTGTGTTTTTTTTTTGTTGTTGGCCCAGGTGGGCGGCGACGCCCACCATTTGGTGTCTTCGGTGACGTCGTCGCGCCCGGCGGAAGCTCCCACCTTTGGTAGCCATCTTCAGATTCTTTTTCCGCCGTGGGGTCTGGATCGCTGCCGAGAAGTTCCAGAAAGTTTGGACGAAGAATCTCAAAGTCGAAATTTCATCACAGAATATATACTCCTGAGACACCGGACGACGACACTAGTACCGGAGAAGAAGGACGACAAGGTAGAAGGTCCACGACCGAAATCTCGACGCCTACAGAGAATGCGCTCACAGGGGGCTCCCTAAGCGCGGTTATGGACAAGACTCCGTTCAAGTTCTGCAGAAATTGCCACCACAAATACGCCCAAAAGACCAGCACCCAGTCTGCAACCTCTGCTTGCCGCTCGACCACGCCAGCGAAGACTGCAACGCGTGCTCGGCGTTCACCCCGAAGACCCTCCGAGTGAGAGACAGACAGAGAAGGGCGAACTACAGCATGCAGGGCCAGGGACCAGCACCATCTCTCCGAGACCTGGGTCTCTCGAGCGGAGAGGAGGACAACATCGCAGAGTGACCAGAGGACTGCGCTGTCGTCGAAATCGAAAAGAAAACGCTCGAAGGAGGTAAGGGAGTCGCTCGACCCCAAAACACCAAAGCGACGCTCGAAAGAGTGAAGCCAGAATCCTCTAGCGACACTCCGAGAAGTGTAGCAAAGTCCTCGAAGGGAGCGTTGCCGCCGAAACACTCGACGTAAAGCAACAGCACCAAGGGACAAACAGCCGAGCGGATCCTTGGACAAGGACTCTCAATCGGCGAAAGCCTTCGAAAACGAAGGCGTCGAAGGTCGTCCCCGAAGAGGAAACCTCGACACCGAGAAAGGAAGGCCCGGCGTCTGTTTCGACGACCGCGACCGCGAAGAGAGGCACTGCACCACTCGACGCCGAAAAGGCTCACGAGATGGCGAAAAGAAGAGGAGGCTCGAGGCAGAGATGGCGAGCATCCTGCAACGCAAAAAGACTTCGACGAGAAGATGAAACAATACGCTATTCCGTCGAAGCAAGCCCACGAGGCAGTTGAGGAGTTCGAGGTCGAAGTCGACGAGGCCCCGGGACACCCGAACAGCTCGAAGACCAAGACGAGGAATACTACTACTTCGAGGCCGAAGGCGAAGAAGAGATGCTGTCTTACAGGGACTCGGCGTCCTCTGAAGTACAAGACCTAGACTGGCAAGACCTCGACACAGAGTCACCAGAAGAAGGGGTAGACACTTACCCCTCGAGACCTTCGCCGCCAGACGACATCGGAGTCTACAATGAGGTCGTGCTGAAGGCTGCAAAGACTTATGGGGTCGAAATGCAGGAGGAAAAGACAAAAGCAGGTTTCCTCTTCGAAACCCTGCTCCCCCAACAGACAAGGAGCCAATTTCTACCCATGTTACCTGGCGTTCTCGACCAGTGAAGGGAGGCCTTCAGGGAACCAGCAATCTGCAAGGCGGTTACCCCGAGGAGCGAAAAGAAGTATAAGCACTCCACAAAAGATCCTGCATACATACAGGGGTCTGTACCAGCAGACTCCATTATCGCTGCAACAGCCAGGAAGAGGGCCGGTGTGCCCACCAACACAGGCCCACCTCCAGACAAGGAGAGCAAAAGAATAGACCTCACAGGACGTAAGGTGGAGAGGAACGCAGCCATACACTGGCGTATCGCCAACTCCAACGCCCTCATCAGCAGGCATGCATACCAGCATTGGGCAGAAATGAGCCAGCTCATTAAGCACCTGCCAGAAGAACACCAACAAAGGGCCAATTACCTAGCGGAAGAAGGCAAGGCCATCGCGAACACTTGCCTAAAGTCAGCCTTGGACGCAGCAGAGAACTCCAGCAGGCAAATGATGATAGGGATGACTGAGAGGAGACACGCATGGCTCAGGATCTCCGCCTTCAAACCAGAAGTACAGAGCAACATCATCAACACACCGTTTGACGGTGAGAAACTGTTTGGAGCAACAGTTGACAACAAATTAACACAACTAAAGACGGACAACGAAACTGCAAGGTCCATGGGAGCGCTGCAGTTCATGGGAATGAGAAGAGGGAACCCCTCAAGGCGAGCCAGTGGTAGAGGAGGCAATGCACCTACCACTTCACATCAATCACAACAACAAGGGTACCAAGGGAACAACCAGGGCCAAAACCTGCAGGGACAACAGCAGCAGAATTGGCAGTACCAACCCAGAGGACGGTCCTTTCGAGGGCGCGGGTACGGACGGGGACAGGCCCGAAGAGGGCCAGCAGCCCGCCTCAAAGTGACTCCACACACAGAACAAGCCCCCACCGTTAACACCAAGGTTGAGGGGAAGTCCGCAAAAGGAAAAGATAAAGAGCAGAAGCACACAGCAAATAACCACCGAGCATACGACACCAGTGGGAGGAAGAATAGGAAAATTCTCACACAATGGAGGAAAATTACCACGGACAAATGGATACTAAACACCATACAGCACGGGTACTGCATAGACCTCCAAAAACACCCGCCAGGGAGAAGACCAAGACATCGGTCAATACCCGCAAGAGAACTAGCCCTCCTCCGCCTAGAAGCAGAGGAACTGCTACAAAAAGAGCAATAGAGCCAGTTCCAAACAACGAAAGGAACAAGGGAATATACTCAACGTACTTCCTAGTGCCAAAGGTAGACGATACACTAAGACCAATACTGGACCTCAGATTCCTGAACAAGTTCGTAAAAACTCAAAAATTCAAGATGACTTCACTTCAGGAAGTAATACCCCAAATCCAAGAAGGGGATTACATGGCGACCTTAGACCTAAAAGATGCATACCTGCACATACCCGTCAACCGCAAACACAAACGGCTATTAAGATTCGTGATAGGCCACGATCACTACCAGTTCACAGTGCTAGCCTCGGACTAAAGTCCGCACCAAGAGTGTTCACGAAATGCCTAGCAGCAGCTGCAGCGCACCTTCGGAGAAGGAGCATACATGTATACCCCTACCTCGACGACTGGCTGGTAAAAGCAGGATCATACAGACTCTGCAAAAACACATCAAACAAGTCATAGAAACACTGTCCACATTAGGTTTCTCAATACATTGGGAAAAATCGTCAACAGAACCCCAACAAATCAAGATATTCTTGGGGGCACAAATAGACAGCACACAGTCCAAGGTGTTCCCCAGCGACAAGAGAAGTATAGCGCTCCTGAGGGAAACACGTCATTACCGCAAGGGGCAAGTTCTGACAGTGAGGACGGTGAGCATGCTAATGGGAATGATGGCATCATGCATCCACCTTGTCCCGCATATCAGACTGCACATGAGACCGTTCCAGGAATGGATACAACAGCAATGGTCACAAGCCACAGGGAGTTGGGAAGATCTAGTGGTTGTCACACACGCAGTGCAGAAAGAAATAGCGTGGTGGAAAGAAGAGAACATATTACAAGGGAAGCCATTCACACAGCCAACTCCAACAGTGACCATCACAACAGACGCCTCACAGCAGGGCTGGGCGCGCACATGACCAGACTCAGCGTCAGGGGCTCTGGTCACAACAAGATGCAGTGAAACACATCAACTACCTAGAACTCAAAACTGTGTTCCTAGCCTTAAAAGCCTTTCAAAAGCAGCTTTACGGCCAGCGAGTGCTGATACAAACAGACAACACAACTGCAATGTTCTACATCAACAAGCAAGGTGGGACACAATCAGCACCGCTGTCAAGTCTGGCACAACAGATCTGGAGATGGGCCATCCTCTAAGGATAGACCTGCTAGCAATACACCTCCCAGGAATAGACAATGTAGAAGCAGACCGACTCAGCAGGCAGACGTCTGCATCCCACGAATGGGAACTGAACCAACAGGAGGTGCAGCAACTGTTCCAAAAGTGGGGAACACCACGGATAGACCTCTTTGCAACACCCCAGAATGCAAAATGCCAACATTACGCATCCAGACAGCCGGACCAAAGGTCCCTAGGGAATGCCCTATGGATAAGTTGGTCGAACGAATTTGCTTACGCTTTTCCCCGATACCACTGTTACACAAAGTACTCAGCAAATGCAGGAGCAGCAGCATGACACTCATACTGGTGGCACCTCAGTGGGCCAGACAAACATGGTTCTCACAGATAATGGAAATGGCGCAGGAACCAGCACACAGGTTCAGCAGAAGGAAAGACCTCCTCACAATGCAAGACGGGAAAGTGCTCCACCCAGAACCAGACAGCCTCAGCCTAGCAGCATGGCTCCTGAGGACCTAGAATTCGCACACCTCAAACTACCTCCAAGCACCATGGCAGTACTCAGAGAAGCAAGGAGACCCACTACAAGAAAATGCTACATTGCAAAGTGGAAAAGGTTCTCACAATGGTGCATTACAGAGGGACTGCAACGAAAAGTCACAAAAGAATCAACAGTACTGCGATATTTAACACACCTACTACAAAGCGGGCTGAGCTACTCGTCACTAAGGGTTCACCTAGCAGCCATAGTGGCCTACACCAGGGGAGAAGCGGTGAAAAGCTTCTTCACCTCCCAAGTGGTCAAAAGATTCCTGGAAGGGGCTAAAAGAATAGCCCCCTAAAAGGATGCCAGCCCCAAGCTGGAACCTCAACACTGTACTGACACAGTTGATGAAATCACCATTTGAACCCATACACAAGAGCACACTGCACATGCTCACACTAAAAACGGCTTTCTTAGTGGCTATCACGTCACTGCGAAGAGTCAGTGAACTACAGCCTCTCACACTACAAGAGCCCTACTTGCAAATACACAAGGACAGAATTGTCATGAGGACGGACCCACACTTCCTGCCAAAGGTGGTGTCGCGGTTCCATATCAATCAAACAATACAGATACCAAGTTTCTTCCAGAAACCTTCAACACCCTCAGAAAAGGCGCTACACACGCTAGACGCCAGAAGGGCAGTGATGCACTACATAGAAAGGACGAAGGAATGCAGGAAAACAAAACAACTCTTCGTTTCCTTCGCAAGCAGTTTCCTGGGACGACCAGTAACAAAAATACCATTGCACGGTGGATTGCACAAGCAATACAACTCTGCCACAAGCAGGCAGGACAAGAGTTACAAGGGGCCGCCCAGGCTCACTCAACAAGGAAAAGGGAGCAACGGTTGTGTTCCTAGCGAACACACCTATACAAGACATTTGCCAAGCGGCAACATGGTCTTCCGTGCACACGTTCACCAAACACTACTGTGTTGATATCCAAATGAACAAAGAGGCACAAGTAGGACAGAAGGTCTTACAGCACATTTTCAGCAACCAATGCTCATCTTCCACCCAACCACCGCAATAACAAAACCGCTACTAAGTCTATGCACAGCATAGTGAATCCAGAAAGATTCACGCTGCAAAACGAATAGTTTCTTACCTGTCGGTGTAGTTTTGCAGCTTGAAGACTTTCTGGATTCACTAGCGATCCCACCCGCCTCCGCCAGGAAGATAACATAGGAGGTTAAGGGTACAACTAAACTACATACAAGGTTTAAAGGGATCAAAGAATAATTGAAGGATTAAAGGTTAAAGACATAGACAACAAAAACTGTAAGAGGAAAAGAAAAAGAATCCGAAGATGGCTACCAAAGGTGGAGCTCCGCGGAAGCGCGACGACGTCACCGAAGACACCAAATGGCAGGGCGTCGCGCCACCTGGGCCAAAAACAACAAAAAAAACACAAAAACAAAGAAAAGACTACGAATCCGGACCCAACCACGAGATGGTGGAATAATGCACAGCATAGTGAATCCAGAAAGTCTTCAAGCTGCAAAACTACACCGACAGGTAAACTATTCGTTGTCCAAGGGCAATGCGATATGGATGAACTGGTCAGGCACATTTGCGTACGCTTTTCCGCCACTCCCACTCATTCCCCTAGTAGTACGCAAGCTCAAACAGTCTCTCAAAATGATCCTAGTTGCTCCCAGATGGGCACGGCAACCATGGTTCACAACACTCCTGGAACTCTGTCGTTCCACTCCAAAAATTACCTCTCTCCCCAACCCTGCTAACGCAGAACCATGGAGAGATAAGGCACCCAGATCCAGCACAACTGAATCTGGCTCCTGAAATCCTAGAGTTCGGTTACCTTAACCTCCCACCCGACTGTATGAACATTGTTAAAGAAGCCAGACGCCCCACAACTACAGCTTGCTATGCAGCTAAATGGAAAAGATTCGTCATTTACTGCAACAATAACAAAATTCACCCGTTAGATGCTTCAATTCAGAACATTATCTGCTATTTGCTACATCTACAAAGATGCAATCTTGCATACTCATCAATAAGATTACATTTGGCTGCCCTAGCCACCTTCCTACAAAACAGACAACATTTGTCATTGTTTAAAGTACCCGCGATCAAAGGCTTTATGGAAGGCCTGCAAAGAATAATTCCACCTAGACTGTCACTCTCTCCGGTGTGGAACCTAAACATTGTTCTTACTAGGCTCATGAAAAGTAGCCTTCCTTGTTGCAATCACTCTCTCAGAAGAGTAAGTGAGATCCAGGCTTTTAACCATACAAGAACCATTCTTACAAATACATCATAACAAGGTGGTTCTTAGGACAAATCCAAAATTCCTTCCCAAAGTAATCTCTGCTTTCCACCTTAATCAGTAGAGTTACCAGTATTTTTCCAGAACCCTGATTCTGTAGCAGAAAGAGCTCTTCACACCCTTGACCTCAAAAGAGCTCTACTTTACTATATAGACAGGACTAAAGCCTTTAGGAAAACAAAGCAACTATTCGTAGCCTTTGTCCACCTCATAAAGGCAATCCTATTTCCAAAGCTGGAATTGCCAGATGGATAGTAAAATGTATTCAAATATGCTACCAAAAGCAAAACGTACGTTCACAACTCCCCTAGAGCGCATTCAACACGCAAACTAGGGGCTTCCATGGCATTCTTAGGGAACATTCCCTAGAAGACATTTGTAAGGCAGCAACATGGTCTACTACACACACCTTCACCAAACACTATTGTGTAGCTGTGCAGGCAAAGCAACAAGCTTCTGTAGGCCAAGCTGTTCTTAAAACACTTTTTCAAACTACTGCAACAGATACAGGCGACCACCGCTAAGGAGACACTGCTGTACAGTCTATGCACATAGTGTGAATTCTGCAGCTCATATGCCTCGAACGGAAAATGCTACTTACCAGTATGCATCTGTTCTTGGCATGTAGAGCTGCAGAGATTAACACGCCCACCCACCTCCCCGGAACCTGTATCTGTTCCAGTGTTATCTTACTTAAATACATTCTCATGGACATCTTTCTGTTTCTTACAAACTCCGTCATTTCACTTCATGGCGAAAAACAATCTGAGGATGGAGTCGATGCCCATGCGCACTATCGTCCAAGGGAGGAGTCACCTATCTCGTGACTACAAAGACTTCTTCCAAGACAACAACAAGGTTCAAGCATCCGAGCCCAACACCAGATGGCGATCTATGCACATTCCCCTAGAAGACATTTGTAAGGCAGCAACATGGTCTACTACACACACCTTCACCAAACACTATTCTGTAGATGTGCAGGCAAAGCAAACTTCTGTAGGCCAAGCTGTTCTTAAAACACTTTTTCAAACTACTGCAACAGATACAGTTGACCACTGCTAGGGGAGACACTGCTGTACAGTCTATGCACAAGTATGTATTCTGCAGCTCATATGCCTCGAACGGAAAATGCTACTTACCAGTATGCATCTGTTCTTGGCATGTAAGGCTGCAGAATCACATACGCCCACCCGCCTCCCCGGTGCCTCTATCTGTTCCAGCGTTATCTTACTTAGATACTTACACATGGACATCTTTTCTGTTTCTTACAAACTCTATCATTTCCCTTCATGGCGAAAAACAATCTGAGGATGGAGTCGATGCCCATGCGCACTATCGTCCAAGGGAGGAGTCACCTATCTCGTGACTACAAAGACTTCTTCCAAGACAACAACAAACTGCAAACATCCGAGCCCACCACCAGATGGCGATCTATGCACAAGTATGTGATTCTGCAGCTCTACATGCCAAAAACAGATGCATACTGGTAAGTAGCATTTTCCTTATTAACTACTCCTTTAAATTCTTTATCTCCAGAACCCCCCTGTGTGAGAAAGTGCCCTCTTTCTTGCATGGTATGCCCCCACTTTTTGCTGAATTGCTGATGTGCTTTGACTGTGTGCGCCCTGGGCTCCTGCCAATCAGGTACCCAGGGCCTGTGTTCTTCCCTAAAACTGCATTGAAGCCTAAACCCAATTGACATCTTTGGCCACAGGTAAGCCCCTGGTAAATGGTACCACAGGTACCCAGGGCACTGTGACCAGAGAAGGCCCCTATGGGCTGCAGCACTTATTGTGCCACCCTTAGAGGCCCTGTACCCTGACACACACACACTGCCTTTGCAGGCTGCGTGTCTTGTTGCAGAACAAAGTGAAGAGTCGACATGGCACACATCCCTGTGTGCCATGCCCACAAACACACTGCCCTGGCATACCTCAGTCACCCCTCTAGCTGGGTGCCCTATGCCAGTGGTGAGGGTACAGGTGCATGAGCCCTGTACCCCTACAGTACCCAGGTCCATTCCTGGGCACTGTAAGTGCAGTGCTGCCATTAAGAGTTTATGGTGCTTGGGAGCTTGTCATCACGAACTCCACAGCACCATGATGGCTGCATTGAGGACTGAGAAGTTTGGTATCAAACTTCTCAGCACATTAAACCCACACTGATGCCAGTGTGGGATTTAATGTAAAATGCACGACAGAGGGTATCTTAGAGATGCCCCCTGAAACTCGACCAACTCCCAGTGACCTGACTGAGTGGCTGCGCAGGCTGCCACCACCAGACATGTTTCTGGACTCCTGGGTCGAGAGCTTGCTGCTCTGGGGCCTGAAACCATGCACATCCTGGGACGAGGTGCCAATCCTCCCCAGGATGGGCAGGGTTCACGAAGGAGAGGCTTCAAAGGCATATGCCGCCTTTGTGAGCCTCTCCAGACCATTTGCTGCTTTCAGCAACTGGTCCCCACTGGTTCTACCCCCCCACACCCCCCACTTTGGGCGGGAGAACCGGCGGGAAAACAAGTGAGGAAGAGGTGTGCCCACCTCTGCCAACTCCACCCCTAAGGTGGGGGAGGCGAGGTGAAGCACAACCTCGAGTCCCTGCCATCTTGAGGATGGGGGGACCCAGCCAACCAGGGACAGGCTCCTGCCCCCTCCCACTGGAGAGTGGCAGAATAGGGGGTGTACCCACCCCTGGGAAGGGACCCATTGGTCCCTGCCCTTTACCTACCTGTAACGCCCCTAAATTTAGTATTTAGGGGCACCCTGAACCTTCCTTCCTCAGATCCAGCAACCACAAGAAAAAGAAGAGCAGGACGAGAAGCCGTGCAGAGCTAAGAGGACGACGCCCACTGACTTGGCCCCAGCCCTACAGGCCTATCTCCCCTCGAACCTGCTCCTGCAAAACCCCGGCGTGTCCAGCAACCTCAAAAACCCCGGAGGACCTGCCTGCATTCACTTTCCAAGCTGTTTCTCCCGTGAACACCGGACGTGTTTGAACTGCAGCTCCTGGGGCCAGCCAGGAACCGCGAATCCATCCCACTCTGCACCCGCCGAGCCCGGCCCGAGCTAGAGTGGAAAAACACCACGAGGAGGTCCCCCCAGGCGATCCTTACCCGAGATCCGGCGACCCCTGACTTGCCTCAAGCCTCCAGACGACGCCTGCAGCCTCAATCCAGAGGACCCCCCGTACCGCGACCAGAGCGGGTAAGAAAATCCGGCGTCCAAAGGCACCCCTGCACCCGACGCCCCACGGCCTTGTGTGCCCAACCCAGCGGTGCCTAACCATCCCTCTACATCCCAACTTACCCCTCGAAGTGGTGGTAGCTCCTGGAAGATCCTCGTCCCCGAGCCTGCAGTGTTTCTTTGTCCCGGAGAATCTCCATTGAAATCAACAGGGCACCCGACCACAAAACAGCAACCTGCACCCGGCCGCCCTAGTGCCGCTGACGGTGCCCCTTTTGTGCATCACTGACCCTGGGAGACCCATGAGTCTAACCCCAGAACCCTAACTCAAAAGACCGATTACTTACCTTGAAACCGATAACTCATTTTTCCTCATAGGATAACATAGAAACTTTTTGGGAGAAAAAGTGTCAGTGTCGACTTTTGAAAACTACAAATATTCCCTAAAAATCAGCCGAATAACAAAAACGCATTTTCTCAACTGTTTTCAGGAAATGTCCCAGTGCTGAATCTAGGATCCAGCACTGAGTAAGAAAAAGTATCGATAACCTAACTTACCTGCTAAGTGAATTTCCTCCCATAGGATAACATTGGTGATTCTATGTGAAAAAGTGTCAACTTTTGAAATGCAATAATATTCTTTAAAATCGTACCTTTAACCAAAACGCATTTACTCACCTGTTTTCAGGAAATGTCCCAGGGCTGAATCTAGGATCCAGTCCTGTGTTAGCAAAAGTAATCTGAAAAGTAATTAACTGCATTTTACTTAAAAAGCCCATTCAATTGAATGTACTATACCTGCAATGTGTTGCAAACTGCTTACTTAAAACTGTAACCAAAACCAGTACAAGTTACACTGCAATTTTGAACTGTGTGCATACAAGTAATTTACTACTGAAAAGTATTTTTATGCTTACCTGTACCAGGCTTGCTTGGTTCTAGAAATAAAACCACAGTATATTTTTTTATACAAAACAATTGGCCTAGAGTTCAGTTCTTGAGTGTGTGGATTCATTTGCTGACTGAGTGTGTACATCAAATGCTTTACACTGTCCTCTGATACTGCCTTACTGCTCGACCAAGCTACCACTTTAGAGAGTAAGGTTCTATCTAACTTTAACCTCTGCCAAACCTCTGGAGACCCTTGGACTCTATACACACTGTACCTCACTTTGGTGCAGTATATATGAGCCAGTTTCTTACACCCTGTGATCTTTTTCATTTAGATGTAAAAAAATATATAAAAAACAATTTCTATAAATTGGTGTCAATTTCTGTAGTGTTCGTGTATGTCTTCTTTACTTGTTTTGTTGCTATTTAAATGCTTTACACTTGTTCCTTTGTGTAAGCCTGGCTGCTCAGAGCCATAGCTTCCCAAGGTTGAACTAAGGGTTTAACAATTGAAACCTGACTGGTACTGAACTGATTGGTAGTGCATTACATGTGAGGTCACACGACCCCACCATATAATACACCTCATTTACTCACAATGTTTATTTGTGGCTCCACTTTGTCAATTCCGGGGCTGTTTGGATCCAACGCAGAGCCCTACGGTGCCGCCTACTAACACTTGGAACACAGCTGAACAAAGTTTGTGGATCCGGTCTAATGCCTGGGAGTATTCTAAGGTAAGCAATCTGGTGTTAGAGTATCCACCAGAAGGCTTTACCAAAAGTATGTAACTTGTTCTTCGTAATTGATTTCTGGCATTTATGAAAAAAGTCAATGCTGGAATGGCTTATGAATATGCTTGATTTTACAGAAGGCCTCACAGACGTCATATTGTACCATCAACCAGATGACAAGAAAAAGAACAGAGGCTTTTGCTTCCTAGAATATGAAGATCACAAAACCGCAGCTCAAGCCCGACGAAGATTAATGAGTGGCAAAGTAAAAGTCTGGGGTAATGTTGTTACAGTTGAGTGGGCTGATCCAATAGAAGATCCCGATCCAGAAGTTATGGCTAAGGTATTTAAACAATCTGAATTCTGTTCTGCCAATACAGGTTTATTTTATATTTTTGACACTTTTGTCTGCTTCTAGATTGCTGTAAAAGATGTTTTGTATTGGGCTGGCACAAAATATTTGGCATTGGGCGATGCACTATCAGATACACCTCCTGTTAGAGTACCTCCCAGGAATGTGAAATTACTTTGCAGACCACCACAGCTGGACGCACCAACAAGCCTACTCTACCCACAAGTCCTACTCCACTATTTTCAACAATGATGGGGGTTTAGGCAGATGGGACTATTTTTTGCCACTCACTAAAATGCAAAATGCCACAGCTTTGCCTCCTAGTTTCCACACCATGTCCTATGGATAAACTGGTTCTAAAGAAAACAATCCCACCTAAGAGGCAGTAGGGTGGGTCCTTTTACACACGAGGGCGTGCCACAGTTGCAAATAAAGAAAACACCTCACGTTGAAATTTGAAGTTCACTTCCACGGAACTCAATAGTTATAAGCATTGGAAAATATATATATATATGTGATCAAGGGCATCCCATTGCCTGAAACGCGTCATACGGCTATTCTAAAATAAAGAACAGTTTCTGCCACGAATTTTGGGTCCGTGACTCTCTTCCCAACCAACAGGAAGCAGGAGGGAGTCTATACTCTGATCGGATATATATATATGTGTGTGTGTGTGTGTGTGTGTGTGTGTGTGTGTGTGTGTGTGTGTGTGTGTGTGTGTGTGTGTGTGTGTGTGTGTGTGTGTGTGTGTGTGTGTGTGTGTGTGTGTGTGTGTGTATATATATATGTGTATATATTTATATGTTCAAGCCATGTGAGCTGTAGATCACATGCTATGCATAGATCGCCATCTAGTGTTGGGTCCGGATGTTTGCACTTTGTTTTTGTTCGAAGTCTTTCCAGTCACAAGGTAGGTGACTCCTCCTTTCGGTGATAGTGCGCATGGGCATCGACTCCATCCTTAGATTGTTTTTTTTCTGCCATCCGGTTCGGATGTGTATTGCTGCGCTCCGTTAGTTTTCGGACCCCTTCGACGCGCAATCCACTACCCTCGACTGTATTGTTATCGAGCGCGGTTCCCCATTCGACGTGCATCGTCTCACTTTGGAAAACCTTTGATCGGGAAACTCGTGGCAGGCCGTCGGGCCTACCCGCGCCGACCGCACTAGCAGTCGATGGAACGGATTCCCTTCAAGCTCTGTCCCGGGTGTCGTGCTAAGTTTCCACGCACCGACTTGCACAAAGTGTGCAACCTCTGCTTGTCCCCGGAACAAAACGAGAACGACTGCGACGCGTGTCCATCGTTTCGATCGAAAAAGACTCTTCGTGACCGTCTGGCTCGATGACACGAAATGCAACACCAGAGCGGCTCTGCACCGGACATCTTCGGTGAAGATTCCGACACTGAACATCAACCTCAAGGAGCCGAGGAAGAACAACAATATATCTCCTTGTCTGAAGCAGACTCCGACATGGAAGAAGAGGAGCAGATTACTCCGGGTCAGCGTACCGTGAGTAAAGATACCCCTTTGCCCCCTCAACATAAAACAAAGGCTCCGGTCCCTACTCTGCCCTCTGGCCAAGGTCGGCACCGACAAAACGTTTGACGCCCCGCCCTCGGGCCCGGCACCGAAACCAAAAGACATGCCTTCCGGCTCGGGCTTGAGCCGGCCCCACTCTGGCACCGAACCAACACCTTCGGCGCCGAAAGACAAGTCCAAGTCTTCGACACCGAAAGGCTCGGAGCCGAAACCTTCGACGCCCAAAGGCTCAGAGCCGAAACCTCTGACGCCGAAACCGGCTCATAAAGGAAAAGACTCTCCCTCTAAAGAGCCTCGGTCCGATGCGCCGCCTTCGGATCCGAAGCAGAAAAAACTGGTGATCAACCCTCAAACGGGGCATATTCATGCCACTCTTCCAAAAAAACAGAAAATTGACCTATTGGAGGACTACCACATTCCTGTGGGTACTAACACTTCTCCCCCTTATCTTCCACTTCCTTCTCCCATTGATCCCAACTTGCTCATTTCACCGGCAAATTCACCACCACCACTTTCACCTGACCCACAGGATGATGGGGATGGGGATGAGGATCAGGATAGGTTACGGGACACTGACCCATGGGACGATAATCAGACAGACCCAATTACATGTAATGACCCTGATTTGTATCCCTCCAGACCCTCCCCACCTGATGACAACATTGGGTACATTGAGCTCCTTAACAGGGCCGCTCAATATCATAGGGTGGAGCTCCATAGGGAGCCTTTAGACGAGGATTTCCTCGTTGAAACACTTACTTCTTCCCAAAGAGCTACTCACACCTTCCCAATGCTCAAAGGCATGTTAAAGCACACGGATGAGGTATTTAAAGACCCTGTAAGGGCAAGGATAATTACACCTAGGGTGGACAAAAAATACAAAGCCGCTCCTACCGACCCTGTTTACATTAGAGGCCAGCTGCCCTTAGACTCTCTTGTAGTTTCCAACGCTCGCAAGAGAGCTAATTCACAAACCACAGGTGAGGCCCCTCCTCCTGATAAGGAGTCTAAGCTAATTGATGCCTCGGGCAAAAGAGTGGCTTCACAGGCAGCAAATCAGTGGCGCATTGCCAACACTCAAGCTCTGTTGGCTTGTTATGATAGGGCTCATTACGATGAGTTAGAGAAACTCCTACAACATTTACCTGATGAATACAAATCTAAGGCTAATGACCTTATTCAGGAAGGTAAACTTATTACCAATACATCCATTAGGTGTGCCCTAGATGCAGCAGACACAGCAGTTCGTGCAGTCAACACCAGTATGCTATTACGCAGACATGCTTGGCTGAGAATATCAGGCTTCAAGCCGGAGGTGCAAACCTCCATCCTTAACCAACCGTTCGATAAGGAGCATCTCTTTGGCCCAGTTGTTGATACCTCGCTGGAAAAAATGAAGAAAGACACTGAGTTCGCAAAGTCCATGGGGGCTTTGCAGTTACCTGCCACTAGGGGCTCCTTTTGCCACTCCTTTTACAGTGGTGGTTCAAAAACGGTGTCCACCGAAAATCCCTCCTTCTCTTACAAGGGCAATATAACCAATCCCCCTCTTCAAGAGGTTATTTCAGAGGAGGTTTTAGAGGAAACTATGGTAAGGGAAGAAGCAGAGGTAACTCTACCCGCACTTCCCCCGCAAACAAACAGTGACTTCCTTCCGTTATCCCCCCAATTATTCCACTCCTGTCGGGGGGACAGCTCTACCAATTCCTGCCTGTCTGGAATTCAATCACCTCAGACAAGTGGGTACTACAAATTATCCAGTATGGTTACTGCCTGGAGCTTACAGACACTCCCCCCAAATATTCTTCCAAGATCACATGCAATGTCACCAGAGCATCTCACCCTCCTAAAGCAGGAGGTTCTCTCTCTCTTGGAAAAACACGCTATAGAGCCAGTCCCATTACAATACCAGGGGACCGGGGTATACTCCCTGTATTTTTTAATTCCCAAAAAGGACGGCTCTCTCAGGCCTATACTAGACCTTGGAGAACTAAATCTGTACATTCAGTCGGACCACTTTCACATGGTCACACTCCAACAAGTGCTCCCACTCCTTCAGCAAGGCGACTTTTTGTCCACCTTGGACTTAAAGGATGCCTACTTCCATATTCCCATTCACCCTGCTCACCGGAAATACCTCAGGTTTGTGGTGGACGGGCAACATTATCAATTCAAAGTACTCCCTTTCGGGGTAACTATAGCACCCAGGGTTTTCACCAAGTGTCTGGCAGTAGTCGCTGCTCATCTAAGAAGACAGCACATTCACGTCTTTCCCTACCTAGACGACTGGCTAATAAAAGCCAGCTCGCAACAGAGCTGCATAAGACACACACGGAAAACAGTCCAACTGCTTCACGACCTGGGGTTCACAGTAAACCTCTCCAAATCTCATCTCCAACCATCCAACACAGAAGTGTATCTGGGAGCCACAATAAACACTCGGAAAGCTCTAGCATATCCCAACCCAGTCAGGATACGCAACATGCAAACTCTAATAGCGCAGTTTCAGCCTCAACACTCAATACCAGCTCGAGTGTTCATGCAATTGTTAGGAATGATGGCATCTTGCATTTTAATCGTTCCTTATGCAAGACTCCAAATGCGTCCCCTACAGGAATGCTTTGCACGTCAGTGGAACCAGGCTCAAGGTCAGTTATCAGATCTAGTGTTGGTGGATGGCCGCACTCCTCGCTCTCTGCAGTGGTGGAACATACAAAACCTTTCCAAGGGGTGGCCATTCCTCGACCTGGTTCCACAGATAGTACTAACAGCAGACGCATCGCTCACTGGTTGGGGAGCTCATCTTCAAAAACATACCATTCAGGGCATGTGGTCTCTGCAACAAAAACAACTCCACATAAACCATCTAGAAATGCTAGCAATTTTTCTAGCATTGAAAGCCTTTCAACTTCATCTACTAGGCAAAGCTGTCCTGATTCGCACAGACAACATGACAACAATGTACTACATACAAAAACAGGGGGGGACAGACAATCTCCAGCTCTCACAGGCAGCCCAGAGCATCTGGAAATGGGCCATACCTCAAAAAATATATCTCCTTGCAGAACACCTTCCAGGAGTAAACAACCAGATTGCAGATCTGCTCAGTCGTCAACGACGGCAGATCCACGAATGGGAACTCCACACTCGTTCTTCTCCCATTCTTCCAAATGTGGGGCTTCCCAGAGATAGATCTGTTCGCCACCCACCTAAGTGCAAAATGCCCAAACTTCGCATCCAGGTACCCGCACCCATTGTCCAAAGGCAATATGCTATGGATGAATTGGTCAGGGATATTTGCTTACGCTTTTCCGCCTCTCCCACTCATTCCATTAGTGATTCGGAAGCTCAGACAGCAGTCCCTGACACTAATCCTAGTTGTTTCCACATGGGCCCGTCAACCCTGGTTCACAACGCTGTTGGAGTTATCAGTAGTTCCTCACCAAAAACTACCCTTACTAACTCCATCACCCAAACTCCTCATCCACGCACACAAGGCACTCCACAAGACTGGCCCAGCCTACCTCAACAGACGACTCTTCTTCTACGTCCCCAACCGCCAGCTCCGCCGACCTCTCCCTCGCCACCGTCCCTCGCATTCGAAGAACAACCACCGGCGGCAGATCCTTCTCACACCTCGCCGCCAAGACCTGGAACATCCTTCCACTAAGCCTACGACAGACCCAAGACCTGCTGACCTTCAGGAGGCTACTCAAGACCTGGCTGTTCGACAGTAGCAGCACCCCCCCCCCCTTCCCTCTCCCCAGCGCCTTGAGACCCTCGCGGGTAAGTAGTGCGCTCTACAAATTCTGTGATTGATTGATTGACACCTTACTCCCAATCTTCTCACTCAGAACCATGGAGAGATAAGACATCCAGATCCCAGTCATCTCAACCTTGCGATCTGGCACCTGAAGTCCTAGAGTTTGGTTATCTTAATCTTCCGCCAGACTGCATGAATATTATCAAAGAGGCTAGGCGCCCTACCACAAGAGCTTGCTATGCAGCAAAGTGGAAGCGGTTTGTCGTTTACTGTAACAACAATCAAATCAATCCGCTAGACGCTTCGATACAAAACATTATTTGCTATATATTACATCTACAGCGTTCCAATTTAGCGTACACATCCATACGCTTACATCTAGCTGCAATAGCTGCATATCTACAAAACAGACAGCAGTTGTCTCTTTTTAGATTGCCTGCTATTAAAGCATTTATGGAAGGACTTAAAAGAATCATTCCCCCCAGACTTCCACCTGCTCCAGTGTGGAATCTCAACATAGTTCTTACAAGACTCATGGGTCCACCTTTTGAGCCATTGCACAAATGTGAACTACAATTTCTCACTTGGAAGGTAGCCTTCCTCATAGCCATCACATCTCTGAGAAGAGTAGGTGAGCTTCAGGCACTAACCATAGAAGAGTCATTTTTACAAATGCATCAAAACAAAGTGGTTCTTGGGACTAACCCCAACTTTTTACCTAATGTCATTTCTGCCTTTCATATCAACCAATCTGTTGAGTTACCTGTGTTCTTCCCTCAACCAGATTCAGTGGCAGAATGTGCTCTTCACACATTGGATGTCAAAAGAGCATTACTATACTTCATTGAAAGAACAAAACCTTTCAGGAAAACAAAGCAACTTTTTGTTGCTTTTGCTCCACCACATAAAGGCAATCCAATATCAAAATCGGGTATTGCAAGATGGATAGTTAAGTGCATTCAAATATGCTACATTAAAGCTAAACGCACATTAACAATTCCCCCTAGAGCGTATTCCACTCGCAAACTAGGGGCCTCTATGGCATTTTTAGGAAATATTCCCATAGATGACATCTGCAAAGCTGCAACATGGTGTACACCACACACCATTACAAAACACTATTGCATAGATGTGTTAGCTAGACAACAGGCTAGTGTGGGCCAGGCAGTTTTACGTACACTATTTCAGACAGCTGCAACAGCTACAGGTTAGTCACCGCTTTGGGACATAACTGCTATATAGTCTAGCATATCATGTGATCTACAGCTCACATGCCTCGAACGGAAAATGCTACTTACCACAGTATGCATCTGTTCTTGGCATGTAGAGCTGTAGAATCTCATGCGCCCACCCGCCTCCCCGGGTACCTATACCTGTTGCATTACTATCTTACTTAGATACAATATACATGGACATCTCTCGTCTTTACTACTCTTACTAACTCCATCATCACCCTTTACGGCAAAACAATCTAAGGATGGAGTCGATGCCCGTGCGCACTATCACCGAAAGGAGGAATCACCTACCTCATGACTGGAAAGACTTCTTCGAACAAAAATAAAGTGCAAATATCCGGACCCAACACTAGATGGCGATCTATGCATAGCATGAGATTCTACAGCTCTACATGCCAAGAACAGATGCATACTGTGGTAAGTAGCATTATATATATATATATATATATATATATATATATAGTGTTTTTGTGTGTGTGTGTGTGTATGTTCGAGGCATGTGAGCTGTAGATCACATGCTTTGCATACTCCTGCCATCTAGTGTTGGGTCTGGATGTTTGCAAGTTGTTTTTGTTCGAAGAAGTCTTTCCAGTCACGAGGTAGGTGACTCCTCCTTTCGGTGATAGTGCGCATGGGCGTCGACTCCATTGTTAGATTGTTTTTTTCCGCCATTGGGTTCGGACGGATATTGCTGCGCTCCGCTTCGGAATCGATCCTCTGGTTCCCCTCGGATCGTACTTCTCTCTACCTTGACGGTATTGTTTTAGAATGCGCTTTCTCTTTCCGTGGTTCGATTAGAATTTCAAGATTTCGACCGGAAGATCTGCGAGTGGCCTTCCGGCCCATCCGCGTCAGTTTGGCTCCTCGTCTATGGAACGGACTCAATTTAAATTCTGTCCACTGTGCCACACGAAATATCCGCGTACGGACTCTCATCCGGTGTGTAATTTGTGCTGGTCCCCCCCGAGCACAAAGAGCAAGACTGCGACACGTACCGATCCTTCAGATCAAAGAAAACTCTCCGCGATGGTCGGGCTGGACGTCGAGAGATGCAGCGGTTGGATGTCACACCGGACCTCTTCGACGAAGATTCCGAACAAGAAGAGGTATCCGGAAGAGCTGGCTTCAGCCGCGTCTGACTCCGGATCAGACTTACAGATCGACCTTGAGGATGATGATGTGCCGCAGGGACAAGGGGACGTGAGTACAGAAGACACCTTCTTCTCCCCCCCCCTCCCCCCCACCCCGGTCCCTAAATAAATCTAAGGCTTCGGCAGCACCTCCGCCTATAGGCCAAGGTCGGCACCGAGAAGAGGTTTGTCACTGAAACACTCTGAAAAGCCTCCCAGCTCGGGGCGAGTTGGCCAGAGCCCACTTCCGAGACGAAACCTTTGAGCTCTAAATCCAAGATGGGTTCCGAACCGAAACCCAAGAAACAACCCTCCGAGTCGAAACCCTCGGCACTGAAAAGACATTCTGGCTCGGCTTCGCAAGCTTCGGTGCCGAAAAGCAAAGAGTTGCCTACAAACAACCGGATCCAAACATAGACACTGTACCTCCTAAATTTGATCTGAAACTGAAAAACCTGTATATTCACCCCGACACAGGGCATATCCATGCTAAACCACCATCTAAACACAAGCTTTCTGATGATGACAGCCAATGCAAAATTCCATTGAAGAAAAGTGTAGGCACTAGTCCTTTCCATACACTTCCATCCCATCCTCCTCCCTCTCCACCACAGCTTGATCCATTACATATTACACATAGTCTGTCTCCTCCACCTCAATTTGACGCAGGTGACACTGACGATGATGATGATGCACAATTACCAGATCCTTGGACGGACTACACAACTGATCCTCCACAGGATACAGACCCAGATCTTTATCCTGCCAGGCCATCTCCACCTGATGACAATCTGTCATGGCAACAGCTTATTGCTAGAGCAGCAGAATACCATGGGGTGGAGCTACATAAAGGGTCTTTAGAGGAAGATATTCTCTTTGACACTCTAGGATCACATAGATAAAGTCAGACACTACCTATGCTCAAGGGTATGTTAAGGCACACAGACAATATTTTTAAAGATCCTGTCTGGGCTAGAATCCTTACTCCTGGAGTAAATAAAAAATATAAATCTTCCCCCACAGTTACTACTTGACTCTTTAGTGGTATCAAATGCTAGAAAGAGAGCTAACTCAAGCATCTGGGGATGCCCCTCCCCCAGATAAAGAATCTAAGCTTATCGATGCTCCGGGCAAACGTGTAGCTGCGCAAGCAGCTAATTAATGGCGTATTGCTAATACGCAGGGCTTACTAGCAAGATACGATGGAGCCCACTGGGACGAAATGGAACAGTTACTTCAGTTTCTCCCTGAGGAGCATAAGGCAAAGGCTCAGGATTTAGTCCAAGAAGGGAAACTAATTTCTAATGCCTCTATCAGATGCGCTCCTGATGCAGCTGACACCGCAGCTAGAGAGGTAAATACTAGCATCTTACTACGACGACATGCATGGTTAAGGATATCAGGATTCAAACCTGAAGTCCAACAGTCCATCCTAAATATACCTTTTGGTAAAAAACATTTTTTTGGCCGTGAAGTCGATCTAGCGCTCGAACAAATGAAAAAGGACACCGATGTAGCAAAATCAATGGGAGCGCTTGTCTCCCTCAAATAGAGGTTCCTTTCGGTGCTTTTTTATAGGGGAGGGTCCAAATCCACAGGCACTGACCAGAACACTTCCTCCTACAAAGGCAATTCCCAATCATCTTTTACAAGAGGATTTTTCAGAGGAGGTTATAGGGGAAATAGTCCCAGGGGCAGAGGTAAAAACACCACACCTCGCACTTCCCCTTCCTCAAGTAAACGGTGACTTCCCAACACTTCCCTCCGACTATTCCACACCTGTCGGAGGAAAACTTCAGGACTTTCTCCCCATTTGGAAATCTATAACAACCTACAAATGGGTGCTTGGAATTATCCAACATGGTTATTGCCTGGAGCTTATCAACTATCCTCCAAACATGTCTCCTCGATCTCACAAAATGTCACCAGACCACCAGCACTTGCTTCAACAAGAAGTGCAATCTTTATTACGCAAAGGGGCTATAGAACCAGTCCCACTTCAGCACCAAGGGACGGGTTTATTCCCTTTACTTTCTGATTCCCAAAAAGAACGGCTCCTTGAGACCTATTCTAGATCTCAGAGAGTTAAACAAATACATATTGTCAGAGCACTTTCACATAGTTACTCTTCAACAAGTACTTCCCCTCTTGCGGCAGGGTAACTTTATGTGTACTCTAGATCTAAAAGACTCCTACTTTCATATTCCAATTCATCCCGTTCATCACAAGTACCTCAGGTTTGTGATAGCAGGCAAACATTAGCAGTTCAAGGTACTTCCATTTGGCGTCACCACAGCCCCCAGAGTGTTCACCAAATGTCTCACAGTAGTAGCCGCTCATCTCAGAACACAATGTATACATGTCTTCCCTTACCTGGACGACTGGCTTATCAAAGCGGGCACTTACCAGAACTGTATACTACACACTAGGACAACAGTACACCTACTTCATCAGTTGGGTTTCACAATAAATGCACTGAAATCTCACCTGTGTCCGGCACAAGTTCAGTCTTATCTGGGAGCTTCCCTCAACACTCTCAAAGCTCTAGCCACTCCCAATGTAGCCAGGATT
>CAWUFW010004936.1:925000-1065000 GCA_963921515.1 Calotriton arnoldi | reverse complement strand
TGGTAAACTTATTGCGTCACAAGCTGCAAATCATTGACGGATTGCCAATGCCCAAGCTTTATTGGCCAGGTACGACAGGGCTCACTATGACGAGCTTGAAAAGCTCATGCAACACCTTCCTGACTAGTACAAACAAAAGGCCAACGACCTTATACAAGAGGGGAAATTGATCACAAACACCTCAATTAAATGTGCGTTCGACACGGCTGATACCGCATCTCGCGCCATTAACACTAGCGTTTTGTTGCGCAGGCACGCTTGGCTCTGAGTCTCCGGATTCAAACAGGAGGTGCAATCTGCTATTCTAAATCAGCCCTTTGATCAAGAACATCTTTTCGGGCCCTCAGTTGACACAACTTTAGAGAAAATGAAAAAAGATACGGACACTGCTAAGTCCATGGGGGCCTTACAATTCCCTTCCCCTAGAGGTTCTTTTCGCCGCTCCTTCTACAGAGCTGGCTCCAAAACCATTGGCTCAGAACATCCCTCTTCTTCCTATAAAAGCCCCACTCAAACGTCCTCCAAAGGATACTTTCGCGGAGGCTACAGAGGCAACAATGGTAAGGGAAGAGGTCGCAGCAACAATAACCGCAACTCCCCTACCACCAAACAGTGACTTCCCTGCCCTTCCCCCCGATCATCCCACTCCTGTCGGGGACGTCTCACAGTTCCTACCTGTCTGGAATTCAATCACAACAGACAAGTGGGTAAGACAAATTATCCAGTATGGTTACTGCCTGGAACTCACCTCTACTCCCCAAATATTCCTCCCAGACAACGTCCAATGTCCTCGGAACATCTGACACTTCTAAAACAAGAGGTTCTCTCTCTATTACAAAAGCATGCAATAGAACCAGTCCCCTTGCCTCATCAAGGCACAGGGGTTTACTCCCTCTATTTCCTAATTCCAAAAAAGGACGGCTCTCTCAGGCCCATATCGGACCTCAGACCGCTAAACCTCTACATTCAGTCGGATCACTTCCTCATAGTCACTCTCCAACAGGTGCTCCCACTGCTTCAACAGGGCGACTTTCTCTCCACTCTGGATTTAAAGGACGCCTACTTTCATATTTACATTCACCCCGCTCACAGGAAATATCCTAGGTTCGTGGTAGATGGTCAACACTTCCAATTCAAGGTCCTCCCATTCTGGGTGACTACAGCACCCAGAGTCTTCACCAAGTGTCTCGCAGTAGTTGCGGCCCACTTACGAAGACAGCACATTCATGTCTTCCCTTATCTAGACGACTGGCTCATAAAAGCCAAGTCACACAGCAGCTGTGTGCAACACACACACAAAACAATCCAACTGCTTCACAACTTGGGATTCACGGTAAACCTCACCAAATCCCACCTCCAACTGTCCAGCATACAACAATATCTAGGGGCTACAATAGACACTTCAAAAGCTCTAGCATACCCCAACCCAGTCAGGATAAGCACCATACAAGCTCTAATAGCAAAACTTCAGCCTCAACGCTCACTACCAGCGTGTGTGTTCATGCAACTAATCTGGATGATGGCCTCTTGCATTCTCATCGTCCCTTATGCAAGACTCCAAATGCCTCCCTTACAGGAGTGTTTCGCACGGCAGTGGAACCAGGCTCAAGGTCAGCTAACTGATCTGGTGTTGGTAGACGACCGCACCCATCGCTCTGTGCAGTGGTGGAACACACAAAACCTTTCCAAAGGGTGGCCGTTCCTCGACCCGGGTCCACAGATGGTGCTAACAGCAGACGCATCGCTCACCGGCTGGGGAGCTCATCTTCAAACCCATACCATTCAGGGCATATGGACCCCTCAACAAAAACAATTCCACATAAATTACCTGGAATTGTTGGCAACCTTCTTAGCGTTAAAATCTTTTCAACTCCACCTCATAAGCAAAGCTGTCCTAGTCCGTACAGACATGACAGCAATGTATTACATACAAAAACAGGGGGGGGGGCACACTTTCTGCAGCTTTCACACCTAGCTCAAAGCATATGGAGATGGGCCATTCCTCAAAACATATATCTCCTTGCAGAACACCTCCCCGGAGTACACAATCAAATTGCAGATCTACTCAGTCGCCAAACACAGCAGATCCACGAATGGGAACTTCATCCTCAAGTTCTGCTTCCATTCTTTCAAATGTGGGGCCACCCAGAAATAGACCTGTTCGCCACACACCAAAACGCAAAATGCCCAAGCTTCGCATCCAGGCATCCACACCCATTGTCCATTTCTCCAAATCCATCATAACAAAGTGGTTCTTAGGACTAACCCAAAATTTCTACGTAAAGTCGCCTCTGCTTTCCATCTTAACCAGTCTGTAGAACTCCCAGTGTTTTTCCCTCTACCAGACTCAGTAGCAGAACGAGCTCTTCACACGCTAGACGTAAAAAGAGCAATACTTTACTACATTGAAAGAACAAAATCCTTTAGAAAGACTAAACAACTTTTTGTGGCTTGCTCCCCACCTCATAAAGGCAATCCTATCTCAAAAACAGGGATTGCAAGGTGGATTGTTAAATGCATGCAAATATGCTATACTAAAGCAAAACGCACCTAAATCATTCCCCCAAGGGCTCACTGCACACGTAAACTAGGGGCATCTATGGCATTCTTAGGGAACATTCCCCTAGATGACATCTGCAAAGCAGCAACTTGGTCTACACCACACGCATTCACAAAACACTATTGTGTAGACGTGCAAGCAAAACAGCAAGCTAGTGTGGGCCAAGCTGTATTAAGAACACTTTTTCAAACCGCTGCAACAGATACAGGTAGCCACCGCTAAGGAGGTAACTGCTGTATAGTCTTATGTACAAGTATACGATCTACAGCTCATATGCCTCGAACGGAAAATGCTACTTACCAGTATGATCTGTTCTTGGCATGTAGAGCTGTAGATTCGTATACGCCCACCCGCCTCCCCGGATACCTCTATCTGTTCCAGTACTATCTTACTTAGATACATTACACATGGACATCCTTTTCTATTTCTTACTAACTCCATCATAACCCTCCATGGCAAAACAATCTGGAGATGGAGTCGATGCCAGTGCGCACTATCGTCCTAAGGAGGAGTCTCCTACCTCGTGACTACAAAGACTTCTTCCAAGACAAAAACAAAGTGCAAACATCCGAGCCCAGCACCAGATGGCGATCTATGCACAAGTTTTTCGAATCTACAGCTCTACATGCCAAGAACAGATGCATACTGGTAAGTAGCATTTTCCATATGTGTGTTAATGTGTGTGTATATATATATGTGTATATTTATGTGTATATATATTTATTTATTTAATGAGTTTTATATAGCGCTGGCTAGACCCGTAAGTATCAGAGCGCTTTACATTCGGTTAAACAATGTTAGACAATGATAATAATTACAAATTACGTTAAAATAAGCAACACAATGAAAGAGGAAGGAAAGGTGAGAGAAGTAGGAAGGAGGGGGGGAAGGGGGGGTGTGACAGGGGGAGGGAGGGAAAAGACGGCGGGAGAGACAAAGGGAAGTCTGCCCAAAGACCGACTGGGTAGGTGACGTCCGAGGAGGGAGTCCCCAGCCTGTCACCCCTATAGCTAAACAAGGTAGCTCCATCGGTCCTCAGTCAAATAGCTAGGTCTCAACTGACGAGGGAAAGTTCACATAAGGAAGTCCAGTGGATAAACATGGTGGTAACTATGAGCAAGGACGGGAGAGGGCAGGGGTCAATAGCTGGAAAGAAGAGAAGAGTGGAGCGGTAGGGGGTAGGGTGAAGGGGGAGGAGGGAGATAAGGTCAAGGAGAGACGCAGGAGAGTTTGCCCAAGGACCGGCTGGGTAGGTGATGGCCAAGGAGGGAATCCATAGCCCATCTCCTCTTTAGCTCGCGAGGTAGCTCCACCGGGCGTTAGTCAAATTGGCTGGGTCTCAGCTGCCGATGGAGGGTTCACAGAGTCAATGACTGAGGCGACCATCTTGAGGACAGGCGGGGGTGGGGGGGGGGTGGGGGGGGTGAATTAGTCCTTGATGTATGAATTCAGAGGATCCCCATAATTTTCTATAATCCGGATGAAAGGGGGTGCAAACAGAGCAGAGGATCAGCATGATGAACCGAGCCAGGGTCAGCATGTCTTTAGGAGGAACGAGTGAAGACGAGTGAAAAACCGCCATTAATTAGGAGAACCTCAGTTTAGAGTTCAGTTACCGCAGCAAGGTAAACAATGATGATTAGCTAAGGGAATGGACAGTGAACTCACTGGAGTACTTGAACCGGCTGAAATCAGATCGTCAGATGGCTCATTAGCAGGCTCCCAAGGTTGAGAAAAACTTAATAGGAGCTGGGCACCATTTTGAGAATCTGCAAAGGCGCTGGCACTCTGTGGGCACAAAAGAGGAGCGAAGCGATGCAGGATGTGATCCCAATGGCATGGGACGTGGGCGACACAGTGGATTGAGAGTGAAGCGCTCCTTACACTCCGCAGACAGTTAAAGCGCTGGGTGACTATGCGCAAATGTCTCTATTACGAGTGTCTATTATGGCCGTCATCTTAGGGTCAGGTCAAATCTGAAAGAAGCTCGACGCGATGATAAAATAAGCTTGAATTGTTGAAAAGTGGTGGTACCTTAACCGGAGACGGAGGCAGCTTAAATCCCCGTGAAGCGGCTGTTCAGGTGGGTGATCCGGCGTGTAATTGATCCACATCACAGCAGATACGGGTGCCACACGATGTCCGCCATTTTGAGTTACCGCATTTTCCCGGTCGGCGAAGTTAGTGGCAGTGATTATGTTGAAATTAGCATGCTTCGATGTCCGCTGGTGGCATTATACAGTGCTGCGCTTCCCCGGAAACCGATGTCTGGAGTTCGTTCTGCGATCCGCGGTGGACTCTGGAGTCCGCTCTGTCCCTCGCTCAGTATCCTCTGGGGCTGTCACACCCGGTGATCTGGGGCCGAGCGGAAGGGGGGATGTCTCGGTTCCAGGTGTCGCGCGGCTGCGCTCTTCATGCGAGTGTGGCCTGTCTGTCGCAGGAGGTCCTTACTGTCTTGACCGGTGGGAGGAAGCAGGTCTCCGATCCCGTGGCGCACGTTCTCGTTGCGGGTGCCGGGGTAGAAGGGCTGAGGCTCTGCAGTTCGAGTTCGAGCTAAACTGCATGTAAGCGAAGTCATGAAACGTCGTTTCATCTGTTTGAGTTCCGTTGCCGTAGAAATGTGCTTGTTGATGTCGGATGGCTTGGTTATCGGGGGATATCAACCGATCTGGTAATCCCCAACCGGGAGCTCTGGGGAAGAGCTCCTACGCGGCGGCCATCTTGTATCCTCGAACCAGGTTACCATATATGTTCGAGGCATATGAGCTGCAGATTGTACACTATGCATAGATCGCCATCTGGTGTTGGGCTTGGATGCTTGCACTTTGTTGTTGTCTTGGAAGAGTCTTTTGTAGTCACGAGATAGGTGACTCCTCCTTTGGACGATAGTGCGCATGGGCATCGATTCCATCCTCCGATTGTTTTTTTCCGCCATTGGGTTCGGATGTAACTTCTGCGCTCCGGTTCGGCACCATATTCTCCAAACCTTTTCGACGCGCAAACTATCAAAAAACTAGACGGTATTGTTTTCGATCGCGTGATCTTCGACGCGCACCTCAACTACTCGATTCCGGTCGTCGACCCTGGCCGTTAAGCCTATCAACGCCGTTCGGGCCTACAGCTCATGGAAAGGACTCCACTTAAAAAATGCCCCCAGTGTGGAGCTAAATTTCCACACAGTGACCACCACAAGGTCTGTAACTTATGTCTCTCGCCCGAACACGACGAGAACAATTGCCAAGCCTGCGCCTCTTTTACATCTAAAAAGACCATTCGTGATCACCGGGCCCGACGACACATCATGGCGCAGCGAGCAGCTCCGGTACCGGTGGACATCTTCGATGAAGGCCCCGATGTCCCGTAGGACGATTCTGAGGACCTGGAAATCGTGTCCGAAGCAGGCGACTCAGACTGCCACATCACTCCTGGTCAACGAGTGAGTACAACTGCCCCTACCCCAACTCCACCCCAAAAAAAGAAGGCCCTGGTCAAGACTTCGCCTGCTGGCCCCAGTCGCGACCAAGAACAAGCTTCAGAAGCCCCGCCCCTGGGCCCGGCTCCGAAGATAAGGGACAAGCCTTCCGGTAGCTCTGGACGGAGCAAACCGCATCTGTGTTCCGCAGGCACCATCGGCACCGAAACCGAGCGTACAGCCTACTCCCAAAAAGACATCGGCACCGAACACCTCGACGCCGAAAGGAAAGCCATCGGATCCGAAACCAAAACCTTCGGAACCGAAAAGGATTTCCGCCTCCACAGCTAAGCCAAAGGACCCCAAACCATCTCCCAAGGCCTCGGAGCAGAAATCTAAACCTCGCTCGGACCCGAAGAAATCGGCGCCGAAAGCGGTTACCGAAGAGGAAGAACTTTTTCGGCCGGATCCTATTGATCCAAAACAAAAAACTCTCCACATAGACCCCAAAACAGGACATTTGGCTGCTGTTCCACACAAGAAGAGGAAACTGGACACACCAGGCACTCCCGTAGTGCCTGTGAAAAAAAGACTGTGCCACTTCACCTATACAACCCTCTTCTCCTATTCTTCCTCCTAACCCTGTCTCTCCTCCACATTCTCCTATACTTCTACCAAATTCACCACCACCACAGGATGATGAAGATCTAGGGGATGGGGGGGGAGGCAACAATGACCCTTTCACTGACCCTGATGACGATACAGATGTACCACAGGACAATTGGGACGATTATAATGACCCAATAGATCCTCCAGACCTCCCTGATCCCCATGCATATCCAACAAAGCCATCTCCCCCAGATGACAATATTGGCTTTGGTCAGCTTGTAAATAGAGCTGCTCTCTACCATGGGGTTCAGATGCATTCTGACCCTGCAGACGAGGACTTTCTTCTAGACACCTCTGAACAGTCACAAAAAACTGTACAAACCCTGCCAATGTTAAAGGGTGTCATTAAACATGCCCCCGACATATTCAAAGACCCTGTTAGGGCTAGAATTCTCAATCCCAGGATTGACAAAAAATATAAACCCGCTCCCAATGATCCCACCTACATCAAGGGTCAACTACCTTTAGACTCACTCGTGGTAGCTAATGCTAGGAAACGTGCCAACTCTCAGACCTCCAGTGAGGCACCACCTCCGGATAAAGAGTCTGTTAGATGCTTCCGGCAAGAGAGTTGCCGCCCAAGCAGCTAATCACTGGCGGATAGCCAACACACAGGCATTACTTGCTAGGTATGATAGGGCTCACTATGACCAACTAGAAACCCTATTACAACATTTACCTGATCAATATAAAACCAAGGCAGATTTAATTCAGGAGGGCAAATTAATAACCAATGCTTCAATGAAGTGTGCCCTTGACGCAGCTGACACAGCCTCTATGTCCATTAACACTAGTGTACTACTCAGATGGCATGCCTGGTTACGCATCTCAGGCTTCAAACAGGAGGTACAAACAACAATCCTCAATTAGCCGTTCCATCAAGAACAACTCTTTGGACCGGCTGTAGACACCACTCTAGAGAAAATGAAAAAGGACACAGACTGCTAAATCCATGGGGGCATTAGTCTCCATCCACACGTGGTTCCTTTCGTCGCTCCTTCTATAGAGGAGCATCCAAAAAGATCGGAACAGACACCGCCTCTTTTTCCTACAAAAACACCACGCAAACATCCCCCAACAGAGGATATTTTAGAGGCGGATACCGGGGAAATAACAAAGGGAGAGGCCGAGGTAACAACACTTGCGCCTCCCCCACTAATAAGCAGTGACTTCCCTCCAGACCATTCCACCCCGGTCGGAGGGAGACTATCACAGTTCCTACCTGTCTGGAATTCCATCACTACAGACAAGTGGGTAAGGCAAATTATCCAGTATGGTTACTGCCTGGAACTTACAGCAACCCCACCCACCATACCACCCAAACAGCGTCCAATGTCCACGGAACATCGCACACTTTTAAAACAAGAGGTTCTCTCACTGCTTCAAAAGCAAGCAATAGAACGAGTTCCCTTACAGCATCAAGGAACAGGGGTTTACTCGCTGTATTTCCTAATCCCCAAAAAGGACGGCACCCTAAGACCAATACTCGACCTCAGACCCCTCAATCTTTATATACAATCAGATCATTTTCATATGATCATTCTTCAACAGGTCCTCCCACTACTTCAACAAGGCGACTTCCTTGCCACACTAGGTCTCAAGGACGCCTACTTCCACATTCCCATACACCCAGCTCACAGGAAATATCTAAGATTCATAGTGGACGGACAACACAATCAGTTCAAAGTCCTTCCATTCGGAGTGACCACTGCACCCAGGGTGTTCACAAAGTGCCTTGCAGTCGTAGCAGCACACTTAAGAAGACAACAAATCCATGTCTTTCCATACCTCGACGACTGGCTAATAAAAGCCAAGTCATTCAAACAGTGTGTTCATCACACTCATCAAACCATCTAGCTGCTACACCACTTAGGATTCACAGTAAACTACACCAAGTCACATCTTCAGCCCTCCCACATACACCAGTATCTAGGGGCCACATTAGACACCTCCAGAGCTCTGGCATATCCCAATCCAGCCAGGATAACCAGTATACAAACACTAATCACCAAATTTCAGCCACAGCACTCCCTCCCAGCAAGGGTATTCATGCAACTCATAGGAATGATGGTGTTAGAAGGTGGTTCTGACACTCTGGGCCGCCCGGATTTTTTGCTTTTTGAGCACCTAGTTGTTGAGCTTTTATTGTGGGAGAGCCTCATAAGTTGGGACTCACCCACAGTGAACTCATGATGAGACGGCATGTGGATTTTACTGGTGTCCCCCTAGCTTGACTAGGCCGCTGCGTAGCAGCTGGAGTAAGGGGCACCGGGCTGGTTACATGCAGACACCTGTGTACATGCGTGTGCACACGTGTAGGGGCTGCGCAGGGGAGATTCCTGGCGTGCGCAGTCCAGGAGCAGCTACAAAGTGAATGGGGTGGCAGGACATATGGAGAATTGGGTGGTGACATGGAAGAGGCTTTATACACTGGGAAGGAACATGCCAGGGAAAGTCAGTGTGTTTTACTGTTTTTCACTTCATTATTCCCCTATGGGGATGTGGAGCCCATGTGCTAGATGAACTTTCATAAGGCCTACAGATTCCAGACACGCACTAAAGTCCACTGTAGCGGATGTGAAAAGGGGTATTCTGCAGAGTCCAAAGTCATATTTGTACTACTTTTGGGTCATCCAGAAATGTCACATTTCTCTGAGTCAGTCATAACCAGGGCCAGGCTGAGGGCTGACCTCAGCTGGATGGATTGATAACCTTTCTTCCACAAGCTAAGGCCTCCTCACCACGAAGAGAAGATGGGTGGGGCTACAGGCTCATCCATCAGCAGCTATCACTGGGTGCCAGGCACCAGGCTGCACCAAGGAGGGAAGGGCTCTTGTTTCAGAGACCATGTGGCCAGAGACCATGGACGACGCCATTTTGAAAAAACCCAGAGGCTGGACAAGGAGGAGGGAGCAGGGGCAGGGAAGTGATGTGTCGCTGTTTGATAGGGTGGGTATGCCCAGACGTGGGTCCCTTGCTCACTTTGCCACTGGATTCAAGCAAGCCTGGCTGATGACGGCTGGAATGCCAGAAACCGGTCCTAGGATGCTTGTTTCCGGTCCAGGGAAGACATGGCTTGGCAGTTTGGGCTGGACTGTTCCCATGAGGCACAGGGTCAGACTGATTTGCATATGGCCATGTCTGAACTGGGGTGGTGGAGTGAGCTAAAGAATGATGATGGATTAAACCCAGATCAGTTGACTGGGGGTGAGTGTTTGATTGGCTCAAACGTTCCGTCCATCATCCCCTTTTGTATCGCTTTGTTCGCCCTAAGTTGGCGGGGGTATGCCCAGACGTGGGTCCCTTGCTCACTTTGCCACTGGATTCAAGCAAGCCTGGCTGATGACGGCTGGAATGCCAGAAACCGGACCTAGGATGCTTGTTTCCGGTCCAGGGAAGACATGGCTTGGTAGTTTGGGCTGGACTGTTCCCATGAGGCACAGGGTCAGACTGATTTGCATATGGCCATGTCTGAACTGGGGTGGTGGAGTGAGCTAAAGAATGATGATGGATTAAAACCAGATCAGTTGACTGGGGGGTTGAGTGTTTGATTGGCTCAAACGTTCCGTCCATCATCCCCTTTTGTATCGGTTTGATAGGACCAACAGAGACTTCCTGCCAGCCCCCTACTCAACTTTTAAAAAGTGCTTGCACAGGAAGAGAAGCTCTCTCTGGGGTGTGGTCTGCTGAGGCGGAAGGTGCTGGAGCCTGGCAATGGGCAGTTGGAAGGAGGAACCCCCTGACTGCCCCCCAGGGCCCTAACAGCGCCGGAAGAAGAGCCCAGGACCGGTGCGCAGAAGCAGGGGCCTCTGCGCAGGGAGAAGAGAGTCCCAGGAGGAGAGCCAGGCGAAAGGATGGCGCAGGGAGCCAGTGAAGACCGCTCCCTGCAGAATGCACCCTCTTGGAGACCCGGAGGGTGAAGGAGAGTGCTCCCAGTGGCTGGGAGGCGCCACCAGGAGCAAGAAGATGCGAAAATGGGGCAGATCGGACCCCCAGGGGCTGAGATATGGCCCCCGGAAGGTAGGCAACCTTTGACCCCTAAGAAGACCGACGAAGCGCGTGGGGCTCTGCCGCCGGTCTCAGAGAAGCCCCCGGGGTGGGTCAAGTCCCGGGGGCTGCCCCCAGAAGAAGGGAAGCCGGGGAGCGCCGTCGCGCTCCCCGTGAAAATGCCGTGTGGGGGGGGGGGGCCAGGAGCCCACCCTGGCACCCACCGAAGATGGAGGCGGGGGAAGGCCGTCACGCCGCCGCGAAGATGTGAGCCGGGGAGCGCCGTCGCGCCCCCCGTGAAGGTGCCCCCGCTGGGTGCCAAGAGCCCACCCTGGCCCCCGCCGAAAATTGAAGACGGGGAGCGCCGTTGCGCTCCCCGTGAAGGTTGAAAGGGGGGCGGGACCCGGGATCGCATCCCCGGGCCCCGAAGCAAAGTCTGGCCCTAGGCGGGGCGCCAGGAGCCCACCTTGGCCCCCGCCGATGCTGAATGAGGAGGAGCGCCGTCGCGCCCTCCCCGAAGATGTTCGGGGGCATGGGATCCCATCCCCGGGCCCCGAGTGTGGAGGAGGTGGGGGGGGGGGGCGGAGGGGAGTGCCGTCGCACTCCCCCCGAAGAACTGCTGCAGAGCGGATGCTGCGTGTCTGCCCGCAGGAGCGGCCAGACGAGAAGTCGTGCCGGCTCCCGCAGCAGCACACGAAGGTGCTGGCCGGGCGGGGAGCCGGCGGGGGCAGCCGGGGGTGGGCTCTCCGGGCTGCCCTCCATCACAGAGGCATGCGGGGGTCCCGGGTGGGACCGGGACCACGAACATGAAGAGGAGGAGCTGCCCGGGTGGGACCGGGCCCCCGAAAACCTCAGAGCGGCCGGGGGTGGGCTCCCCGGGCCGCATCCCCGTACCTGGGGGTCCAGGTGGGACCGGGCCCCCCAACGAACCTGGTGACGCGGGAGGGCCCGGTGGGACCGGGACCCCGCGAAGAAGTGAGAGTTGCGCGGCTCTCCCCGGCACAGCGGGAGAGCCGCTGTTCAAATATGCACAGGAAAGAAGCCTGAAGCGCCCCATAATGCCTTGCAAGGCATGGGGGAAAGGATCGTTTTGGTGCTTGGTGGCCCCCCAGAGGAGGGGGGTCACCCTCAATTGAGAAAAGGTGCAGGGGGAGCTGCTTGAGAAGCGCAGTCTCCCCCAGCACGAAACTGGAAGTCCCTCCCTAAGTCTCATGGGGACTTGAGAAGGATAACCCCTCAAGGGCTCAGCCAGCATTTTAACTCCTGTTGGGCTGGAACTTTTGTTCTTCAGCTGCAGGAGGGATGAGAAGTGCATCATGGAGGGAAGGGCTGAGTTGGGGATGTCTGGAGAAGGGCATCCTCTGGAGGTGAAAAGGTGTAATGGCACCAGAAATGCTTTTACTAATGTTATTTCTTTTAGAGGGACTGAAGGTCACATGTGTAATGTGATGAGTACTGTCATTCTAAAGTGATGCTTAAACATGTATTCTTGCTGCTGCGCTTAGGTGAAGAACCCAGACTGCTAGCCCTTAAGATGTAGAGGTGTATACTTCATGGTCAGTAGGGAAGGCTCAGTCAGGGTCATGTGTCACCAAGGCAGGGTTACCCATTTTAAATGCTTGTTGCGATAAGGGGGTGGGTCGCCACTTGTCTGGTGCCAGTGCGCAGGGCCCTCCCTCCAGATTATGTTCAACTAACTGCATTGGGGGCAAGATGATGTGCATACATGGGAGTGGTGGTACTAGACCCCACCCCCCGCGGGAGGGGTGGAGATGTTATGCAATGTCACAAAGTACTTCCAACAGCTTATGTATATTTGTAAATTGGTGCATAGTATTGAGTAGTGTGTGTGCTTTATAAAAGTAAGAGTACATTTATTAAACAAAGTACAGACTGGACAATCAATTATTCAGTGTTATTTCTGCGCACCTGCAAATGGCGATTACTAGCCCACACCACCTCCCTTGAGTAAGCCTCAGACTGCTCTGCAACGCTACCCTCAGAGTCAGGCGCTACAATTGGGTGTTTGGTTCCCAGTGAAGGACAAATGTAGTCATGTTATTTGTGCAGGCCTCACAGATGCTGCCTCGTTTTCCAACAGATGGCATCTTGCATTTTTATCGTACCTCATGCAAGACTTCAGATGCGCCCCTTACAAGAATGCCTAGCACGTCAGTGGAACCAGGCTCAAGGAGAACTTACAGATCTGGTGTTGGTGGACAACCGCACACATCGCTCTCTGCAGTGGTGGAACACACCAAACCTTACCAAAGGGCGGCCGTTCCTGGAGCCAGTTCCACAGATAGTGCTAACAGCAGACGCATCATTCACCGGCTGGGGAGCTCATCTCCTAAACCACACAATTTAAGGCAAATGGACCACTCAACAGAAAGTGTTCCACATCAATCACCTAGAATTACTGGCAATATTCCTAGCATTAAAATCATTCCAAGTACATCTATGTCAGAAGACTGCTAGCCCGCACGGACAACATCACAGCCATGTATTACCCGCAAAAACAAGGAGGCACACATTCTTTGCAGCGGTCTCAGCTGGCACAGAACATTTGGAAATGGGCCATTCCACAAAACATAGATCTTCTTGCAGAACATATTCCAGGAGTTCACAATCAGATTGCGGATCTGCTAAGTCGACAGACACAGCAGATACACGAATGGGAACTTCATTCCCAAGTTCTTCAACCATTTTTCCAAATGAGGTGTCAACCAGACATAGATCTGTTCGTCACACACGCAAACAAAATGCCCAACCTTCGCCGCCAGGTTTCCACACCCGTTGTCCAAAGGCAATGCAATATGGATGAACTGGTCAGGCAGATTTGCGTACGCTTTTCTGCCACTCCCACTGATTCCCCTAGTAGTACGGAAGCTCAGACAACAGTCTCTCAGGATGATCCTGGTAGCTCCCACATGGGCACGGCAACCGTGGTTCACAACACTACTGGAACTTTCAGTAGTTCCACACCAAAAGCTACCTCTCTCCCCAACGTTGCTAACGCAGAACCATGGCGAGATAAGGCACCCCGATCCAGGTCAACTGAATCTAGCGATCTGGCTCGTGAAGTCTTAGAGTTTGGTTATCTTAACCTTCCACCGGACTGTATGAACATCATTAAGGAAGCCAGACGCCCTACTACTAGAGCTTGCTATGCAGCAAAATGGAAAAGATTTGTCATTTACTGCAACAACAATAAAATCAATACGCTGGACGCTTCAATCCAGGACATTATTTGCTATTTGCTACACTTACAAAGGTGTAATCTAGCATATTCATCCATAAGATTACATCTAGCAGCACTTGCCGCTTATTTGCAAAACAGACAACACTGGTCACTATTTAGAGTACCTGCAATTAAAGCCTTTATGGAGGGCCTTAAAAGGATAATTCCCCCAGACTGCCACCCTCTCCAGTGTGGAATTTAAACATTGTTCTTACCAGGCTCATGGGTCCCCCTTTTGAACCTCTACACAAATGCGAACTACAGTTCCTCACATGGAAAGTAGCTTTCCTTGTCGCAATTACCTCTATCAGGAGGGTTAGCGAGATCCAGGCTTTAACCATACAAGACCCATTCTTACAAATACATCGTAACAAGGTGGTTCTTAGAACAAATCCAAAATTCCTTCCCAAAGTAATCTCTGCTTTTCATCTTAACCAATCAGTGGAGTTACCAGTGTTTTTCCAAAACCCAGACTCTGTAGCAGAGAGGGCTCTTCACACACTGGACGTCAAAAGAGCCCTACTTTATTACAAAGACAGGACTAAGCCCTTTAGAAAAACAAAACGACTGTAGCCTTCGCACGACCTCATAAAGGTAACCCCATCTCCAAAGCTGGGATCGCTAGGTGGATAGTAAAATGCATTCAAATATGCTACCAAAAGGCTAAACGCACATTAACAATTCCCCCTAGAGCGCACTCAACACACAAACTAGTGGCTTCCATGGCATTCTTAGGGGACATTCCCTTAGATCACATCTGTAAAGCAGCAACATGGTCTACACCACACACCTTCACCAAACACTATTGTGTTCACGTGCAGGCTAAGCAACAGTCTTCTGTAGGCCAAGCTTTTCTTAAAACACGTTTTCAAACCACTGCAACAGATGCAGGTGACCACCGCTAGGGGAGACACTGCTGTACAGTCTATGCATAGTGTACAATCTGCAGCTCATATGCCTCGAACGGAAAATGCTACTTACCAGTATGCATCTGTTCATGGCATGTAGAGCTGCAGAGTTGTACACGCCCACCCGCCTCCCCGGAACCTGTATCTGTTCCAGTATTCTCTTAATTAGATACATTCACATGGACATCTCTTTATTTCTTACTCACTCCTTCATTTCCCATCATGGCGAAAAGTAATCTGAGGATGGAGTCGATGCCCATGCGCACTATCGTCCAAAGGAGGAGTCACCTATCTCGTGACTACAAAAGACTCTTCCAAGACAACAACAAAGTGCAAGCATCCGAGCCCAACACCAGATGGCGATCTATGCATAGTGTACAACTCTGCAGCTCTACATGCCAAGAACAGATGCATACTGGTAAGTAGCATTTTCCATATATGCAGCCTATAGTAAAGGCAAAAAAATGCCCAAATTACATTGAGTTATCATTTTAAAAGCATCTCTGATTATAAAACATTTTTGTAAACAGATAAAGAGACCATAAATTGTAATTACAGATTTTATTTGAAAGGAAAATGCAAGAGAATGAAAGGCACTGTTAGGCAATAGGCTGCATTTAAAGACTAACCGAGAAAACTGGCTCCATGCCTTTGACCTCATTGCCCCCCCCCGTATCCCATCATGCTAACAGGTTACGGGTCAGTTTTTTTTTTTTGACTCCTACAGTTAGGATCCTCGAGCACTGAGCTCTGCTGTTTCTTTGACATTCTGTCAAGAAATTCTCTTTAAAAATGCTAGTTTTGCAGCGTGAATCTTTCTGGATTCACTATGCTGTGCATTATTCCGCCATCTCGTGGTTGGGTCCGGATTCGTAGTCTTTTCTTTTTTTTTATTTTTATTTTATTTTTTTGTTGTTTGCCCAGGTGGGCGGCGACGCCCCCACCATTTGGTGTCCTCGGTGACGTCGTCGCGCTTTCTGCGGAAGCTCCCACCTTTGGTCGCCATCTTCAGATTCTTTTTTCCGCCGTGGGGTCTGGATCGTCGACGAGAAGTTCCAGAAAGTTGGACGAAGAATCTCGAAAATTTGACAATAATCACCAAAGGATCGTTTCCTGAAGACCCCGGACGAGGAGACGAGTACAGGAGGCGACGAGAAGGACGACGAGGTAGAAGGTCCACGACCAAAATCTCGACGCCTACAGAGAATGCGCTCACAGGGGGCCCCCTGAGCGCGGGTATGGACAAGACACCGTTTAAGTTTTGCCAAAACTGTCACCACAAGTACGCCCAGAAGGACCAGCACCCAGTCTGCAACCTCTGCTTGCCGCTCGACCACATCAGCGAAGACTGCAACGCGTGTTCGGCGTTCACCCCGAAACCCTCCGGGTGAGAGAGAGGCAAAGAAGGGCTAACCACAACATGCAGGGCCAGGGACCAGCTCCATCGCTTCGAGACCTGGGCCTCTCGAGTGGAGAAGAAGACAACATCGCAGAGGGACCGGAGGACTGCTCAGTCGTCGAGGTCCACAAGAAAACGTCGAAGGAGGTAAGGGAGACGTCGACCCCGAAGCACCCAAGCGACGCTCGAAAGAGTGAAGCCAAAGCCCCGAGCGACACTCTCAGAAGTGAAGCAAAGTCCTCGAAGGGAGCGTTGCCGCCGAAACACTCGACGAAAGCAACAGCAACCAAGGACAAACAGCCGAGCGGATCCTTCGTGAAGGACTCCCAATCGGCAAAAGCCTCCGAAAAACCAAGGGCGCCGAAGGTAACCTCCGAAAGGAAGCCTCGACGCCCAGAAAGGAAGGCCCGGCGTCATCCTCGACGTCCGAGACCGCGAAGAGGGCGCTTCAGCCATCGACGCCGAAAAGGTCCACGAGATGGAGAAGAAGAAGAGAAGGCTCGAAGCAGAGATGGCGAGCATCCTGCAACGGAAAAAAGACTTCGACGAAAAGATGAAGCTATACGCCATTCCGTCCAAGCCATCACGCGAAGCACTCGGGGAGGGCGACAACGAAGACTTCAAGCCCCCAAAAAACCCCGAACCGCTCGACAAACAGGGCGAAGAGGACTACTACTTCGAAGGCGAAGAAGAGTTCCAGTCTTACCGGGACTCGGCGCCCTCGGAAGAACAAGACTTAGACTGGTAAGACCTCGACGCAGAATCACCAGAAGAAGGGGTAGACTCTTATCCCTCGAGGCCTTCGCCGCCAGACGACATTGGAGCCTACAATGTGGTGGTCCAAAGGGCTGCAGCAACGTATGGCGTCGAAATGCAAGAGGAGAAGGCAAAGGCATGTTTCCTTTTGGAAACCCTACTTCCTCAACAAACCAGGTCCCAGTTCCTACCCATGCTCCCTAGCGTCCTGGACCAGGGAAGGGAGGCCTTCAAAGAACCGGCAGTCTGCAAGGCTGTTACACCAAGGAGCGAAAAGAAGTACACGCACTCCTCAAAAGACCCTGCGTACATACAAGGGTCAGTGCCAGCAGACTCCATTATCACTGCAACAGCCAGGAAAAGGGCAAATGTGCCCCTAACACAGGTCCACCTCCAGACAAGGAGAGCAAACGAATGGACCTCACAGGACGAAAGGTGGAGAGGAACGCAGCCATACACTGGCGCATCGCCAACTCCAACGCCCTCATCAGCAGGCATGCATACCAGCATTGGGATGAAATGAGCCAGCTCATAACACACCTACCACAACAACACTAACAAAGGGCAAATCACCTAGTTGAAGAGGGCAAGTCTATCGCAAACACTTGCCTAAAATCAGCCTTGGACGCAGCAGAGAACTCCAGCAGGCAGATGATGATAGGGCTGACTGAAAGGAGACACGCATGGCTCAGGATCTCAGGTTTCAAACCTGAGGTACAAAGCAACATCCTGAACACGCCATTCGACGGCCAAAAACTGTTTGGAGCCCCAGTGGACGAGAAGTTAACGCAGCTCAAAAAAGACAATGAAACTGCGAGGTCCATGGGAGCACTGCAATTCAGGGGGATGAGAAGATGAACCCCCTCAAGGCGGCCCAATGGTAGAAGGGGCAATGCGCCCGCCACTTCCCACCAATCTCCCCAACAAGGATACCAGGGGAACAACCAGGGCCAAAGCCAACAGGGACAACAGCAGCAAAATTGGCAGTATCAACCCAGAGGACGGTCCTTTCGAGGACGCGGGTACGGACGGGGACAGTCCCGAAGAGGGGGTCAGCAGCCCACCTCAAAGTGACTCCACAAATAAACCAAACCCTCACCTATTAACACCAAGGGAGAGGAGAAGTCAACAGAAGGACAAAATAAGAAACACACACAGCAAACAAATAGCCACCGAGCATACAACCCCGGTGGGGGGCAGAATAGGAAACTTCCTCACACAATGGAGGGAGATTACCACGGACAAGTGGATACTGAACATCATACAGCACGGGTACTGCATAGAACTCCAAAAACACCCCCCCGGGCAAAAAACCAAGACACCGGCCAATCCCCGCAAGGGAGCTCGCCCTCCTACGTCTAGAAGCAGAGGAGCTGCTACAAAAAAGAGCAATAGAACCAGTTCCAATCAACGAAAGGAACAAGGGAGTCTACTCAACGTACTTCCTAGTGCCAAAGGTAGACGAAACACTAAGGCCAATACTAGACCTCAGATTCCTGAACAAGTTCGTAAAAACTCAAAAATTCAAAATGTCACTTCAGGAAGTAATACCCCAAATCCAAGAAGGGGATTACATGGCGACCATAGACATGAAAGACGCATATCTGCACATACCCGTCAAACACAAACGTCTACTAAGATTCGTGATAGGCCAGAATCACTACCAGTTCACAGTGCTAGCCTTCGGGCTCAAGTCCGCACCAAGGGTGTTCACAAAATGCCTAGCAGCAGCGGCAGCGCACCTACGGAGAAAGGGCATACATGTATACCCCTACCTCGACGACTGGCTTGTGAAAGCAGGATCATACAGGCACTGCAAGGATCACATCAAACAAGTCATACAAACACTGTCCAGACTAGGTTTCTCAATACATTGGGAGAAATCGGCAACAAAACCGCAGCAGATCAAAATATTCTTAGGGGCACAAATCGACAGCACACAGTCCAAGGTGTTCCCCAGCGACAAGAGAACTATAGCGCTCCTGAGGGAAACACGTCATTACCGCAAGGGGAAGTTCTGACAGTGAGGACGGTGAGCAGACTAATGGGGATGATGGCATCATGCATCCACCTAGTCCCACATATCAGGCTGCACATGAGACCGTTCCAAGAATGGATACAGCAGCAGTGGTCACAAGCGACAGGGAGTTGGGAAGATCTAGTGGTTGTCACACACGCAGTGCAGCAAGAAATAGCGTGGTGGAAGGAAGAAAACATATTACAGGGGAAGCCATTCACACAGCCAACTCCAACAGTGACCATCACAACAGACGCCTCACAGCAGGGCTGGGGCGCGCACATGGACAGACTCCGCGTCAGGGGGCTGTGGTCACAACAAGATGCAGTGAAACACATCAACTACCTAGAACTAAAAACTGTGTTCCTAGCCTTAATAGCCTTTCAGAAGCAGCTTTACGGCCAGAGAGTGCTGATACAAACAGACAACACAACCACCATGTTCTACATCAACAAACAAGGTGGAACACAGTCAGCACCGCTATCAAGCCTGGCACAAGAGATTTGGAGATGTGCCATCCCTCTAAGGATAGACCTACTGGCGATACACCTTCCAGGAATACACAATGTAGAAGCAGACCGACTCAGCAGGCAGACGTCGGCATCCCACGAATGGGAGCTCAACCAACAGGAGGTGCAGCGGCTGTTCCAAAAGTGGGGTACACCACGGATAGACCTGTTTGCAACACTCCAGAATGCAAAATGCCAACATTACGCATCCAGACAACCGGACCAAAGGTCCCTAGGGAATGTGCTATGGATAAGTTGGTCGAACGAATTTGCATACGCTTTTCCCCGATACCACTGTTACACAAGGTACTCAGCAAATGCAGGAGCAGCAGCATGACACTGATATTGGTGGCACCTCAGTGGGCCAGACAATCATGGTTCTCACAGATAATGGAAATGGCGCAGGAACCAGCACACAGGTTCAGCAGAAGGAAAGACCTCCTCACAATGCAAGACGGAAAAGTGCTCCACCCAGAACCAGACAGCCTCAGCCTAGCAGCATGGCTCCTGAGGACCTAGAATTCGCACACCTCAA
The DNA here is from genome assembly GCA_963921515.1 of Calotriton arnoldi. Classification (NCBI taxonomy): domain Eukaryota; kingdom Metazoa; phylum Chordata; class Amphibia; order Caudata; family Salamandridae; genus Calotriton; species Calotriton arnoldi. The sequence continues at coordinate 1,045,007 of CAWUFW010004936.1, read as the reverse complement.
GCTACCTCCAAGCACCATGGCAGTACTCAGAGAAGCAAGGAGACCCACTACAAGAAAATGCTACATTGCAAAGTGGAAAAGGTTCTCGCAATGGTGCATTACAGAGGGACTGCAACGAAAAGTCACAAAAGAATCAACAGTACTGCGATACTTAACACACCTACTACAAAGCGGGCTGAGCTACTCTTCACTAAGGGTTCACCTAGCAGCCATAGTGGCCTACACCAGGGAGAAGCGGTGAAAAGCTTCTTCACCTCCCAAGTGGTCAAAAGATTCCTGGAAGGGGCTAAAAGAATAGCCCCCCCCAAAAAGGATGCCAGCCCCAAGCTGGAACCTCAACACTGTGCTAACACAGTTGATGAAATCACCATTTGAGCCCATACACAAAATCACACTGCACATGCTCACACTAAAGACGGCATTCTTGGTGGCTATCACGTCACTGCGAAGGGTCAGTGAACTGCAGGCTCTTACACTACAAGAGCCCTACTTGCAAATACACAAGGACAGAATTGTCATGCGAACGGACCCACACTTCCTGCCAAAGGTGGTGTCGCGGTTCCATATTAACCAGACAATACAGATACCAAGTTTCTTCCAGAAACCATCAACGCCCACAGAAAAGGCGCTACACACGCTGGACGCCAGAAGGGCAGTGATGCACTACATAGAAAGGACAAAGGAATGCAGGAAAACAAAACAACTCTTCGTTTCCTTCGCAAGCAGTTTCTTGGGACGACCAGTAACAAAAAATACCATAGCACGATGGATTGCACAGGCAATACAACTCTGCCACAAGCAGGCAGGACAAGAATTAGAGGGAGCCGCCCAGGCTCACTCAACAAGGAAGAAGGGAGCAACGGTTGCGTTCCTAGCGAACACACCTATACAAGACATTTGCCAAGCGGCAACATGGTCTTCCGTGCACACGTTCACCAAACACTACTGTGTGGATATCCAGATGAACAAAGAGGCACAAGTAGGACAGAAGGTCTTACAGCACATTTTCAGCAACCAATGCTCATCTTCCACCCAACCACCGCAATAACAAAACCGCTACAAAGTCTATGCACAGCATAGTGAATCCAGAAAGATTCACGCTGCAAAACGAATAGTTTCTTACCTGTCGGTGTAGTTTTGCAGCTTGAAGACTTTCTGGATTCACTAGCGATCCCACCCGCCTCCGCCAGGAAGATAACATAGGAGGTTAAGGGTAAAACTAGACTACATACAGAGTTTAGAGGGATCAAAAGAAAAATAAAAGGATAAAAGACAAAGACATAGACGACAAAACAATAAGAGGAAAAGAAAAAAGAATCAGAAGATGGCGACCAAAGGTGGGAGCTTCCGCAGGAAGCGCGACTACGTCACCGAAGACACCAAATGGTGGGGGCGTCGCCGCCCACCTGGGCCAACAACAAAAAAAAAAACAAAAAAAAAAGACTACGAATCCGGACCCAACCACGAGATGGCGGAATAATGCACAGCATAGTGAATCCAGAAAGTCTTCAAGCTGCAAAACTGCACCGACAGGTAAGAAACTATTCGTTTTCATTTGAGTGTTTTTAGTACCTAGAGTACAAAAGACTTTTTCTGACTGAAATATATGTTCAATGGCATAGTCCTGCCATCTAGTGTTGAGTTCGAAGTTGTGCAAGTTGTTTTTCGTCTAAGAAGTCGTTTGAGTCATGAGGCAGTGACACCTCATCTGGGGGACAATCCGCATAGGAATAGACTCCTTTGTTATATTTTCACTCTGCCGTCTGGTTCAGACTTGTGTGCCTCTGCTCTGTGTTGCGACTCCATTTGGTATGATTCTTCGGTTGTTTACGGTCCTCGACGGTATTGTTTTCCATTGCACTTTTCCACTTCTGTGCTGCTCTCAACTCTCAACGGTTTGGGCTTCGACCGACCGTTCTTAGGGGCGTTACCCATCTCTGGCCTATTCTCGCATGCACTCGATTCCATCAAAGATGCCTTTCGGATGGAACACGCACCCTTCAGATTTTGCCTGTGTTGCCCCGCAAAATATTTGCACACCGATCAAACCACGTGTGCAACTTGTGCCTTTCGCCGGACCATCATAAAGTCTAAAGCGACGCGTGCAAGTCATTTTGGTCCAAGAAAACTCTACAGGATTGAAGGGCTATTCTGTTGGAAATGTCTTGCAGAAGCGGAGAGTACACTCCTAACGTTTTCGGCGAGGAGTATGCACAGTAGGAGCCAGCTGCAGAAGACTGTGGTGGCTTTCCCCCCTGATGAAAGCATCGACCTTTGGACCGAGAGCATTCAGCCTGACTTTCAGGAGCGAACCGGCTACCGACCACATCTACCTCGGTGCTGAGCAAAAACCCACCTCCCCGGGGCACTAAACATTTTAATATGGGGGTCCGTTACGGACCCCCAGAGCCCCGGGGACCACCACCTCCCCAGGGCTCCTGGAGCCCTTGATGGCCCTGGGGACCACCACCCCCCAGGGCCGGCTCCTGCAGTGTCCCGGGGTGCCTACCCCGGGACACTGTAGTTTGCTATGGCAGGACGGGAGCCTCGCGGCTCCCGTCCTGCCATAGCAAACTGCTTTGGATATTGGAAGAGAGAGCAGGAAACCTGCTCTCTCTTCCAATATCCAAAGCGATTGCTTTTCCACATGGGGAGCAGCATGTCAGCTGCTCCCCATGTGGAACTAGCAATGCCGGCTCCCAAGGGACGTGGGGAGCCGGCGGGACTGTGGGGGATTGGGGACCCCCACAGTCCCCCAACGGAGAGGGCCAGCCCCGGGGGATGGGGTCCCCGGGGCAAGTAGTGGCCCGGGAGGGGGCCACGCGGCCCCCTCCCCAAAAAGAGGAAACATTTTTTTTTTTTAAATGGAAAGGCCGGCCCCGGGAGATGGGGTCCCCGGGGCCTTAAAATGGCCAGAGGGGGCCACGCTGCCCCCTCAAAAAATAAATATAGAGGCCATGCCCCGGGGATGGGGTCCCCGGGGCCAATACAGGCCCAGGGAAGGGGGGCCACGCGGCCCCTTCCCGTTTTTTTAAAGGTAATTTAAAAAGGTGTAAGGCCCTGGGGGATGGGGTCCCCAGGGCCCAAAAAAGAAAAAGGAAGGGGGCCACACAGCCCCCTTCAGGGAGAAAAAAAAAAAAAAACGATCGGGCCCGCAGGCCCCGCCCCTTCCTTCACCACTCTGCAAACGCGCCCCTGGCGCGTTTGCAGAGGGGAACGAATTCCCCTTGAATACTGGGGGTCCCTGGGGGCCAACTAGCCCACCAGGTACCTCCAGTATGCGCCAGGGGCTGCCTTGCAGAGAGGTGTACAGAGGCCACGCCCTTTTTACACCTCTCTGCAACGCAGCTCTGTGGCGCTTTTTGGAGGTATATGGTGGGCTAGTTGGACTCCGGGGACCCTCAGGATTCAAGGGGACTTAATCCCCCAACTTAAAACGCGCCACGGGGCGCGTTTGCACAGTGGTGAAGGGAGGGGGCGAGGCTTCAATTGACATGTGTGCAAACAGGCCCCGTGGCGCGTTTTAAGATGGGTAATTAAATCCCCTTCAATCTTGAGGGTCTCTGGGGCCAACTAGCCCAACAGGTACATCCAGAATGCGCCACAGAGCTGCGTTGCAGAGAGGTGTAAAAGGGGTGTGGCCTCTCTACACGTCTCTGCAACGCAGCCCCTGGCGCATATTGGAGGTTCCTGGTGGTCTAGTTGGCCCCTAGGGACCCTCAGGATTCAAGGGGACTTAATCCCCCAACTTAAAACGCGCCACGGGGCGCGTTTGCAAAGATGTCACCTCAGGCCCCGCCCCCTCCCTTCACCATTGTGCAAATATTCCTCTAAAATCAGCCGAAATAGGAATTCCGATTTACTCACCTGTTATCAGGAGAGACCTCAGTGCTGCATCTTTCAGCCCAGTACTGTTCCTGAAAAGTAATTTTAACCGTACTTACCGGTAACTTGAATTTCCTTCATAGGCTAACATTGACTGGTTTCACTTGGAAATTCTTCTAAGTGTGGAGTTTTGGAACTTTAAAATATTCCTCTAAAATCAGCCGAAATACGAATTCCGATTTACTCACCTGTTATCAGGAGAGACCTCAGTGCTGCATCTTTCAGCCCAGTACTGATCCTGAAAAGTAATTTTAACCGTACTTACCGGTAACTTGAATTTCCTTCATAGGCTAACATTGACTGGTTTCACTTGGAAATTCTTCTAAGTGTGGAGTTTTTGAACTTTAAAATATTCCTCTAAAATCAGCCGAAATACGAATTCCGATTTACTCACCTGTTATCAGGAGAGACCTCAGTGCTGCATCTTTAAGCCCAGTACTGATCCTGAAAAGTAATTTTAACCATACTTACCGGTAACTTGAATTTCCTTCATAGGCTAACATTGACTGGTTTCACTTGGAAATTCTTCTAAGTGTGGAGTTTTGGAACTTTAAAATATTCCTCTAAAATCAGCCGAAATACGAATTCCGATTTACTCACCTGTTATCAGGAGAGACCTCAGTGCTGCATCTTTCAGCCCAGTACTGATCCTGAAAAGTAATTTTAACCGTACTTACCAGTAACTTGAATTTCCTTCCATAGGCTAACATTGACTGGTTTCACTTGGAAATTCTTCTAAGTGTGGAGTTTTGGAACTTTAAAATATTCCTCTAAAATCAGCCGAAATACGAATTCCGATTTACTCACCTGTTATCAGGAGAGACCTCAGTGCTGCATCTTTCAGCCCAGTACTGATCCTCAAAAGTAATTTTAACCGTACTTACCGGTAACTTGAATTTCCTTCATAGGCTAACATTGACTGGTTTCACTTGGAAATTCTTCTAAGTGTGGAGTTTTTGAACTTTAAAATATTCCTCTAAAATCAGCCGAAATACGAATTCCGATTTACTCACCTGTTATCAGGAGAGACCTCAGTGCTGCATCTTTAAGCCCAGTGCTGATCCTGAAAAGTAATTTTAACCATACTTACCGGTAACTTGAATTTCCTTCATAGGCTAACATTGACTGGTTTCACTTGGAAATTCTTCTAAGTGTGGAGTTTTGGAACTTTAAAATATTCCTCTAAAATCAGCCGAAATACGAATTCCGATTTACTCACCTGTTATCAGGAGAGACCTCAGTGCTGCATCTTTCAGCCCAGTACTGATCCTGAAAAGTAATTTTAACCGTACTTACCGGTAACTTGAATTTCCTTCATAGGCTAACATTGACTGGTTTTCAGCAAAAAAGTTTCAAAGTGTTGATTTTCACAAACTACAAATATTCCTTAAAAATCGACAGTATGACTTAAACGCATTCTTTCAACTGTTTACAGGAGATGCACCAGTGCTGGATCCAGGATCCAACACTGAGTAAGAAAAAGTAACAATAACAGTTTTTACCTGCTAAGTGAATTTCCTTCCATAGGATAACATTGGTGATTCTATGAGAAAAAGTTTCGAAGTGTCAACTTTTAAAATACAATAATATTCCTTAAAAATCACAACTGTAACCAAAACGCTTTTACTCAACTGTTTACAGGAGATGTACCAGGACTGAATCTAGGATCCAGTCCTGTGGTTACAAAAGTAATCCATAAAGTAACTAATTGCATTTAACTAGAAATTCACATTGAGCTGAATGTTGCATTGTGTTTGAAAATGTGTTGCCCATTGCAACAACTGTAACTACTGTACTTAAAAGTCTATTGCCTATCTGCAAAGTATTTAAACTAAAGTAATTCATTCTGAGAAAGTATTTTTTGTAATGTAATGTATAATGTAATTACAATGTAATTTAAAAAATAAAATATGTAAAAAAAATTGTTTCTAAAAATGTAGTAAATCAGTATGAAAAAAATTAATATAACAATTAATACATTTAAAAATTGTCATTTACAAAACCTTTGAAATTCACTGAAAAAACCGTAGGTTTCAGGCACGTTATAGTTAGAAATTAGCATTTAAAAAACCTTTGAAATTCACTGAAAAAACCATAGGTTTCAGACACGTTATAGTTACAAATTAGCATTTAAAAAACCTTTGAAATTCACTGAAAAAACCATAGGTTTCAGACACGTTATCGTTACAAATTAGCATTTAAAAAACCTTTGAAATTCACTGAAAAAACCATAGGTTTTAGGGACAGTTATAGTTACTTGGACATTGCACTCGTACAAAACCCGTGAAATTCCCCGTTATAGTTAGTTCAGCTAACTATAACTCGCGCCCGCAATGCACTGCTGATGACGTCACATATTACATCACTCATGACATGGTCAGTGACATCACTGATGACATCACTGATGACATCTCAAATGACATCACTGATGACATCATCCACGTGATAATCTGATGCACCTCCTCACACCCTAATATAACCTTTGATACACCCACTCTAAATTACAGACTGCCATTCGCAAAACCATAGACACTCCAACACCAATAACTACATACCCACTCACTGATTCTTAGGTCTACACACACACATCCACTCACTCACCCGTACAGTCACTCATACTTACGGTCACTCAGTACAGGACTATCATATGCACTCTTACTCCTATATAGACACTCAAACAACGCCACTCATCCATAGAGATACTCACACACCTAGTCAGTCATGCAAATAATTAAACACACTGCCATTTACTCACCTATACAGTTATACACACACCAGCTCACTTACTCATACAAATAGTAGCACATTGTTACGCTCTTATACAATCACTGATACAAGCACACAATCATCCATACAGCCACTATCACAATCACTCACTCTTGCTTATAGCTATTTATATACTCCAACACACATATATACTGCCTTTCACATATGTAGTTACTCACACATGTACCACTGGGACATACATTCACTCACTAACACACTCTTACACACACTTTCCCACCCATACAGTCTATCACAGATGCACTCTTGAAACCATCCACCCAGTGAATCACCCACTCACACATCTATGCACAGAGTTGCACACACCCCTCCCACACTAACACTCAGGCACCCATACAGATACTCAGACAAGCATTCAATAACTCATATAGACACTCATTTAGCTATTCACAAACACATGCAGCCACTTACACAGCAACAGACAGACGGATACAGACATACACCCAGTTTAGTCACTAACCCATGCATTCAGTAAGATACGTTAAATCACTCACTTATAGAGTTAGTCACGCACCTACTAAATCATCCATTCAGACACTTATACACCCACTCATTCTTCAATACGGCTTTCCCTATATATATTAAACATATTTAAACTTTACAGAAAGTCACTGGATGATGTCATCAGTGATGTCATTTGAGATGTCATCAGTGATGTCATCAGTGATGTCACTGACCATGTCATGAGTGATGTAATATGTGACGTCATCAGCAGTGCATTGCGGGGCGCGAGTTATAGTTAGCTGAACTAACTATAACGGGGGAATTTCACGGGTTTTGTACGAGTGCAATGTCCAAGTAACTATAACTGTCCCTAAAACCTATGGTTTTTCAGTGAATATATATATATCTATATCTTCACACATATATATACACACACACACACACACACACACCGTTCTGAACCCTTGCAGGACGCTGGCGCTTCTTTGTGGAGTTTGTGGGCGTTCCTCCGGCAGGGCCAAGCCAGTAATTAATTTATCCAAGTGTTGCACGAAGCGAAAAGGAAGCGCACTCACTTGGGATTAACTTTCGTGTTCTTTATTTATGCAAAGGGGCCATTACCATGCCCAACGCGTTTCGGTCCTTACCTTCTTAAAGGTGTTCAGTGCATCAGCCCTCTTAAGGCGCTACAATAGGTCCTTATGGGACTCTCTTGAAAGGTTCAAAGACGAGTTGCCCAAAAAAGATCGACAGGATCTTGAGGAAGGGCTCCTAGTAGCCAACCGGATGATTAGTGCGGCCGCAGATAGTGCAACCCTGGCGGCAGATGCTTATGTCCATGGAATATGCGCTAGAAGTTTGTCTTGGTTCAGACTTGCTGCACTCAAGCCGGAAGCTCAACAACACATTTTGAATCTGACCTTTACCAGTAATTCACTCTTTGGATCCCATACAGACAACAAAAGGCCAAGATGAAGGCGGAACTCGATGCTCTGAGTGCGGTGAGTCTGGAAAAGAGAAGTTCTCTTCCAGGGGATCCTCATCAATAGTCATAAGCACTGAATATTCCCGCCCACGTGCGGGGACCCCGGAAATATAAAAATTATATATGAAAATCACATATATACAGCTCTACATATATGCATATACATATATCATTTTTCTCATACCAATGCAGCTCTCAATAGGAGGCTAAACAATGTAATTACACACATAAAAAACTACTTTTGCCAATATATAAAAACACCAGAGGACAACTAGTACTTGAACTCGGTTTTTAATGAGCAAAATACTCATAAATAGTAAAAACTGCAAAATAAGTAGACATTGTTAGCCTACAGGCTGCATTGTAAACCAATAGCATAGAAAATGAAAACATTTTCAACAAAAACTGGCACCGTGCCTTTAAGGCAGCCATGACCCCTAGCTTCCCATCATGCCTCAGGGGTGACAGTTAGGTCAGTTGTTCTTTCCGGCTCCTTCAGTCAGGACCCTGGATTTTCAGCTCTTGCTTTTTGACTTTCTGTCAAAAAATATCTATAAAGATCTAGTTTTTTCTACTTTCACTCGACGTCTTTTGGTCCTAGAGTGCAAGTAGCACCTTTTTGTGTTTCAGAAAAGGTTTATTTTTGGGAAATGCCTTCTTTATTCGATCCTTGCCCGTCATGTGGCAAGAAGAAGGCCAGAACAGATACACATCCTGTGTGTATTCTCTGCCTCCCTGAGTCCCACTCTTCTGACAACTGCCAGCATTGTAAGAAGTTATCAAGAAGGACTATCAAGGAGAGGGACAGGATCCGTCTCTATGGCCTCTCTGAAAGAGGTAGGTCTCCTGTGAGGCAGAAGAAGAGGAGAACTCGGTCGACGTCGAGAGGAAAAGTCCCGACCTGTTCTCCGTCGGCGTCGGTATCGACGTCGAAGAAATCGGCGACGAAGAAATCGGCGTTGAAGACTTCGGTGATGCCGGCGCATCATCTTTCGACTACGAAATCTTCGTCGACGAAGGTAACAGGTCCTCCGTTGACGTCAACCAGGCGGCGCTCAACGTCGAGAGACAGGTCTCCGTCGGCGCCGGGTGGGCGTACGACGTCGAGGCACAGCGCTCCGTCGTCGCAGGCGCGATCGACGTCGAGGCACAGCGCTCCGTCGTCGCAGGTGCGATCGACGTCGAGGCACAGCGCTCCGTCGTCGCCTCATCAACGGCGATCGACGTCGAAGCACATCTCCCCGTCTCGTCAGCGGCGATCGACGTCGAGGCGCATCTCTCCGTCGTCGCCTCCTCATCGGCGATCGACGTCGAGACACAGATCTCCGCCGGGATCAAAGCAACGATCTGCGGCGTCGAGACACAGGACACCTCCTTCGGCGTCGAAGCAGACGATCCATCATTCCACGCCGTCGAGGCGGATGACTCCGCCGAGTGGATTTTCGACGTCGAGACCAAGACCTCCGTCGCCGGCAGTCCAACGCCGGTCGACGTCGACACAGCAATCTCCTGAAAGGGTGCAGGGAGTGTCAAAGCAGGACACTGCACCAGTGTTGGAGAGACGTTCGTCGCCGAGAAGTCCACTTTCTAAGAGAAGAAAGTCAACGTCGAGACATACGTCTCCGTTGAGAGGGCAGTCGACGCTTAGACGCTCTAGGTCAACGTCAAAGCGCCCTTCTGGAAACACCTCACCTCCAGTGAGCCTGTCTTCGTCACCTTCAGGTTCGTCCAGATCCCCGGAGGTGGTTATCTCGACGTCCAACAGCCCAGTGTCAGGGGGTCACCAAGATTCCCCAACAAGGCTTGAAGAGCTGAGCTTCACGCCTCCTGCTCAGTCTCCTAAGGAAAGAGAGAGCCACAGATCGCCTTCCATCCATTTATCGCCACGATGGCACAGGCCTCTACATCACTGGGCTACGGACAGGAATTACTCGAGCCATCAGAACAGATCCCCGTTGGCTCGTTTAACTCAGGATAAAGAGCGATCTCCTTCTAGAACAAGAGCTCGCAGCCGCACACCGGTGCACTCACACAGGAGGAGGTCTAGATCAAGAAGCAGGAGGAGAGCACACAGATCGCCTACTCCGTCCTCTTCTTCCACTCATACATCCCATAGAGACTATTCGCCTACTTTGACGAACAGTCCACCGTCGAGGGTCTCTCCGGTGGACGACATCTACACTTTTCAGGACATTCTTGGCAGAGGAGCTGTAAAGCTGGGTATTCCTATGCCAACTCGTCAAAGCAAGTCCTCGGTGATTTTTGAGACTCTACACCAAAGAGCAGCAACTAAACCTCTGCTTCCCTTGGTACCAGGCATCATAGAGCCAGTGATGGATATCTTTCTCACGCCAGCGAGTGTTAAGACCGCCCCAGCGAGGATCTTAAAAAGTATCGTTCACCAGAGGACGATCCGCTCTTCCTCAGGGCTGACCCTCCTCCGGATTCAGTCGTAATTGCGGCGGCAAAGAAGACTCATGCGGTGGCATCCTCCTCTACTGTCCCACCAGACAAGGAGAGCAAGGTGCAGGATTCCTGGGGAAGGAAGGTTTGTGGCACTTCGGCCTCCATGTTGAAGGTCTCCAATGCAGCGGCACTCCTGGGCCGCTACGACAGATCTCTGTGGGACTCACTACAGAGATTCACTGAAAAGTTGCCACAGGAAGACCGTAAAGATTTTGAAGAAATCTTAACAGAGGGCAGTCAGGTGTCTAACCAGGTCATCAGTGCTGCGGCGGATGGAGCTACCCTTTCGGCACATGCTTATGCTCATGGGGTATGCGCAAGGAGAACATCATGGCTACGTCTTACAGCACTCAGGCCAGAAGCGCAGTCACGCATCCTCAATCTTCCGTTCTCTGGTTCTTCTTTGTTCGGGACTCACACGGATGAAGAGATGACGCGGATGAAAACGGAACTGGACACGCTTAAAGCGGTGGGCCTGGAGAAAAGAAAGGAATTCCGTAGGAGATTCCGTCCTTACAATAGACGATCCTCCCAACAGAGGGTTCAAACCCCTCATTGGCAGAAAAATCAGGATCAGCAAGGCCAGCAAAAACGCAGTATCGGGCAGACGCTCCTCCAGAGGAGGAAGAAACCAGCAACAAGGCAACAATTCCGCCAAGACGCAGTCGAAACAATGAACACTCACTTCCCCTGTCGCCGTTCACCACTCCAGTGGGGGAAGTATCGCAGATCATCTCGAAGAGTGGCGAGCTATCACAAAGGATCGGTGGGTACTAGCCACGTTGCAGAATGGGTACTCTCTACGTTTTCAACATCGCCCACCATCAATCCCTCCAGTTCCTCCGTCGTGTCACCAGTTAAAACTCTTGCAGAAAGAGGTTGCCACCCTTCTCAGAAAGTCAGCCATCGAGAGGGTGCCAGTATCTCAAAGAGGAAAAGGGGTTTACTCAAGATATTTTTTGGTGAAGAAAAAAGGCCAAAAAGCAGAGTACAGACCCATTCTGGACTTGCGGTCACTCAACCTATCCATAAAAAGGAAAAGTTTCGCATGTTGGCTCTCCATCAAATATATCCACATCTCAGGCAGGGGGATTGGATGTGCTCGCTGGATCTGCAAGATGCATATTTTCACGTTCCGATCAATCAGTATCACAGACAGTACCTGCGATTCCTAGTGGGATCCGCTCATTACCAGTTCAAGGTTCTACCCTTCGGGTTGAAGTCAGCCCCCAGAGTGTTCACGAAGTGCATGGCGGTGGTGGCAGCCGCACTGCGCCGCAGGGGCGTCTTCGTATACCCGTACTTGGACGACTGGCTGTTGAAAGGTCCTTCCCCAGACAGTGTGAGGATTCATTTCTTGAGCTGTCTCGAGCTGTGTCACCGGCTGGGCCTGCATGTGAATTTCGTCAAATCAACTTCACAGCCAACACAGAAAATACATTTTTTAGGAGCTCTGCTAGACTCCACGGTAGGAAAAGTGTTTCCTTCGGAGGAGAGACAGTGTTCCCTCATACAGAAATGCCAGCTGGTTCTGCGCAACAGAAAACTACCTGTGCGTCGGATTGCCTCCCTGCTAGGGTCGATGGCATCCTGCATCTTCCTGGTTCCCAATGCCAGACTACGAATGCGTCCTCTTCAGCAGGATCTGGAGGACAAGTGGGACCAGCAGACCGCTCGTTGGGACGAAAAATAAGTCCATCAGACGCGGCTCGAGCTTCCATACCTTGGTGGATGAGAAAACAAAATTTGCAAGTCGGAGTTCCTTTCCATCAACCTCCGCCTGCTCAGACACTGATCACGGACGCCTCGCTGCAGGGTTGGGGAGCCCACATGGGTTCTCTCCAGACTCAAGGACTGTGGTCTCCAAAGGAGCGATCCTATCACATCAACATGCTAGAGCTGAGAGCAGTACACCTAGCCCTCAAAGCTTTCCTCCCCTCGATTCAGGCAACCTCAGTGTTAGTACAGACGGACAACACCACCACCATGTACTACCTGAACAAACAGGGGGAACTCGCTCACGCACACTTTCCCTGGAAGCTCAAGCACTCTGGCATTGGCTCTTGGCTCGGAATCTGGCAGTCACAGCAGTCCACCTGCCAGGAGAACAGAACGTGAGAGCGGATGCACTCAGCCGTCACTTCGAAGACAGAGAAGACTGGGTGCTCAACGACGAGGTCGTCGAAGACATCTTCCAGACATGGGGTCGTCCCACCATCGACCTCTTCGCGGACGACGAAAATGCCAAATGCCGAAACTTCGCCTCACGGTTCTACCGACCAGGATCGAAAGGGAATGCCCTTTTGATAGACTGGTCAGGGGCATTTGTGTACGCCTTTCCACCCCTTCCGCTGATCCCGAAGGTGGTGACCAAGCTGTCCCATTCGTGCACGAGGATGATACTAATTGCCCCGGACTGGCCGAGACAATGGTGGTACCCGGACCTTCTGCACCTATCAGAGTGTCCTCACAAGAGGCTGCCGTGCAGACCGGACCTGCTGTCCAAGATGAACGGGAGGATTCATCATCCCAACCTTCCCTCACTGAACTTGGCGGCATGGCTCCTGAGGTCCTCCAGTATGGCCACTTAGGACTGCCGCAGGACTGCATGTCCATCTTGAAGGAAGCAAGAAGACCGTCCACGAGGCATTCGTATGCATGCAAGTGGAAACGGTTTTACATGTGGTGTATGCAGAACAATTGTAACCCAATCAAAGGTCAGGAAGAGGTCATCCTTCCTTACCTACTTTATCTGGCGAAAGCAGGTTTGAAGTTTTCTTCCATTAAGGTGCATTTAGCAGCTATAACTGCATATAGGCGTTCAGCTTCTCAACCTTCCTTCTTCCAGTTACAGGCTGTTAAGGATTTTTTGCAGGGTTTAAAGAAGGTCTATCCTCCGGTACGACCTCCTTCACCACCCTGGGAGCTTAACCTGGTGCTATCAAAATTGATGGGTCCGCCTTTTGAACCCATACACAAAGCAACCTTACAGCATCTTTCTTGGAAGGCGGCTTTCTTGGTAGCGATCACGTCAGCTCGCAGAGTGAGTGAAATACAGGCGCTCTGCTCCAAAGAACCCTATACAGTCTTCCATCTTAACAGGGTTGTGTTGAGGACGCACCCCTCTTTCCTTCCAAAGGTGGTGTCGGATTTTCATGTGAATCAGACCATCTCTCTACCCACCTTTTTTCCCAATCCCTCCACTCCAGCTGAGAGGGCTTTGCATTCTCTGGACCTCAAAAGGGTTTTAAAATTCTATCTGGATCGGTCCAAATCTATAAGAAAATCTGATCAACTATTTGTTAACTATGGGTCGAGCAGATCTGGGTTCGCAGCTTCAAAGCGCTCCATCTCCAGATGGATAGTTTCATGTATCAAGCTTGCTTATCAATTAGCGCAGAAGCTCCTGGGGTTTACTCCCAGAGCGCATTCTACTAGAGGAAAAGCGGCTACTACTGCTTTTCTTCAAAATGTGCCCATGTCTGAAATCTGTAAGGCGGCAACTTGGAGGTCCGTCCATACATTTACGAGGCACTACTGTCTGGAATCAGACACCAGAGCAGACACCCAAGTAGGCCAGGCCTCCTTGAGGAATCTGTTCAACAGCTGATTTCGGCTGTTATGTTTCTTTGTGTTGGGTCACTTTACTCTCATTTACCTGCAGGTGGTTGATGGGCTTGCTATTCTATTCAGTGCTTATGACTATTGATGAGGATCCCCTGGAAGAGAAGGATAAGTTACTTACCTGTAATCCTAGTTCTCTTCCAGGGGTATCCTCATCAAAGTCATAAGCAACCCACCCGCCTCCCCAGGTAAATGAGAGATTTCTAAAGTGTTAAAGGATATCTTTGTGCCCTGACCTTCAGGGTTATGCAAAGAACAACTGACCTAACTGTCACCCCTGAGGCATGATGGGAAGCTAGGGGTCATGGCTGCCTTAAAGGCACGGTGCCAGTTTTTGTTGAAAATGTTTTCATTTTCTATGCTATTGGTTTACAATGCAGCCTGTAGGCTAACAATGTCTACTTATTTTGCAGTTTTTACTATTTATGAGTATTTTGCTCATTAAAAAACCGAGTTCAAGTACTAATTGTCCTCTGGTGTTTTTATATATTGGCAAAAGTAGTTTTTTATGTGTGTAATTACATTGTTTAGCCTCCTATTGAGAGCTGCATTGGTATGAGAAAAAATGATATATGTATATGCATATATGTAGAGCTGTATATATGTGATTTTCATATATAATTTTTATATTTCCGGGGTCCCCGCACGTGGGCGGGAATATTCAGTGCTTATGACTTTGATGAGGATACCCCTGGAAGAGAACTAGGATTACAGGTAAGTAACTTATCCATTTCTGTCGTAGGTACAGGCCATACGATCGCAGGCTGTAAGGAAGTGGGTTTCTGTTGCAGTAACCCCCCCACTTTTTGCCAGACCACTGATGCACTTTGACTTGATGTGCCCTGGGACCCTGCCAATCAGGTTCCCAGGGCCTGTGTTCCTTCCCCAAAACTGTACCCAATTGGCATCTCTGGCCACAGGTCAGCCCCTGGTAAATGGTACCACAGGTACCCAGGGCACTGTGACCAGGGAAGACCTCTAAGGGCTGCAGCACTTATTGTGCCACCCTTAGAGGCCCTGTACCTTGACACACACACTGCCTTTGCAGGCTGCGTGTCTTGGTGCAGAACAAAGTGAAGAGTCGACATGGCACACATCCCTGTGTGCCATGCCCACAAACACACTGCCCTGGCATACCTCAGTCACCCCTCTAGCTGGGTGCACTATGACAGTGGTGAGGGTACAGGTGCATGAGCCCTGTACCCCTACAGTACCCAGGTCCATTCCTGGGGACTGTAAGAGCAGTGCTGCCATTAAGAGTATATGGTGCTGGGAGGTCGTCATCACGAACTCCACAGCACCATGATGGCTACACTGAAGACTGAGAAGTTTGGTATCAAACTTCTCAGCACATTAAACCCACACTGATGCCAGTGTGGGATTTAATGTAAGATGCACGACAGAGGGCAACGTAGAGTTGCCCCCTGAACCTAACCCACAATCCACGTCTTGCCTGAGAGGCTGCCTAGGCTGCCACCCAGCAGACATGTTGCTGGACCCCTGGGTAGAGAGCCATCCGCTCTCCTGGGCCTGCAACAATGCACGTCCTGGGCGAGGTACTAGGTCTCCTCCCCCAGGATGGGCAGGGGGAAGCTTCAAAGGCATGCCGCCTTTGTGAGCCTTCCCAGACCACTTGCTGTACTCAGCAACTGGTCCCCACCGGTTCTAGCCCCCACTCTGGCGGGAAACCCCAAGTGAAGAAAGGGGTGTGCCAGCCTCTGCCAACCCCACCCCTCAGGTGGGGAGGCGAGGTGAAGCACATCTCCGGGCTCTCGCCATCTTGAAGATGGGGAGCCCTGCCCAATCAGGACTAGGCTCCTGCCCCCCTCCCACTGGAGAGTGGCAGGATAGGGGGTGTACCCACCCCAGGGAAGGGACCCATTGGTCCCTGCCCTTTACCTAGCTGTAACGACCCTAAATTTAGTATTTAGGGGCACCCTGAACCTTCCTTCCTCAGATCCAGCAACGACAACAAGAAAAGAAGAACAAGGACCAAACAGCCGTGCAGCCTGCTAACAAGAGGAAGACAACAACTGACTTGGCCATAAAAAACTCGACAAGGAGAATTCTCTACCTATTCAATTTGAGTTAAGCAGTGTGTCAATGATGTAACCACAGACAAGTCAGTGCAAAGAATAAGAAATACAAGTGAACCAGAAATATAGTTGAAAAAGTATCAAAAAAAGTTTATTTAATAAATATACTGATTAAATATATATCACAATAAGTAAAAAAATTGCAAAAAACACATCCCACCGGCCACTCATGCAAACTTCAAACATACCAATTCATATATACACATTCTCACACGTCTAGTCCATATAATCCATTCATACACAACAAAAACAATAATATGAAGTGACAAATAAAGTGTCTCATGTCTAGAACCAAATACATAAAAATATATACATCCGGGATATTTGGTTAACAGTCAGCATCAAGAGTATGCCCAACATAGAGTTAAATACATGTAATCGATGAAAAAGACTATCTGGTGTCTCATGTTATTCCAACAATTGGAATCCTGCGCCGATGCGCGTTTCGGTGTTTGCCCGAAATTGGGCGTTCGAGGCATGTGAGCTGCAGAGCTCACACTGTGCATTAGATCGCCATCTGGTGTTGGGCTCGGATGCTTGCACTTTGTTGTTGTCTTCGAAGAAGTCTTTGTAGTCATGTGATAGGTGACTCCTCCTTAGGACAATAGTGCGCATGGGCATCGACTCCATCCTCAGATTGTTTTTTTCCGCCATCGGGTTCGGATGCATTTCGACACTCCGGTTCGAAACTCGTTTTTTTGCAGCGTTTTCCACTTTTCAACGCCTAATACCGACATCGACATCTCGACGTCCCTTCCTCGATCTCCTTTCCAGCCGTCGACGCGGGCAGTTGGGCCCATCGACGCCGCAAGGCCTACTGCCCATGGAAAGGACGCCATTCCGAAAATGCCCCCAATGTGGAGCAAAGTTTCCTCATAGCGACCACCACCAGGTCTGTAATCGGTGCCTCTCACCAGACCATAACGAGGCCACTTGTCCGGCCTGCGCCTCCTTCCGCTCCAAGAAGACAATCCGAGATCGTCGAGCCCGAAGGCACATCATGGCGCACAGGTCCGCTCCGGAACCCGTCAACATCTTCGACGAGGGTCCCGATGTTCCGGAAGAAGACTCCGAAGACCTCGCTATCATCTCCGAGGCAGAGGACTCCGACAGTTCCATCCCTTCAGGGCAGCGTGTGAGTACTACTGCCCCTGCCCCAACCCTCCCTGTAAAATCGAAGGCACCGGTCAGTACTTCGCCTACGGGCCCCAGTCGAGACCTTAAACGTGTTTCTGACGCCCCGCCTTCGGGCTCGGCACCGAACAAGAAAACAAAGCTTTCTAGTTCCTCGGCACCGACCAAACAACATGTGCCCGTCACACCGGCACCTTCGGCGCCGAAACACAAAGACCACCCGGCGCCGAAATCCAGTTCGGTACCCAAATCCGCCTCCAAGCACGCGGATCCCTCGGCACCGAAACCGAAGCTACTCGACACACCCCCTAAACTAAAGCCGGTCGAGCCTGTAGCTAAACCGAAGGACGCCTCGACGCCTTCTAAAGCAAAGGAACATCTAAAGAAGCCATCACCACGTTCGGAACCGAAAAAGTCGGCGCCGAAAACTAATATTCAAGGAGAGGAACTGTTTACACCGGATCCCATCGATCCTAATCAACACAAACTTTATATCAATCCTAAAACAGGACATATTTCCTCTGTGCCACGTCACAAGCCTGTCCCTCCGAAGAAGAAAGACTCTTCCACTTCCCCTATGCCTCCTTCTTCCCCTATACCTCTCTCTAACACCCCTCCTCTCCACATCCCTATCACACCTCCTCAACCTGCGGATTCTCCCCCACATGAGTATGAGGACAACATGGGGTACGGGGATGACCCTCATAATTTATATCTGGATCCAGATAATCCACCACAGGATGACTGGGGTTATAATGACCCCCAGACCCTACAGACCTCCCCAGCCCTCCACCTTATCCTACAAAACCATCTCCACCAGATGATCACATAGGTTTTGGGCAACTCATACATAGGGCGGCCGTCTTTCATGGGGTGCATATTCACACCGACCAACCAGAGGAAGATTTTCTTCTAGACACTTTTGAACGGTCTCAAAAAACTGTTCAAACTTTGCCCATGATCAAGGGTGTCATTAAACATGCACCTGAAATTTTTAACGACCCGGTCAGAGCCAGGATCCTTAATCCTAGAGTGGATAAAAGTATAGACCTGCCCCCGATGACCCCACCTACATCAAAGGTCAGCTCCCCCTTGACTCACTGGTCGTTTCTAATGCCAGAAAACGCGCCAATTCCCAAACTTCAGGGGATGCTCCGCCCCCTGATAAAGAATCCAAATTGTTAGATTCCTCTGGCAAACGCGTAGCTGCGCAAGCCACCAACATCTGGCGCATCGCTAACACCCAAGCTCTACTAGCTAGGTACGACAGGGCACACTACGATCACCTAGAAACCCTCCTTCAACATCTACCTGATCAATACAAAACACAAGCCACTGACCTCATTCAAGAAGGCAAACTTATTTCCAATGCCTCCATTAAGTGCGCCTTAGACGCAGCCGACACCGCCGCTAGGTCAGTTAACACTAGCGTGCTTATCAGACGACACGCCTGGCTTCGCATTTCAGGTTTTAAGCCAGAGGTTCAGACTACTATACTAAACCAGCCCTTTAACCAAAACCAACTATTTGGTCCTGCTGTCGACACAGCACTAGAAAAGATGAAGAAGGATACTGACACTGCCAAATCAATGGGAGCATTGCAGTCCCCGCAGCAACGTGGCTCCTTTCGCCGCTCCTTTTACAGAGGGGGCTCCAGGAATACCACCGCAGACAGTTCCTCTTCCCATCGAACAAACACCCAAACCTCCCCTAATAGAGGATACTTTAGGGGTGGTTACAGAGGCAACAACTCTAAGGGCAGAGGTCGAGGTAATAATAACAACACCCGTACCTCCACCACTCCCAAACAGTGACTTTCCTCCACTTCCCCCCCGACCACAACACCCCTGTCGGGGGAAGACTATCACAGTTCCTGCCTGTCTGGAACTCCATTACAACAGACAGGTGGGTGACACAGATTATCCAACATGGCTACTGCCTGGAGCTAACAGCTACCCCCCACCATACCACCCAGGCAGCGTCCAATGTCCACAGACCATCTTACACTTTTACAACAAGAGGTACTTTCCCTGCTTCAAAAGCACGCCATAAAGCCAGTGCCTCTGCTACAGCAGGGCACAGGGGTTTACTCCCTGTACTTCCTCATTCCCAAAAAGGACGGCACTCTCAGGCCTATTTTAGACCTCAGACCTCTCAATCAATACATACACTCAGATCATTTTCACATGATCACTCTCCAACAAGTGCTTCCCTTACTACACCAACAAGACTTCCTTGCCACATTAGACCTCAAGGACGCCTACTTCCACATTCCCATACATCCTGCTCACAGGAAGTATCTAAGGTTCGTTCTCAATGGGCAGCACTACCAGTTCAAAGTACTGCCATTCGGAGTCACCACTGCTCCAAGAGTGTTTACCAAATGCCTTGCAGTAGTAGCAGCGCATCTACGAAGACAACAAATACATGTCTTCCCATACCTGGACGACTGGCTTATCAAAGCCAAATCATTCAACCAGTGTGTCCAACACACTCACCAAACGATACAAACATTACACAACTTGGGCTTCACAATAAACTATACCAAGTCCCACCTTCAGCCCTCCCATGTCCTTCAATATCTGGGAGCTACGATAAACACTTCCACTGCTCTAGCTTACCCCAGCCCAGCCAGGATAGCCAGTATACAAACCCTTGTCCCCAGGTTTCAAATGCAACACTCTCTTCCAGCCAGAGTGTTTATGCAGCTCATCGGCATGATGGCATCCTGCATTTTTCTCGTCCCTCATGCAAAACTTCAAATGCGTCCTCTACAAGAGTGCCTAGCGCGCCAATGGAACCAGGCTCACGGACATCTTACAGATCTGGTGTTGGTAGACAGCCGCACACATCGCTCTCTGCAGTGGTGGAACACCAACAATTTGTCCAAGGGGCGGCCGTTCCTAGAGCCGGTTCCACAAGTAGTACTAACCACGGACGCATCCCTTACAGGATGGGGAGCACACCTGTTACACCATACAACACAGGGCAAGTGGACCACTCAGCAGAAGCGGTTCCACATCAACCACCTAGAGTTACTAGCCATATTCCTAGCTCTCAAGTCCTTTCAACTCCACGTACAAAACAAAGCTGTCCTGATCCGAACAGACAACATCACAGCTATGTACTATATACAAAAACAGGGGGGACACACTCTCCACAACTGTCCCAACTAGCACAGGACATTTGGAGGTGGGCCATTCCACAAAACATTTACCTTCTAGCAGAACACCTACCAGGGGTTCACAATCAGATTGCAGATCTGTTAAGTCGACAGGCACAACAGATTCACGAGTGGGAACTACATCCACAAGTTCTTCTACCTTTCTTCCAGATGTGGGGCCAGCCAGACTTAGATCTGTTCGCCACACACCAAAACGCCAAATGCCCAACCTTCGCCGCCAGGCTTCCACACCCGCAGTCCAAGGGCAATGCGATATGGATGAACTGGTCCGGCAGATTTGTGTACGCTTTTCCACCGCTCCCACTCATCCCACTTGTAGTACGCAAGCTTCGACAACAGTCTCTCAAAATGATACTAGTAGCCCCTACATGGGCACGCCAACCGTGGTTCACCACACTACTGGAGCTATCAGTAGTCCCATACCAAAGACTACACCTCTCCCCAACAATGCTAACGCAGAGCCATGGAGAGATAATGCACCCAGATCCATCTCAGCTGAACCTTGCAATTTGGCTCCTGAAGTCCTAGAATTCGGTTACCTTAACCTACCCCCAGACTGCATGGACGTTATAAAAGAAGCTAGACGCCCAACTACCAGAGCCTGCTATGCAGCTAAATGGAAAAGATTCGCTATTTACTGCACCAATAATAACATCCAACCATTACAAGCCTCTACGCAAAACATCATTTGCTATTTGCTACACTTGCAAAGATGTAGTCTTGCATACTCATCCATACGCCTGCACCTCGCAGCCCTTGCTGCTTACTTGCAAAACAGGCAACACTTATCACTATTCAAAGTTCCCGCCATTAGAGCCTTCATGGAAGGCCTTAAGCGGATCATACCTCCCAGATTACCACCTTCCCCAGTGTGGAATCTTAATATAGTACTTACCAGGCTCATGGGTCCACCTTTCGAACCCTTACATAAATGTGAACGTCAATTCTTTACATGGAAAGTTGCGTTTCTAATTGCAATCACTTCTCTAAGAAGAGTCAGTGAACTACAAGCTCTAACTATACAAGAGCCTTTCCTACAAATACATCATAAAAAGGTAGTTCTCAGAACAAACCCAAAATTCCTTCCCAAAGTCATTTCGCCTTTCCACCTTAACCAATCAGTAGAACTACCTGTGTTCTTCCAAAACCCAGATTCCGTGGCAGAAAGAGCTCTCCACACCCTAGATGTCAAAAGAGCCCTTATGTATTACATTGACAGAACCAAATCCTTTCGCAAAACCAAACAATTGTTTGTGGCTTTCTCTCCACCACACAAAGGTAATCCCATCTCAAAAGCCGGGGTTGCAAGGTGGATTGTTAAATGTATCCAAATCTGCTACCAAAAAGCCAAACGCACATTATCAGTTCCCCCTAGAGCGCACTCAACACGCAAACTAGGGGCATCCATGGCATTCTTAGGGAACATTCCCCTAGAAGACATATGTAAGGCAGCCACATGGTCTACAACACACACCTTCACTAAACACTATTGTGTTGATGTGCAAGCCAAGCTTCCGTGGGCCAAGCTGTCCTTAAAACCCTTTTTCAAACTACTGCAACACATACAGGTGACCACCGCTAGGGAGATACTGCTGTACAGTCTATGCACAGTGTGAGCTCTGCAGCTCACATGCCTCGAACGGAAAATGCTACTTACCAGTATGCATCTGTTCTTGGCATGTAGAGCTGCAGATCCTCACACGCCCACCCACCTCCCGGGACCTGTATGTGCTCCAGTCCTATCTTAATTAGATACACACACATGGACATCTCTTTTCTTTTCTACTAACTCCATCACTCCCCAATATGGCGAAAAACAATCTGAGGATGGAGTCGATGCCCATGCGCACTATTGTCCTAAGGAGGAGTCACCTATCACATGACTACAAAGACTTCTTCGAAGACAACAACAAAGTGCAAGCATCCGAGCCCAACACCAGATGGCGATCTAATGCACAGTGTGAGGATCTGCAGCTCTACATGCCAAGAACAGATGCATACTGGTAAGTAGCATTTTCCTTCACCTTCCTCAGGGCATCCAAGTTACAGACACAAAAAGAGAGACAGTGGGGAGTGCCTGATGTTCAAAGAGTATTCCAACTATGCGAAGAATTGGCATATTAAGCAGTTTAAAAGAGCATGAAGGCCTGAGCGTGGGCACATCAAACGATATTCTGGGTATGTAACAGGCCAGCGCACGAAGCTAATTCGAAATATAGACGTAGGAAACGAGATCATTAAACATCTGTAGAAGGCAGGCCAAACAGGACAAGGCTACTTAGCATATGCATAAATCAAATCATCTTGTGATAAAAAAGGAGCCTGTATGAATAGGATGTAGATAATATCAAGTGGTTCGTGAAGTCCGCCAGGGATTGCCGGTACGTAATAGAAGCTGACAGTGAAGAGGCCGGGCGAACTTGAGAGCTCCAGGGGCTGACTTGTCCCCAGCCCTACCGGCCTGTCTCCCCTCGAACCTGCTTTCTGCGAAATCCCGGTGTGTCCTGCAGCCAGCAACCTCACAAACCCCGGAGGACCTGCCTGCCTTCACTTGAACCGCCTGCTTCTCCTGTGAACACCGGATTTGTTCAAAACCAGCACCCCTGGCACCAGCCCGGGATCGCAAATCCAGCCCACTCTGCACCCGCCGAACCCGGCCCGAGCTAGAGTTAAAAAACACAAAGAGGAGGTCTCCCCGGCGATCCTGACCTGGAATCCGGCGACTCCTGACCTGCCTCAAGCCTCCAGATAAAGCCTGCAGCCTCAGTCCAGAGGGTCCCCCCTACCGCGACCAGAGCGGGTAAGAAAAATCCGACACTAAAAGGCACCCCTGCACCCGACGCCCCACGGCTTTGTGTGCCCAAACCCAGGGTGCCTACCTAAGCCAAGACATCTCAACTTACCCCTCGAAGTGTTGGTAGATCCCAGGAGACTCTCGTTTCCAAGCCTGCAGTGTTTGTCCAGTCTGGAGACTCTCCATAGACTTCAATAGGGAACCCGACGCCATAATAGCCCCCTGCACCCAGCTGCCCGAGTGCCACTGTGGGTGCGCTTTTGGTGCTCACTTGCTTCCCCCTTTGTGCCAAGTCTACAGCCAGAAGCTTTGCTCCCACAACCCAGTGGCCTGCCAGCAACCGAAGGCCCCCTATCCCCCATAGGATAACATTGGGGCCTCAACTCTCTGCATCCGGCCGCACTCGTGCCGCTGTGGGTGCAACTAGAGTGCATCACTGACCCTGGGGGACCCCTGAGTCTAACCCCAGAACCTGGACTCCCACAGTCGAAAACTTACCTGCAAACCGATAACTTGTTTTCCCTCCATAGGATAACATTGGGTATTTTTCTCTGAAAAAACGACCAAGTGTGGAGTTTCAAAAACTAAAAATATTGCTTAAAAATTGTGTGTTTGACCAAAACGACTTTACTCACTTGTTTGCAGGAAATGTCCCAGGACCGAATCTAGGACCCAGTCCTGAGGTTAGAAATGTTACGCGATAATTACCTACCTGCATATTACAGTAAAAGTCAATGCATTTCAATGGATTGTTCGAAAAAGTTTCTAAGTGTCAACTTTTGAAATCTTTAAATATTCACTAAAAATCGTCCGAATATCAAAAACGAAATTACTCACCTGTTCTCAGGAGAGATGCCAGTGCTGGATCTAGTTACCCAGCACTGATTAGAAAAAGTGACCACAACTGTGATTTTCTGATAACTTGATTTTCCTCCATAGGATAACATTGCCTGGTTTTTGCCAGAATTTCTTCTAAGTGTCGAGTTTTGAAACTTTAAAATATTCACTAAAAATCGCCCGATCAACGAAAACGAAATTACTCACCTGTTATCAGGAGAGAGCCCAGTGCTGGATCTTGGTGCCCAGCACTGACCCTGAAAGTAATTACAACTGTACTTACCGATAACTTGATTTTCCTCCATAGGATAACATTGCCTGGTTTTCTCCAGAAATTCTTCTAAGTGTCGATCTTTGAAACAAACAAATATTCCTTAAAAATCGCCTGTGTAACAAAAACGATTTCTTCCAACTGTTTACAGGAAATGCACCAGGGCTGAATCCAGGATCCAGCCCTGAGTAAGAAAATGATACGTAAAGTAATTGATATTGCATTTACTTAAAATTCCCCATTGAGCTCAATGTTATAATTGTGTTTGAATTGTGTTGCCTATTGCAACAACTGTAGCTATTGCATTTAAAAGTCTATTGTGTATTGAAAGTATATAACTAAAGCATCTCATTCTGAGAAAGTATTTTTATACCTACTTGTGGTTCTAAAATAAAACAACAATATTTTTTATATTCAAAACAATTGGCCTAGAGTTCAGTTCTTGAGTGTGTGAGACCATCTGCTGACTGAGTGTGCACAACAAATGCTTTACACTGTCCTCTGATACTGCCTTACTGCTCGACCAAGCTACCACTTTAGAGACTAAGGTTATATCTAACTTTAGCCTCTGCCAAACCTCTGGGGACTGTGGACTCTGTGCACACTGAACCTTACTTTGGTTCAGTATATACAGAGCCACTTTCTTACACAGGCCCTATCATCAGGGGGTTCAAGTCCCTCAATGGTCTCAATGTCAGCCGCAACATCAACCCAGAGTGCACTACCAAGGTTGCTGCTTTACACGCGATCGGGGAGCTCCGCGTCAGACCTCTACCTCCACAAAGACCCCAGCGAAGCAATATAATTTGCTTCCTCCAGCACCGGTGTCAACTCTAGTTAGGGGGGGGGGGGCTATTGCCAATCATCTTCAAGAGTGGCGCAACATTACAAAAAAATCAATGGATGTTGAATACGCTGCATAATGGGTACTCTCTACGGTTTCGTCAACCACCTCCGGCGATTCCGCCATTAAAATCAGTCTGCCATCAGTTACCACTACTGCAACGTGAAGTTTCCACTCTACTACAGAAATGTGTGGGTTTGGTAGTTGTGTGGGTGACGCAAGGGCCTGTGACTGGGAAGAGCCCAAAACATAGGGATTAAGGGTATAGCACCGAGAATACATTTTTAAAAGAATACGTTTTTAGCCCATTCTGCATTGGACACCCACACAAGTGAGGTATCATTTTACTCGGGACACTAAGGAGAACGCTGTGGGGTAGGACGTTTGTGCCGGCATGGTGATTCCACACACAAATATGTGGAAAATGTGTCTCCACAGTACGATTTGGGCCATTTCCTGTTGCAGCCACTATGCCTGCCCACACAAGTGCGGTACCAGTTTTTTGGGGCGACCTGGGGGAACGCTGGGTGGTAGGAAATGTGTCGGCCCGGTGACCCTAATACTTTCCCACACAGCCATACCTTGCTGGACTCCCCCGGGTGTCTAGTTTTTAGAAATGTGTGAGTTTGGTAGGTTTCCCTAGATGGCCGCCGAGCCCGGGGCCAAAAACCCAGGTGACCCCCCTTGCAAAACCAGGTTGTTTTGTGATAGGTCATTTTGATGTCTCCTCAATGCATTTTGGGCCCTTGCCTGTCGCGGGTACTTGACCCACCCACACAAGTGAGGTACCATTTTTATCGGGAGACCTGGGGGAATGCTGTGTAGAAGGAAATTTGTGGATCTACGCAGATTCCAGAACTTTCCCACACAGAAATTTGAGAAAAAAGTGATTTTTTTTTCCAGCAAAATTTGAGGTTTGCAGGGGATTCTGGGTAGGGAAACGTTGGGGGATCCACGCAAGCCATACCTTGCTGGACTCCCCCGGGTGTCTAGTTTTCAGAAATGTGTGGGTTTGGTAGGTTTCCCTAGATGGCCGCCAAGCTTGGGGCCAAAAACTCATGGGACCCCCCCCCATTGCAAAACCAGGTTGTTTTGTGATAGGTAATTTTGATGTCGCCTCAATAGGTTTTGGGCCCTTGCCTGTCGAGGCACAAGTGAGGTACCATTTTTCTCGGAAGACTTTGGGGAATGCGGTGTGGGTGGAATTTTGTGGATCCACACAGATTCCATTACTTTCCACCACAGAAATGTGAGGAAAATGTGTGTTCGAGGCATATGAGCTGCAGACTACATACTTGTGCATAGATCGCCATCTGGTGGTGGACTCGGATGTTTGCAGTTTGTTGTTGTCTTGGAAGAAGTCTTTGTAGTCACGAGATAGGTGACTCCTCCCTTGGACGATAGTGCGCATGGGCATCGACTCCATCCTCAGATTGTTTTTTTTCCGCCATTGGGTTCGGATGTGACTTGCTGCGCTCCGGTTCGGTACCGTGTTTCCAACCCTTTTCGACGCGCAGCCATCACCACTCGACTGTATTGTTTCGTTCGCGTGCCCTTCGATGCGCTAACTTCATAATCCTCGATTCCGGTCGTCGACGTGGGCCGCTGGGCCTATCTGCGCCATTCGGGCCTACGGCTAATGGAAAGGACTCCATTTAAAAAATGCCCCCAGTGTGGAGCTAAATTTCCACACCGTGACCACCACAAGGTCTGCAACCTTTGCCTCTCGCCAGAACACGAAGAAAAGGATTGCCAGGCCTGTGCCTCTTTTCGCTCCAAAAAGACTATTCGTGATCGCCGGGCTCGACGACAGGTTATGGCTCAACAGGCTACACCGGCGCCACACGACATCTTCAACGAAGGCCCCGATGTTCCAGAGGCAGAGGATTCAGAGGAGCTCGACATCGTCTCCGAAGCTGACGACTCCGATGACCACATCACTCCAGGTCAAAGAGTGAGTACAAACGTCCATGCCCCACCAGATAAACAGAAAGCTCCGGTCAAAACTTCGCCTGAAGGCCTTAGTCAAGACCAAGGAATAACTTCAGAAGCCCCGCCTCCAGGCCCGGCTCCGAAGACAAAGGAAAATCCTTCCGGCAGCTCGGGACCGAGCAAGCCGCATATCAGTACCCATAAGACACCTTGGGTACCGAAATCAGGGATACACCCTATTCCCGTTACGTCCAAAAAGGCCTCGGTACCGAACCCTTCGGCACCGAAAGACCATAAGGCCTCGGAACCGAACAAACACCGAAAACCTTCGGATCCGAAGAAAATTCCCGACTCGGTGTCGAAGCCAAAGGAGCACAAGACCCTTCCTATGGCTTCAGAGTCAAAATCGAAACCACGTTCGGAACCGAAAAAATCGGCACCGAAAGGACACAATAACCAGGAAGAGCTTTTTCGACCAGATCCTATCGATCCAAAACAAAAGACTTTACATGTGGACCCTAAAACAGGCCATATTGTCAGTCTCCGAACAAAGAAGAGGAAATCGGATACCTCACACCCTCCTGAGGTAGCTGTGAAGAAAAGGGACTTTGCAACTTCACCCCTAAGACCCTCTTCTCCTATTCTTCCTACCAAACCTGTCTCCTACAAACTCTCCTATACACTCTCCTAGACTCTCTCCAATACTTCCATACTCACCACAGGATGAGAATGATATAGGGGACGGGGTGGACACGTTAAGGACCCTTTAGATGACCCTGATGATGACACTACTCCACCACAGGATACATGGGACGATTACAACAATCCCACAGATCCTCCAGACCTTCCTGATCCAGATGTATACCCTCTAGGCCTTCCCCCCCCCCGATGACAATATAGGATTTAGTCAGCTCATTAATAGGGCTGCGCAAAATATCATGGTGTTGAACTGCATTCAGACCCCATGGACGAAGACTTCCTAATTGACACATTTGCTCAGTCACAAAAAACAATTCATACATTGCCCATGCTTAAAGGTGTCATTAAACATGCACCAGACATATTTAAAGACCCTGTTAGGACCAGAATCATCAATCCTCGGATTGATAAAAAGTACAAGCCTGCCCCTAACGATCCAATTTACATTAAAGGACAACTCCCTTTAGATTCTTTGGTAGTCTCCAATGCCAGAAAACGTGCTAATTCCCAAACCTCTGGTGATGCTCCACCTCCAGACAAAGAGTCTAAACTGCTAGATGCATCAGGTAAACGAGTTGTCTCCCAAGCAGCCAATCACTGGAGAATAGCTAATGCACAAGCATTGCTTGCCAGATACAACAGGGCTCACTACGACGAGCTCGAAGACCTAATTCAACATTTACCTGACCAATACAAAGCCAAGGCCAGCGATCTGGTCCAAGAGGAAAAATGTATTACCAATGCATCCATAAAACGTGCCCTCGATGCAGCAGACCCCGCATCTAGATCTCTCAACACCAGTGTCTTACTTCGTAGACATGCATGGTTGCGCATTTCTGGGTTTAAACAAGAAGCGCAAACAACTATTTTAAATCAGCCGTTCGATCAAGAGCACCTCTTTGGCCCAGCTGTGGATACAGCTTTGGAGAAAATGAAAAAAGACACACTGCAAAATCTATGGGAGCATTACAGTCTCAAACACCACGAGGTTCCTTTCGTCGCTCCTTTTATAGGGGCGCATCTAAAAACATTAGCACAGACACTTCCTCCACCTACAAGAGTCCCACACAAACATCACCTAACAAGCCATATTTCAGAGGTGGGTACAGAGGAAATAATAGCAAGGGTAGAGGTCGAGGTAATAATAACCGAACCTCCCCTACTACCAAACAATGACTTCCCTCCTCTCCCTCCATACCATTCCACCCCAGTCGGAGGAAGGCTTTCACAGTTCCTACCTGTCTGGAACTCCATCACTACAGAAAGGTGGGTAAGACAAATTATCCAGTATGGTTACTGCCTGGAACTTACCGCAACTCCCCCAACCATACTGCCCAAACAACGTCCAATGTCCACTGAACATCTAACGCTCCTCAAACAAGAAGTTCTCTCACTTCTTCAAAAGCATGCAATAGTACCAGTTCCCCTTCAGCATCAAGGCACAGGGGTTTACTCCCTTTATTTTCTCATCCCCAAAAAAGACGGTACTCTCAGACCAATATTGGACCTCAGACCTTTGAATATCTACATACAATCAGACCATTTTCACATGGTCACCCTTCAATAGGTCCTCCCACTGCTCCAACAAGGCGATTTCCTTGCCACTCTAGATCTCAAGGACGCCTACTTCCATATTCCTATACACCCTGCTCACAGGAAATATCTAAGGTTCATAGTGGACGGTCAGCACTATCAATTCAAGGTCCTCCCATTTGGAGTGACCACAGCACGCTGAGTCTTCACAAAGTGTCTGGCAGTAGTAGCCGCCCACTTGCGAAGACAACAAATTCATGTCTTCCCATACCTGGACGACCGGCTGATAAAAGCCAAGTCATACAGCCAGTGTGTTCACCACACTCTACAAACAACTCACTTGCTTCAAGACTTGGGGTTCACAATAAACCGCACCAAGTCATATCTTCAGCCGTCCCACATACATCAGTATCTAGGGGCCACAATAGATACTTCCAAAGCACAGGCATACCCCAATCCAGTCAGAATAGCCAGTATGCAAACCCTCATAGCAAAATTTCAACCTCAACACTCACTACCAGCTCAAGTGTTAATGCAGCTAATAGGAATGATGGCCTCTTGCATTTTCATAGTACCACACGCAAGGCTTCAGATGCGCCCTTTACAAGAATGTTTAGCACGTCAGTGGAACCAGGCTCAAGGGCAAATTTCAGATCTGGTGTTGGTGGACAGCCGCACTCATTGCTCTCTGCAGTGGTGGAACACACAAAACCTTTCCAAAGGGCGGCCGTTCCTAGACCCAGTTCCACAGATAGTGCTAACAGCAGACGCATCGCTCACCGGCTGGGTAGCCCATCTCCTAAACCATACGATTCAGGGCAAGTGGACCCCTCAACAAAAAGTGCTCCTCATCAATCGCCTGGCGTTACTGGCAATCTTTCTAGCATTAAAATCATTCCAAACACATCTCATCAACAAAACTATCCTTGTCCGAACAGACAATATGACAGCAATGTATTATATACAAAAACAGGGGGGGGGGACACATTCTTTACAGCTTTCTCAACTAGCGCAAAGCATATGGAAATGGGCCATCCCACAAAAGATATACCTTCTAGCAGAACATCTTCCAGGGGTATACAATCACATTGCGGATCTGCTCAGTCGTCAGACACAACAAATCCACGAATGGGAACTTCATCCACAAGTTCTTCTTCCGTTTTTCCAAATGTGGGGCCACCCAGACATAGATCTGTTCGCCACACATGCAAACGCAAAATGCCCAACCTTCACCGCCAGGTATCCACACCCATTGTCCAAAGGCAATGCGATCTGGATAAACTGGTCAGGCAGATTTGCGTACGCTTTTCTGCCACTCCCGCTCATTCCGTTAGTAGTGCGCAAGCTCAAACAACAGTCTCTCAAGATGATCCTGGTTGCGCCAACATGGGCCCGGCAACCTTGGTGCACAACACTCCTGGAACTCTCAGTAGTTCCACACCAAAAGCTACACCTCTCCCCAAAGCTTCTGACACAGAACCGTGGAGAGATAACACATCCAGATCCAGTTCAACTAAACCTAGCAATCTGGCTCCTGAAGTCCTAGAGTTCGGTTACCTCAACCTTCCACCAGACTGTAGGAACATTAAGGAAGCTCGACGCCCTACTACTAGAGCTTGTTATGCAACCAAATGGTAAAGATTTGTTATTTACTGCAATAACAACAAAATTGACCCACTAGATGCTTCAATTCAGAACATAATTTGTTATTTACTGCATCTACAAAGATGTAATCTGGCATACACATCCATAAGACTACATCTTGCTGCCCTTGCCGCTTATCTACAAAACAGACAACATTTGTCATTGTTTAGGGTACCTGCCATCAAAGCGTTTAAGGAAGGCCTTAAAAGGATAATTCCTCCTACAATCCCACCATCTCCAGTGTGGAATTTAAACATTGTCCTTACTAGGCTCATGGGTCCCCCATTTGAACCTCCACACAAATGCGAACTGCAGTTCCTTACATAGAAAGTAGCTTTCCTTGTCGCAATCACCTCTCTCAAAAGATTAAGTGAAATCCAGGCTTTAACCATACAAGAACCATTCTTACAAATACATCATAACAAGGTGGTTCTTAGAACAAATCCAAAGTTCCTTCCCAAAGTAACCTCTGCTTTCCACCTTAATCAATCTGTGGAATTACCCGTTTTCTTCCCAAAACCAGATTCCGTAGCAGAGAGGGCTCTTCACACACTTAATGTCAAAAGAGCTATACTTTATTACATTGACAGAACTAAACCTTTTAGAAAGACAAACCAACTGTTTGTAGCTTTCTCTCCACCTCATAAAGGAAACCCAATTTCCAAAGCTGGAATTGCCAGGTGGATAGTCAAATGTGTTCAAATATGCTACCACAAAGCAAAACGCACATTAACAATTCCCCCTAGAGCGCATTCAACACGCAAACTAGGGGCTTCCATGGCATTCTTAGGGAACATTCCCTTAGATAACATTTGTAAAGCAGCAACATGGTCAACGCCACACACCTTCACCAAACACTATTATGTAGATGTGCAGGCAAAACATCAAGCTTCTGTGTGCCAGGCTGTTCTTAAAACACTTTCAGACCACTGCAACAGATACAGGTAACCACCGCTAAGGGAGAGCACTGCTATACAGTCTATGCACAAGTATGTATTCTGCAGCTCATATGCCTCGAACGGAAAATGCTACTTACCAGTATGCATCTGTTCTTGGCATGTAGAGCTGCCCACCCGCCTCCCAGGTACCTCTATCTGTTCCAGCGTTATCTTACTTAGATACTTACACATGGACATCTTTTCTGTTTCTTACAAACTCCATCATTTCCCTTCATGGCGAAAAACAATCTGAGGATGGAGTCGATGCCCATGCGCACTATCGTCCAAGGGAGGAGTCCCCTATCTCGTGACTACAAAGACTTCTTCCAAGACAACAACAAACTGCAAACATCTGAGCCCACCACCAGATGGCGATCTATGCACAAGTATGTGATTCTGCAGCTCTACATGCCAAGAACAGATGCATACTGGTAAGTAGCATTTTCCTTTTTTTGGACAAATTTTGAGGTTTGTAAGGGATTCTGGGTAATAGAACCTGGTGAGAGCCAGACAAGTCACCCCATCCTGGATTTCCCTGGATGTCTAGTTTTCAAAAATGTATAGGTTTGCTAGGTTTCCCTAGGTGCCGGCAGAGCTAGGGTTCAAAATCTACAGCTAGGCACTTTGCAAAAAAAGGGTCAGTTTTCACTGTGAAAATGTTGTGTGTCCAGGTTGCGTTTTGGGCCGTTTCCTGTCGCGGGCACTAGGCCTACCCACACAAGTGAGGCATCATTTTTCTCGGAAGACGTTGGGGAATGCGGGGTGGGTTGAATTTTGTGGATCCACGCAGATTCCAGAACTTTCCACCACAGAAATGTGAGGAAAATGTTTTTAAAAAGTTTTTTTAAACACATTTTTAGGTTTGCAAGGGATTCTGGGTAACAGAACCTGGTGAGAGCCAGTCAAGTCACCCCATCCTGGATTCCCCTGGGTGTCTAGTTTTCAAAAATGTATAGGTTTGCTAGGTTTCCCTAGGTGCCGGCAGAGCTAGGGTTCAAAATCTACAGCTATGCACTTTGCAAAAAAATGGTCAGTTTTCACTGTAAAAATAAAATGTCCACGTTGCGTTTTGAGCCGTTTCCTGTCGCGGGCACTAGGCCTACCCACACAAGTGAGGTACCATTTTTATCGGGAGACTTAGGGTAACACAGAATTGTAGAGCAACTGTTATTACCTATTGACTTCGATGCATTTCTGCCTTCCAAATGAAAGACGATGTGTAAAAAAAGAAGTCATTTTGAAAAATGACCTATAATTCTCATCCTAGTATGGGTACTCACAATTTCGGAAATGTGCAAATATCTACTGTTTCTAAACTCTATATTTTTTTCTAATTTCAGAAATACATAGGTGTCTTTCATACTGATATTTCCATGTATATATTTTCCCAAATTAATGGCTATATACCCGGTACATAATAAAAAACCATTGCAAGACGCTGCTCAGTTATTGGCTCTGGGTTCGTCGGGTTCTTGGTGAACCTACAAGTCCTATATATCCCCACAACCAGAAAGGTCCAGCGGATGTAACAGTATATTGCTTTCAAACAGCTATTATAATTAGAAGAGGTTACAGGTGAAAACATTGACACAAATGGCTGTTTTTTTTCAACTCATTTTCAATTTTTCCTATATTCAACTGTTAGTTTCTATAAAGAAACCTTGAGGGATCTACACAAATGACCCCTTGCTGAATTCAGAATTTTGTCTACTTTTCTAAAATGCATAGCTTTCCAGGATCCATTATTGCCTTCATACCCATTTCTACCATTAACTGGAAGGAGGTTGAAAGCACAAAAAATAGCAAAAATAGGCTATGTCCCAGAAAAATGCCAAAACTGTGTTAAAAATTTTGGTTTTCTGACAAAAGTCTACTTGTCCCTGAAAGCTGGGAAGTTGGTGATTTCAGCACCACAACCCCTTTGTTGATATCATTTGCAGGGAAAAACCAGATGCTTTCATCTGTAGCCCTTTTTCCCAATTTAAAAAACAAAACAAAATTTAGCTGTATTTTGGCTAATTTCTGGGTACCCTCTAGGGGAATCCACAAACCCTGGGTACCTTTAGAATCCCCATGATGTTGGAAGAAAAAGACGCAAAATTGGCATGGATTACTTATGTGGTCAAAAAGTTACAGGGGCCTAAGTGCGAACTACCCCAAATAGCCAAAAAAAGGCTTAGCAAAGGGAGGGGGGGGGGGGGGCCTAGCAGCGAAGGGGTTGGTGTGGAGTTGGTTTGTATGAAACATTGAAAAACTTCGATTGTACTAAAAGTGAATTACTTACCTTTTGTCTAGAAAATGTTTGTGTGATATCTAGGCATATCACACTGATTAGCAAAAGTAACTTAAAAAGTAATCTAAAAAGTAACGTTCACAATAATCTGTAAAGTACCTGCAAAGTAATCTCGAACTGTTGACTGACCTGTAATTCAACCAACTGCTTTTGAACCTGCATTCAACTGTAAATCACTGCATAAGTTTTGCAAAGTATTATTTCACTTACCTGCACCAGGCCTGGCTTGGTTGTAGAAAATAAAATATAACTAAATAATATTTTTATACAAAAAAATTGGTTTGATATCTGTCTTTGAGTGTGTGAAGCCATTTCTTGCCTGAGTGTGTACAACAAATACTTAACACTACCCTCTGATAAAGCCATACTGCTCGCCCACTCTACCACAAATGGAGAGTAAGGTGCTATCTAATTTTACCTCTGCCTACCTTTGGGGTTCCAATGGACTTGGTGCACACTATACCTCATTTTAGTATTTACAGAGCTAGCTTCCTAAATCATCTACATAAGGCTGTACATTTCATGGATTCTTGTGTCTGTGAAATCTGGTGATAGACTGCCGACAAGTGTATTGTCGAAAAATATTTGGCATCCTTTAACTGCTAACTATTTCATTAATTTTTGGGTAAGTTTAGGGGTGAGGATGTAGCCTTACGGCTAGAGCGGTCGACGTCGAAGCTGGGGAACCGGGTTCGAGTCTTGGCAACGACGCTCAACATCCTGTGATTCTGGGCAAATCACTTAATCTCCCCGTGCCTAACAAAAAATTAATGTGTCCTTGTGTAACGAAACTGGTGCTATGTAAAGCGCTCTGATATCCGATATCTTCGGGTTTAGTTCGCGCTATATAAAACTCTAAAAAGATAAAAAATTTAAATGGAAAACTATCTATTACAATGTTGTTGTTTAAATGGCACAAATCCACACACAAACGAATCTTGCCATTGCTGCGCCGCACCACAACCAATGGGGAAATCCACTATGAACCTTCAATCTCTTCAATAACTCCAGCAGAAACTTGCTTTTCCAGTTCAATAGACACCTCTCTAAGCATAATGGGAATGTTCCTCACTTTATGGATGTTAGGTACCGCATTCTCCTTTAAAACAATACGGAGTTCAAAGTTCCTTAAATTCCCTAGGGTTGTGCTGAAAACGGCTGGAAATTCTTGTGACATAACCGCCACATTAGTCCCTTCATCCACAACCTTCACCTGATCTTCACTATTTTGCTCTAAAATAATGTGCAGCTTACCTTGGTCGATCCAAACCAAAACTGGTGGACCCTTTTTTGCTATGTATAGTGTTGCGCAAGTACTTCCCCTAAATTTGAATGTAAACCTTCTATATCCTAAAATCTCAATAGTTTCCCCTGAATACCCTTGGGGATGTATGTCTGAATCATATAAACTTTCACCCACTTTACTTACAAATGTACTTTTCCACGAACTTTCATTAATGATTGTGCACAGTGAACCTGAATTGACAAAAACTTTGATTTAAATACCGCCCACATTCAACATACTCAGGCTTATTCATAATGACGTTATCCTCTCTGTAGAGAATTGAAAAGTAGTCCTTCCATTTTCTCCATTCTAATGTAGGTTCTGTTCCTGTTGGCCAAAATGCGTGAGGCGTTGAAATTGAAAAATTCTCTGTGGCCGTGTTTCCTTCTTAATTTATTCCACGGCAGTAAGAATGTAGAACAATTAAAGTGAAAATAATCAACACAAGTCAAGAAAATGGGGAGAAAAAAGATATATAAACGGAACCTGTATTAAAGATCTCTCGTTGCACGTCTTGACTTAATGGTTCAGAATTTGCAACGTGTCTTGTTGCTTGCGCAGTAACGTACTGACGAGAACAAATACTTCCTGCTTAAAATGGCGTTGCGTAAGGTCACTCACATTGACCTTGCGTGCACGCGTAATGACACAATGACTTCCTTGCGTGAATGCGACGCTTGACATCATGTAAGAATTCCGGAGAAGCGCACCGTAGAAGCAATGTCCTCAAACAGCGCCGTGCCGTTTAAGTCGTGAAGTCTTTAAACACAACAATCCACAACTCGCCAGTTGTTGCAACAGCATATTTCCAAAGGCAAACAGCGCTCCCCCTTGCACAATTCGCCTGTGAAATGCCCCAAAACAATTGTGTGCTCCCCTAATTCACCTTAGGAGCGAGCGTAGCCAGATGTGCTCCCCGCCGAACAAAGTGACTCCAGAGCAGTTACGTTACAATTGCATTTCTTGCTCTTCCTAATGTCACAGATGCAAAGTTCTTGCATGCGGTGACAGTCTTCGGTGTTTCTCCTTGATACACAATCCAGCCCAAGTTGAAATGCTACTTGGATTCTCCAACTGGTGTACAGAATCCTACGTGTAATCCTTTGGTTAAGTCCCAATTCTTGTGGTGTAGAATTCTTCACAATCCTACGTGGTTTCTGCTTCAGACAATCGTCGGCAAGTTTGCTGTGTACGCACGACAATACATAGCCTTAAGTGTACAGCTTTATTGTCTGGATCCAACAGATAGAACGTCCTCACATCTACTGGACCAGTAATCTACTCCTTCCCCCGATGCCCACATTCCAATACAGAACGACATATACTGCCTGGCAACACTTAACAAGGAGACACAACAGTACCATTGTCTGTTACGAGGACCGAGGGGACTCCTTCCTCTAGGAACACTTTTCTCAAAGCACGAATGGTGGTACTTGAAGTAATATCCATGAATTTCACCTGCAACTACTTTGAATAAGCGTCCACGCATACCATAAATCTCAACCCACTACGTACCTCGGACCTATGAAGTCCATGCAAACTTTGTGCCAGGGCAAACCCGGATTTCCAATGTGTCCCATGGCGGTTTGATTACCAACATGAAGCCGCTTCTCCCTTTCTTTACACCCCCCACATTTCACCACCCAATCCATGTAAGGAAGTGGGTTTGTTGCAGTAACCCCCCCCACTTTTTGCCAGACTACTGATGCACTTTTTCTTGGTGTGCCCTGGGTCCCTGCCAATCAGGTTCCCAGGGCCTGTGTTCTTTCCCCCAAACTAGCCCAATTGGCATCTCTGGCCACAGGTCAGCCCCTGGTAAATGGTACCACAGGTACCCAGGGCCCTGTGACCAGGGAAGACCTCTAAGGGCTGCAGCACTTATTGTGCCACCCTTAGAGGCCCTGCACCTTTTCAAACACACACTGCCTTTGCAGGCTGCGTGTCTTGGTGCAGAACAAAGTGAAGAGTCGACAGGGCACACATCCCTGTGTGCCCTGCCTAAACAACCCACTGCCCTGGCCTAGGTCGGTCACCCCTCCAGCTGGGTGCACTATGCCAGTGGTGAGGGTACAGGTGCATGAGCCCTGTACCCCTACAGTGCCCAAGTCCATTCTTGGGCATTGTAAGTGCAGTGCTGCCATTAAGAGTATATGGTGCTGGGAGTTTGTCATTACGAACTCCACAGTACCATAATGGCTACACTGCAGACTGGGAAGTTTGGTATCAAACTTCTCAGCAAATTAAACCCACACTGATGCCAGTATGGGATTTATTGAAAAATGCACACAGAGGACATCTTTGAGATGCCCCCTGAAAAACGACCAGCCTCTGGTGGGTTCCCTGACTGGTACACACCAGCCTGCCACCACGAGACATGTTTCTGGACCCCTAGGGTGGGAGCCTACGCTCCCGGAGCCCAGAAACAAAGCCTTTCCTGGGCGGAGGTGTTCACACCTCCCCCAGGCCAGGAAGAGCCATCTGTGGCAGGGGAGCTTCAAAGGCCTGGCAGCCTTTGTAATGCGACCCCCAGCCTATCCTGCTATCAGGAGCAGGCCCCCTTCCTGTCTCCCCTCCCTTTCGGCGGGAAAACAGGCGGGAAAAACTAGCCAGCCCAGGAGGTGTGCCCACCTCTGCCAACTCCACCCCTCAGGTGGGGGAGGCGAGGTGAAGCCCACTCTCCAGTGCTCGCCATCTTGCAGATGGCAGGCTCTCCCCAGTCGGGACTAGGGATTGTGCTCACTCCCCCACGTGGGGTGAGCACACCAAGGGTGTAGTCACCCTAAGGTCAGTAGCCCATTGGCTACTGACCTCAAGACCCCTAAAACGTCGCCTGCAGCCTCTGCACGGAGACCCCCCCCCCCCCCCAACCGCGAGTGGCCCAGTAAGGTGAAATTCGACCTCAAAAGACACCCCTGCATCCAGCCTCCCTGCGCCCTGGAGAAAAGAACCCAAGGTGCACCTACGTCCCCGAGCTCTCCAACTTACCTGCCCAGCTGTTGGTTCCTGCCGGAAGTCTTCCTGGACCGAGCCTGCAGCTAAAAACCAAAACCGAAAATCCCCATTGAAAACAGGGCACCCGACGCCAAAACAGCACTCTGCACCCGGCCGCCCCAGCGCCGCTGAGGGTGCACCTTTTGTGCTGGCTTGTTTCCCAATTTGCCCTGACCTAAACCCTAGGAGCTTTGCTCCCAGAGCCGTGTGGCCTGCTTGCCAGCAGCCACCAACCGTAGGCCCCCTATCCTCCATAGGATAACATTGGGCCTCAACACTCTGCACCCGGCCGCCCTAGTGCCGCTGATGGTGCAACAAAAGTGCATCACTGACCCTGGGGGACCCCTAAGTCTAACCCAAGAACCTTAACTCCCACAGACGATTACTTACCTGTAAACCGATAACCTGTTTTTCCTCCATAGGATAACATTGACAATTTTTCTTCCAAAAACGACTGTGTGGAGTTTTGAAAACTAAAGATATTCTTTACAAATCGTACAAATAACCAAAACGTGTTTTCTCACCTGTTTGCAGGAAATGTCCCAGTGCTGAATCTAGGTATCCAGCACTGAGTTAGAAAAGTAACGTGAAAAGTAACTTACCTGCGATTTACTGACAAAGCCCATTCATTCCAATGTACTGTATTTGCTGAGTGTTGCAATCTACTGCATTATCTGTAAATCAAACCAAGTAAAATTTCTACTGCATTTTCGAACTGTATTTCAATCAAGTAACTTATTACTGCAAAGTATTTTATGCTTACCTGTGCCAGGCTTGCTTGGTTCTAGAAATAAAACAACAGTATATTTTTTTATACAAAAACAATTGGCCTAGAGTTCAGTTCTTGTGTGTAAATGCATTTGCTGACTGAGTGTGTACATCAAATTCTTAACACTGTCCTCTGATACTGCCTTACTGCTCGACCATACTACCACAAAAAGAGAATAAGGTTTTATCTAACTTTAACCTCTGCCTACCTTTGGGGACTCTTGGACTCTATACACACTGTACCTCACTTTGGTGCAGTATATATAGAGCCAGTTTCTTACAATCCACCACTTGAGCATCCATCCCGGGCCACCAAAATTGTGCCTTAAGACGTTTCTGGGTCAAACTTTGAACCAAATGGCCTCCATGAGCCGTTGCTACCAGTTTGTGTGTCAAATTGGTGGCACAAATATTTCGCCCCTCATTAAGATATGATTGCCACATGTGGATAACTCTTCTATCAACTTGACAAATGGTTGTACAGAGCTGGCATCACAACTTTCACTCCACTTACCAGAAACACCCATGCGTATGACCTCACTAGGAGTAAGATCCACATCCATAGCTTGCCACCACTCTTCTTTTGTGAATGCACTAGCACCTCTCAACGCTACATCTTGTATAGATGCAACAGCCCCTTCACCTTCCTGATCATCCACCACAAGACCTTTCCCCATCCGCCAATCCTTAGATAATCATGAAAGGCAATCCGCCTGTACATTCCTCCAACATTGAATATGCACTATCACATAACGATATTCCTGGAGCCTGACAGCAAGCCATGTCAACCTCGCAGATCCCTTACCCGCCCCGCCAGGGATAAGAATTTTAATTAGAGGCTTATGATCTGACTGTAAGATAAAATGTGTGCCCCACAAATGTGTACGAAAGTACTCGACACCGCATGCTGCGGCCGAGGCTTCTCTTTCAATAACTGAATAGTTCCTTTCAGTATCAGATAATGTGTGGGACGCAAAGGCTACAGTTTTTTCACCATTCTTATGCATTTGGGAGGGTAGTGCACCCACCCCTATAGCACTTGCATCCACCGTCACAATGGCTTTAAGATCATTGTCAGTGTACCAATATGCCAGCCTCACAAATTTCTTTTTTTTTTTTTTTATCATCACAAAACACTCTTCCTGAACATGTGACCATACAAAAACGTTCCCCTTCTTCAAGAGAACTCTCAAAGGCTCGGTCATATCAGAAAAACTTGGGACACATTTTGAATATTAATCAATAAGGCCCATGAAGGATCTCAGCTGATTCTCGTCTTGAGGAGAAGGGGCCATATGTATGGCTTCCAACAAGTCTTTCTTCGGTCTCATCCCATCAGCCGATAAAGTATAGCCCAAATATTCTATTTGTTCTTTCAGAAATCTACATTTCTCTTTTCTCAAAGTGAGACCTACATCAGCAATCCTTTGCAAAGCAAGTTTTAAAACAGCATTGTGTTCTTTAACAGACTTGACAAAAATAAGCATGTCATCCTGAAAGTAAATGACGTTTCTTAACCCTTTGGAAACGTCTGAGATCATCCTTTACCTCCTCACATACCACCACTGGGACTCTCCTTAGTTTATGTTGGACAGGAATGGCCCCCTTCTTCAAAAGAATCTTATGTGCATACTGCAGGAAGCTGGCTCTGTATATACTATAGCAAAGTAAGGTATAATGTGCACAGTCCAGTGGATCCCCAAAGGTAGGCAGAGGTAAAAGTAGATAATGCCTTTCTCTCTATTTGTGGCAGTGTGGGCGAGCAGTAAGTGTGAGAAAGTGCCCTCTTTCTGCATGGTTGCCCCCACTTGTTGCTGAACTGCTGATGTGCTTTGACTGAGTGGGCTCCTGCCAATCAGGTACCCAGGGCCTATGTTTTCTCCCTAAAACTGCATTGAAAACAAAATCCAATTGGCATCTCTGGCCACAGGTCAGCCCCTAGTAAATGGTACCACTGGTACCCAGGGCACTGTGACCAGGGAAGGCCTCTAAGGGCTGCAGCACTTATTGTGCCAGCCTAAGATGTGCTGTACCTTTACACTCACACACTGCCTTTGCAGGCTGTGTGTCTTGGTGCAGAACAAAGTGAAGAGTCGACATGGCACACATCCCTGTGTGCCATGCCTACAACCCACTGCCCTGGCATAGATCAGTCACCCCTCTAGCTGGGTGCCCTATGCCAGTGGTGAGGGTACAGGTGCATGAGCCCTATGCCCCTAGTGTCTAAGTCCATTCTCTTCCAGGGGATCCTCCTCAATAGTCATAAGCACTTGAATATTTCCGCCCATGCGCTGGGACACCGGAAAATATATAAAAATTATAAATACATATATATATATATATATATATATATATATATATATATATATATATATATATATATATATATATATATATACATACATACATACATACATACATACATACATACATACATACATACATACATACATACATACATACATATATATATACATATATATATATATATATATATATATATATATATATATATATATATATACATATATATATATATATATATACATATATATATATATACATATATATATATATATATACATATATATATACATATATATATATATATATACATATATATATACATATATATATACATATATATATACATATATATACATACATATATATATACACATATATATACACATATATATACATACATATATATATACATATATATATACATACATATATACATACATATATACATATATATATACATACATATATATATACATACATACATACATATATATTCTCAACAAAGCAGTCCAAGAACGAAGGGCGCACTTTTCACAGCTGGTGCGCGTGGCGGGGCCGGACTTGCCCCGAAAAACAATTAGTCACCAAGCAAGTAACACGCTGCACTCTCCCAGATATTATAAAGATTTATTGAAGCCAGTTACACTCCTTCTCCACCTACGCGTTTCGACCAGCAGGTCTTGGTCATGGTGTCTAGACACCGTGACCAAGACCTGCTGGTCGAAACGCGTAGGTGGAGAAGGAGTGTAACTGGCTTCAATAAATCTTTATAATATCTGGGAGAGTGCAGCGTGTTACTTGCTTGGTGACTAATATATATATATATATATATATATATATATATATATATATATATATATATATATATATATATATATATACATACATACATACATACATACATACACATACACACCACCAGACGGTCCTCTCTCGACTCCACACACTCGCTTGCTTCTGCCGAAAAGGAACCACTGGATATTAAGGCAAATAAATTATTTGTTTCCTCGGATTACGCGTTTCGGGAAACACTTGCCCTTGATCACATACTCGTGAGGTTAGAACGCCTTCATTTTAAAGTGCAAAACCACGTGACAAAACACACAATAAACATAGTAAAAATACTATCACCTATCCCAATAGAACACAATATCAATTTTTTCCTCGTTATTTTCTCTTACTTTTCTTTGTGCAATAACCAATTTAGCCATAATCATGACATAATGTTCGTGAGTGTCAGTGATCCATCTATAAAAGAATAAAATTCATTAAATATCTTTAACAAGCATTTTTGGCATTTGTCATAATTCCAACATCACTGATACTCCTTGGCCAAATAAGTGGTTGCACTGCCTATTTTTAACATCTATGTAAAATACTATTTGGGATCATCTTCTATAATAAAATATTCTTTAAAATATTTTATTAAAATATTTCAAATAATTATAAAAA
Organism: Calotriton arnoldi; assembly: GCA_963921515.1. NCBI lineage: Eukaryota > Metazoa > Chordata > Amphibia > Caudata > Salamandridae > Calotriton > Calotriton arnoldi. The sequence goes on along the minus strand of CAWUFW010004936.1, from coordinate 1,001,817 downwards.
ATGGGATAAATCCCTTTTATTCTCCCACAGTTATATATCTACATAAATGCTGACAATAACAAACAACTGCCCAAATGTCATATTTCATAGATTGGAAATGGGATAAATCCCACTAGTGCCCTTCAATTTAAATATTAAAAATACTAAGTGTACCAACATGTTACCTAATGTGCAAAATAGCCAATATTAAAGTGCAAATGCAAAATACGTCACATATATCATAAAAAATACCACACTAAAAATAAATCTCATTCGGGCCTTGGCCAAATTGGTTCAATTGGAACCGGGATTTCCAATTCCGACCGAACCAAATCCGGACACAAGGTTCAGCAGCTGCCATCAACAATATCATTATTATAACCCTCTTCTTATAAACGGATACAGAATTCATATTGCATTTAACAAAGACTTTTCTTAACCAAAGACTGTTGCCTACACTAAAAAACAGCAATCTTAATCATACACATAAACAATTGGTCCCAATTGATATCTATAAGAAATTGTGTAGGTCTTCAGTATTATTCAAACCATATGGAAATTTGCTGTCTAGCTCCAAAATCAATTTAGATTCCATTTGCCTGAGAGCTTTTTCTCGATCACCCCCTCTTTGTGTTTTTGAATGGCTGCCACCACAAAATAACTCAAACAATTTAAATCATTATTATGCGTTTGTCTGAAATGGCGAGCCACTGCATAAGCTGAATCATTATTCACGATGGCCCGCAAATGCTGCAATATTCTGACATGCACCTGCAACTTTGTACTGCCGACATATCTCAATCCGCAGGTGCATGTCAGAATATATACCGCATACTCCGTCCTGCATGTGTAAGTTCCCCGAATAGCAATTTTGTCTGGGCTAAAAGGTGACCGATAATGAGTAGTATTTTTACCAAATTTACATGCTCTACAAGTAGAACACTTCGTAAAACCTGGTTTGGGTTGTAACCGTGTCTTAGCCCCTACTAATTCAGGACAGGACTTTCCAATTTGTGTGCGCATAGAAACACCCTTCCTATAAGTCACAGTAGGTTGAGGTGGCAACCGGGGTGACAATACTCCATCAGTCAAAACTATCGGCCAATTGCGTTTGATGATGGCCCTAATCTTTCTTTCTTGTTTGCTGAAAGTAGTGACTAAGCGAGGGATATCACTATCCTCTTTAGATGTTGCCACATTATCATTGAGTAGTGATTCTCTTGTTCGATCATTGGTTTTATCTAATGCTCCTCTCAGAATATTCTCACTGTAGCCCCTCTGTCTGAATCTCTGCAAGGCCTCCTCAGTGCATCTATCCAAATCATCTTTACTACTGCAAATCGTTTTAAGACGTAAAAATTCCCCATATGGAATATTATGAATCAAGTGCCTAGGATGCGCACTGTCAGCATGGAGAGTCAAATTGCCAGCCGTCTCCTTCCTAAACAAAGTAGTGAAAATTTCCCCTTGATTCTGATAAACCTTCACGTCCAGGAACTCAATGCAGTTTCTACTCATATTAGAAGTAAACTTAAGATTAACAGTATTGTTATTAATCTGTTCAATAAAATTACATGTATATATATATATATATTTTTTAAAACAACCAATGCAGCCTTCCAAACACAACAGGCTAAGCAATGCTGTAAAACATATCTTTGCACATATCCAAATAATGCAGGGAAACCAAAGGACACTTGAACTGCTTTTAGTGAACATAAAACGTATCCTTGCAAAGAGAAAAAGGGCAGGCATTGCTAGCCCATAGGCTGCATTGTAACTTCAATAGCATAGAAAGCTGAAAGCCTATACAGTGAAACACAAAAAACTGACACCGTTCCTTTAAGGCATCCCATCATGCCTCAGGGGTGACAGTTAGGTCAGTTGGTCTTTCCGGCTCCTTCAGTCAGGACCCTGGTTAACCAGCTACACAGATTTTTGACTTTTCTGTCAGAAATTGTATTCTTTTTTCACTTAAAACCCTTTTACTTTGACATTTTACACCTGTTGGAGTATTCCTCTACCTTTTTTCAGGAGTTTGGTTTTTTTTGTCTCTTAGAAATGCCTTCCCTTTTTGATCCTTGTCCTTTCTGTGGCAAAAAGGCCAAAACAGACTCCCACTCAGGAACATGAGAATCCAGAAGGAAAGAATACAGACTGAGACATGCCAACACTGCCAGTCTTTATCAAGACAGACTCTCAAGTACAGAGAGAGGATACGCCTTCATGGCCTTTCTGAAAAAGGTAAAGCTTCTACCTCTAGAGTCAGGTCTCCTGTGAGACAGAAGAGACCCAGATCATCTTCCAGAAGCAAGATTCCGGTCTGTTCTTCATAGTCATCGAGAATGCCTCCACCGGTGAAGAAAACGTCGACGACAATCCCATCAACGGCATGCTTGCCGTCGAGAGAACATCAGTCGTCGTCGAAGACTTCCAGACATAGAGGTACGTCATCAGCGACGAACCCTCCGCCACCGTCAACAGGTCGACATCGAGGACTCGCTCTCCATTGGTGCGGGATTACCCAACGTCGAGACACCGCTCTCAGTCGCCGTCGGTACGGCGTTTGACGTCGAGGCACAGCCCTTCGTTACCGTCAACCAGGCGGCGGTCAACGTCGAGGCATAGGTCATCAACGTCAAAAAAGGATTCGATGTCGAAGCAGATCCCTCCGCCGCAGTCATTAAGACGCTCGACGTCGAGGCCAAGATCATCGGCAACGTCAAGAGGAGATTTGACGTCGAGATGAGATTTTACGTTGAGACGGACTCCTCCGTTGCAGTCCACAAGATGGCGCTCAACGTCGAGGCCTAAATCGACGGCGTTGAGGGGTTAGACGTTGAGGAGGAGTTCACCATCACCTACCCCACGTACGACGTCGAGACTTGGTACTCCGTTGGGTACTCCTCTTCCAACGTCGAAGCGCAAGTCGACGTCGAAACACACACGACCAACGTCGAGGCAGAGGTGTTGTTCATTGGACTCGCAGGTCTTCGTGGCACATAGTCGCTCGACATCGCGACATTCACATTTATCGACGTCACACCATTCGACCTCAAGGAGACGCCACTCCACATCAAAAGACCTCTCGGAACCTTCATTGTCGGCTGCAGGATCCCCTCAAGTCATCTTGACGTTGAGAAGCTCATCTTCTCCATCTCCAGAACGGCGGGTACAGAAACCTCCCCCGCAGATCACGGCTCCATCTACACAACGAGGGGAAGAACACAGATCTCCCTCTGTTCACCTCTCTCCCAGGTGGCTTCTCCCGGTTCATCATTGGCAGAAAGAGCCTTCAACACCGGTTCAACAGCCATTGGACTATTCAAGCCCTCTGCATAGATCCCCTCTGGCGAGGGCTGGTGCAGGCAGCTGACCGATCTCCCACCACACCATCCAGGGGTCGCCACAGGGACAAGTCTCCGCCACGTAAATCTGCTTCTCATGGACGTCATAGGAGACGAAGATCACCCTCCTGGTCATCCTCCTCGACCCACTCCTCCAAGAGGGATTATTCTCCCACTCTTACGGACAGTCCACCCTCCAGAGTGTCACCTGTTGATGACATCAACACTTTCCATGATGTCCTAGCTAGAGGAGCACAAAAGCTAAACATAGAGATGTCTGCACCTCAGACAGGTGCATCTGTTATATTTGAGACTCTGCATCAGAGGTCCTCGTTGAGGCCTTTGCTACCACTAGTTCCTGGTCTTTAACAACCAGTCATGGACGTTTTCCTTACTCCAGCTACAATAAAAACGGCTCCAGCAAGGATCTTAAAGAAATACAGACCAGCAGAACAAGATCCCCTGTTCCTCAGGTCAGATCCTCCCCCGGACTCGGTGATTATTGCGGCTGCAAGGAAGACCCATGCAGTGGCTTTTTTTCGTCAACAGTCCCTCCGGACAAGGAGAGCAGAGCCCAAGATTCCTCGGGGAGATAAGCTTGCGGCTCTGCAGCAGCTTCTTTGAAGGTTTCCAGTGCAGCGACTCTGTTGGGCTGTTATGATAGAGCGTTGTGGGACTCTCTAGAACGCTTCAAAGAAACTGCCCAAAGAAGACCGTCAAGACTTTGGGGAGATTCTCCAAGAGAGAGCCCTCGTTGTAGGAAACTGGCTCTATATATACTACACCAAAATGAGGTATGGTGTGTATAGAGTCCAGGTGACCCCAGAGGTAGACAGAGGTTAAAGTTCGATAGAACCTTACTCTCTATTTGTGGTAGAGTGGTCGAGCAGTAAGGCAGTATCGGAGGACAGTGTTAAGCATTTGATGTACACACTCAGTCAGCAAATGAATTCACACACTCAAGGACTGAACTCTAGACCAATTGTTTTTGTATAAAAAATATACTGTTTTATTTTTAGAACCAAGCAAGCCTGGCACAGGTAAGCATTAAATACTTTACAGTAATAAGTTGCTGATTGTAGAACAGTTTGAAAATGCAATAGGAATTTGTACTTTGTTTGATTTACATGGGATGCAGTAGGTTGCAATACTTGGCAAATACAGTACATTGAAATGAATAGGCTTTTTCAGTAAATTACAGGTAAGTTACTTTTTACGTTACTTTTCTAACTCAGTGCTGGATACCTATATTCAGCACTGGGACATTTCCTACAAACAGGTAAGTAAATACGTTTTAGTTATTCGTGCGATTTTTAAAGAATATTTTTAGATTTCAAAACTCTACACTTGGAAACTTTTTGGAAGAAAATTGTCAATGTTATCCTATGGAGGAAAAACCGGTATCTGATAGAGACTACTAGCCGCAGATTCCTTAACGTAGAATTATCCCCAGGCGTGAGACTGGACCCGGAAAACTTTCTTTGCCCCAGCATCTCTGCGCGCCGGGGGGTGGCACCACGTGACTCCGCCCTGACGTACTCCGCAGGCGTGACGTCAGCGAGGTCACATAAGCCCCACCCCGGCGCGCTGACGTCAGTTTCCTTCTTTTCCGCATGCCACGCAGATCCGAATCGTGTCCCTGGCCTGTTTTCAGGCCTCCTCATTCTTCAACGCTTTGCATTTCCCTTGAGAACAGTGTGCGAATGCCTTCGGGCTTCAAGACGTGCTCGTCTTGCGCGCGCCAGATGTCGGCGACGGACTTTCACCACATTTGTATATGGTGTTTGGGGGAGCACCATGACTCCACAGACTGCGAGGCTTGTCAGCAGATGAAACCGAAGTCCCGGCGGGAGTGCCGGATGAAACTCCTTTCGGCCCACATGTCCAGGTCAGCGTCCTCATCGCGTCCGTCCCCCGCGGAAGGGGCCAAGAACCTCCGACATCGTCCTTCCCCGAGGCCGCAGGGACGTCGCTCGCCCGTTGCGAAGTGTCCCAGCTTGTCCCCGAGGCCCGGTCCCCGCCCTGTGGGGAGCACGGTTCTCCGCAGGTCGTGCGGCCTCGCACGTCGCCGCCTTACCCGCCGTTTCCCAGCGCGGGGGCGTCCAGAGTCCAAATGGAGGCCTATGCTGCGGCCCTGCAGGCCTCCTTGGCTCCTCCTCTTCCTGGGACGTCCGCTGATCCCCTGCCACGTGCGGGGCCTTCTGCGGAGTCGCCGGTGGCTCCTGCGCCGACAGGTTCGGCTTCAGGTCTTGGAGGTGTGGTGTCGTTGGGGTGCGGCCCTACGGTGTTCCCTCCTTCGGCCCACGGTGCCTCTGCCTCGCCGCAAACCCCCGTGGGGGTCCCTGTGGTGTCGCAGGAAGTTGCCGGGAGTCGTGGCTTGTCCCCGAGTCCTACTCGGTCCTCTGGGCAGGCTGCGGCCTTGTCCGCTCAGGCGACGGCGGCTGTCGGCCCTAGCGGTGCCGCAGTGGCTGGCTAAGGGCCGGGGCGTGTCCCCGGGCCCTCCTCGTCTCTCCACGCAGGCGGCCACCTCGCCGGAGGTCGAGTCGGCGCCTTTTCGGCATCGTTCTTTGGCCGCTCCGGCTCCGTCCCCGCCCCGTTCTCCCGCGGCACGGGTGGTGGTGGAGCTCGTCGCCGCGTCCCCTTCGGCGCTGGTCGACGTCGGCGCCAGTGGTGGACTCCACGGCGCCGTGCCGACGTCTGGCCGTCGACTCCTCTTCGGAGGCCCCCTCTTCTCCAGAGGTCAGGCAACTGTTTGTCTCTTCTTCCCCGGAGACTGGACGCCGCGTAGTGGCTTTCTCCCCGGCGTCTTCCAAGGAGGGCTCTTCGCCATCCCCGCGCCCACAGTCTTCCCCTGAGGCGCCTCAGGTTCCCCACTCCTCTGTCAGCCCTCCCCCTTTCCGGGCTTGGCCGTTTCTTCCTCCGCTTGGGCTGGGGGACGGCCGGCTTAGTATGCAGCCGTCACCCACGGAGGAGTTGCTCTCCCCACCGCGTTGCCCTACAGAGGCGAGTGCCTCTTTCGCACGGGCTGTTTCCACGGCCGCTGGGATTTTGCGCTTGGGCGACCCAGCTGCACATTTCTCCGCGGACCACTTGCTTGAGGTTCTCCACCAGGGTTCTGGTGGACGGGAGCTGCTTCTTCCCTTCGAAGCTTCGCTCCACAATTCTCTCTTGGGGGCCTGGGGGCGTCCTGCCACGGGGGACCGGGTGCCCCAGTCGCTCCTGCACCGCCACCGTCCTGCTCCGCATGATCCTGTCTGTCTTTCCTTCCATCCTTCTACTCGGGGGCCCTCTTCTGCAGACGGCCTTTCCTTCCTTGCCTTCCCTTTTGGCCCCTCCATCACGGGAGGCCCGGTGGTTGGATTCCTGGGGGCGTAACATCTTCACTTCCTCCAGTGCTGCCTTGCGGGCGCTCAACACGCTTTGTGTGTTAGCCAGAGCCACCCCCAGTTTGTGGGATTCCGCGGAGTCCCTTCTGTCTTGTGCCTCTCAGGAGGGTGCCTCGGTTGATCTGCGGCACCATGTGTTGGATGGCCGGGAGCTGGCCGCGTTTATTCTTCGCTCGGCTCTTGATGTCTCTGAGGCTCTTGGTCGTACTATGGCTAGTTCGGTGGCCCTCCGTCGCCATGCATGGTTGAGGGATAGTGTTTTCCCTGAGAATGTTAGGGAGCGTCTGGTTGACCTCCCTTTTGATGGCACTCTTTTGTTAAACGCCCCTGCGGATTCTGCCATTCAGCGGTTCCTTGCGGGGCTTCGTCCTCCTCCTCCCCCTCAGTGAACCTGGATGTCGGTCCTCTGGTGTGTTCAGGGAAGTGTTCTCCCGTTGTTTTTTCTGGAGCTTAGTGCTCGGTCACCCGGTTGTGTGCTCTGTATGGTTGGTGCCCCTTCAGGGTCCTTCGCTTGGCCCTTCGGTGCTCTTGGCTGCTGGTCCGGCCCTCTGTTTTGACTTGTGATTTTGGCTGTTGGTAAAGCCGTGTTGGTCCTGAGATTGGGCCTTCTGTGTCTTCTTTGTTGGCTGCTTGCTAAGCCGTCTGCGGTTTTGTCCGCAGGTCTTTCTGTTTGCCCTCTGCTGCGGAAATGTTTTCCTAAGAGGTGTTCCCATGTCTTTTGGGACGTAACATACCCTATGTGGGGTACTTGTAGCTATTGTATAGCTCTGTTTCGAGTTCCGTGCCCTCCACGGCGTCACGTTATGCCGCAGGTGCAGTCTCTTTACCTATGCTCTTGGCGCAGTTTGCGCGGCGCCCCGCTTGCCCTTCTCCAGGTTCGCTTCGTCGCTAGGCCAGCCTGGCGTTGTGTTGTGGCGCTTCCGCCTTTCTGTCTGGCGTTTTGGCCTGGTCCTCTGTCTGGTGTTCCAGGGGCGGACTAGCTTTTCTTGGCTTTGTGTTCTGGTTGCCGGCTTGGACCGTCCTCCGGGTCTCTCTCTCTCTCTCTTTCTCTTCTGCCTCGTCCCACTTCTTCGTGGGTCGGTGTGTCTCTCTGGCCCGGCTCCTGGCCTTCTCCGACCTCTGCCTTCGGCTGGCGCCTGGATTGTTCTGGGTGCACGGCTCCTTGGTGCGGTCTCCGGCTGGCTGCGCATGCCTGCTTGCTCTGGTCCGCCGATGTGGCCCTTGGTGTGTTTCCTTGTGCCCCTGTCTCTTGTTCTGCTGGGGCTTTGCGCACCTGTGCCTTTCTCCTTACGCCTGCGGTTCTTGGCCGTGGAGCCGTTTCTGCCTTCTCCGCTGCCTTGAGGCTGATGGCTGTCCAGCTGTCCCTCGTCGCTGGGTGTGTGTGTGTTTTCCTCCGGCGGATTCTGCCTCTTCTCCCTGGCGTTGTGATGGTTCTTTTCATCCTGGGTGCTCCTCTGCGGCTGTCGGTCCCTCGGAGGTTTTCTAAGCAGTTGTTCCTTGGATGGGCTTGGGGTCTCCTGGTCTTCCCTTCGCCTTGTCCTTGCTTCCTTCTGCTTGGTGGGGGCTGGGCCGCGCTTCTTGTCCCAGTGACACATCCCCTGCTGGGGCCCTGTGTTTCTTTCTACTGGGGACGTTCTCTCGCAGGCCCTCCTCCCCTCTGGGTATGGCTAGGGTATCTATTCTACGTTAAGGAATCTGTGGCTAGTAGTCTCTATCAGATGTAAAAGTTACTTACCTTCGGTAACGATGTATCTGATGGAGCCGATTCTAGCCGCAGATTCCTTCACGACCCGCCCTTCCTCCCCGTTCTGCAAGGACCTTAAGCTTGGTTTTCTGCACTCGCCTCCCTCCGGGTGGCTTGTTTTCTGTGGGTGTCCTCTTCGCTTCCTCCCGGACAGGATGCCTCGTTTTGCTTGATTATTCCACCCCCCTTTCTTTCTCATACAGGGTCGGTTGGTTTCTGTGTGCCTCTGCCTCCCTCCGACTGGTTTCTCTCCAACGTAGGGGCCTACTTTCACTCTTCTCCTTTTACTTGCTTGGGGTTTCTGCTCCCTTCGCAGCCCTCTACGTTGGGGGTTCTTTTGCCTCTCCCTCGGCCTTTCACTCCTTTCAGGGGATACGGCCCTCCTTGATGGTGTCGTCTGGGGGTGGATTGCTGTTACTCCTCTGTTCCGGGCTTGTTGCCCTTCTCTGTTATGGCTTGTGATTGCAGGCTCTCTCTCTCTCCTGCTATGGCGTTGTTCACATGCTTCCTGCCTCCAGGGTGGATGTGGCCTTGGCTTGCAAGGTTGTTACTCAGCGCAGTGTTCTGCTCTCTCCCTGCTATGGCTTCACTGCTATGGTTTCTTGGTACCTTAGTGCTTGGCACTTTTCCAACTGGTGCTGTTCCTCACCTTTGGTTTCTCTCTTCTGTTTTTGCTGCTTTTTCGCACACTGTTCCCATACTCTACACAGTTTTGTTTGTGATGGCTCCGCGTTGTGGCGCGGAAAAGTTCTCCGAAGAAAACTGATGTCAGCGTGCCGGGGTGGGGCTTATGTGACCTCGCTGACATCACGCCCGCAGGGTACGTCAGGGCGGAGTCGCGTGGTGCCGCCCCCCGGCGCTCAGAGATGCTGGGGCAAAGAAAGTTTTCCGGGTCCAGTCTCACGCCTGGGGATAATTCTACGTTAAGGAATCTGCGGCTAGAATCGTCTCTACCAGATACATCGTTACCGAAGGTAAGTAACTTGTACTATCGGTTCAAAGGTAAGTTATCGACTGTGGGAGTTAAGGTTCTGGGGTAAGACTCAGAGGTCCCCCAGGGTCAGTGATGCACTCTTGTTACACCCTCAGCGGCACTAGGGCGGCCGGGTGCAGAGTGTTGAGGCCCAATGTTATCCAATGGGGGATAGGGGGCCTCCGGTTGGTGGCTGCTGGCAAGCAGGCCACTGGGTTGTGGGAAGCAAAGCTCCTGGACTTTAGCTCAGGGCAAATGGGGAAACAGATTAGCACCAAAGGTGCACCCTCAGCTGCACTAGGGCAGCCGGGTGCAGGGTGCTGTTTCGAGGTCGGATGCCCTGTTTCCAATGGAGAACCTCCGGTCAGCAAAAACACTGCAGTCAGGGAGACGAAGGACTTCTGGGTACGACCACCACTTCGAGAGGTAAGTTGGGAAATCTGAAAGAGACACGTTAGTGATAGATTCCTTACCTTAGAATATCCCCAGGCGTCAGACTGGATCCGGAAAGTTTTTCGTCAGCAGTACCCCTGCGCGTCGGTAGGTGGCGTCGTAAGCGCCGCGATGACGTCACGGAGACTACTTAGGCGCCACCCATGTGTGCTGACGTCAGTTCTTTCTTTTTCCGCGCCAGCAAGCGCAGATCCGGTTAGAGCACGTACCGTAGTCACTTTTTGACTAGTTGTTTTTGGGACTTTTGTCTCTACTTTTCTAAATCTTGACTCCTGGTGCCACGTAGGGATGCCTGGGTTTAAATCCTGCGGGGCCTGCCGCCGTACGATGTCGGTGGCCGACCCCCATGGCGTCTGTCTCTACTGTCTGGAGCGCGACCATGACTCCCGGTCATGTTCCGACTGTCTGGCCATGGCTCCGAAGGCTTTGCAGGAGCGGTCCCGAAAGCTGCTGGAGTCCCGACAGTTGTCTCCGCGCCGTTCCAGGTCCAGGGGTCGCTCAAGGGACCGTCCGCAGAGTCGTCATCATCGCTCCTCGGGGTCCAAGGCTTCACCCTCTGATTCGGGTAAGCGACGTCACAAAAAGAAGTCGAAGAAGCGTGTACGCTCTTCGACCTTCCCCCGTCAGTCTTCGGACGCGGACGAGGGGGCCCGGGGTCTTTCCCCTGCGGCTCTGTTGGAGCCTGTCAGTCCCGCGGCCTACCCGCCATACCCGGGTCCGTCGGCGACTCCAGCCCAGGTGCAAGAGTTTCTTGCTGCCATGGACCGCCTTTTCAGGCCTAGGGCTCCCGCCGGTGCGCCTTCTGGCCCTGCGGTCCCTCTTGGGGGCCCTTGGTTGCCGCCGGCGGCGCAAGGTCCTCCGCCGGCGGCTCCGGCCCCGGAGGGTCCACCGCCGGCGGCTCCGGCGCCCCCTGCGGCTCCCTTCCCTGCGCCGCCCTGGGTGCCATTCGTCCCACCTCCGCCGTTGCCCACGTTTCCAGCTTGGAACCCCGATTGGGCCTTCGAGCCGGAGCGGCGTCGGCCGGAGACGTTCTCGGCGCCGGTGGAGCATTTGTTTTCCCCTGTGCCTCCCTCGCCGCTGCAGCCTGTGCCTCGGGCTGTTGTGGAAGGGGAGGACTGGGAGGGGTCGGAGGACCCTCTTGCCCGGCAGTGTGAGTCCGAACAGGAGTGGGCAGAAGACTCGGAGGATGCAAGTGGCCTTGACCTCTCCTCTGAGCCTGGGTTTGTCTCCTCCCACTGTCATGGAGGAAGGCGCAACATACACTGTGGTGCTCCGTAGAGCAGCTGATGCTCTTGGCCTTGAATTGCCTACTATTGCCCTCCAAACTAACCTCCTTACTGAAGTGCTTCAGCCGGTGGCAAGTTCTGTGGAACCTCTGCTTCTGTTCAATGAGGCCTTGACGGATGTTTTGATGGGTACCTGGTCTAGGCCAGCCATAGGGGTTCCTGTGGATAAAAATGTGACCAGGCGTCACCGCCCGGCACCGGGTGACCCTGCCTTTTTGACGACTCATCCGACACCGGAGAGTCTGGTCATTCAGGCTTCCACTTCCCAGACAGCATTCCCTACCGCTCCGCCGGATAAGGAATCAAAAAAGCTGGAGCAGCTTGGCAAAAGGTTGTTTTCCTCTGCCAGCCTGGGGCTGCGGTCAGTCAACACCGCATGCCTCTTGGGCCGCTATTCTCACGCTGTGTGGGACACGGTGGCGCAAACTCTGCCCCAGTGCCCGGAAGAGGTTTGGGCTGTGCTTTCCCAAGCTGTTGCTGAGGGGAAGGATGCCGCGAAGTTCGCCATTCGGTGTGGGTTGGACACCGTGGACTCTTTGGGAAGAGCCATCTCCACAACAGTGGCCTTGCGGCGACATGACTGGCTGCGGTCCACGGGGTTTTCGGGGGATGTCCAGAGTTCCCTCATGGACATGCCTTTTGATGGTACTCGCCTATTTGGCGATAAGTCACAGTGCGCTGGAGCGTTTTAAGGACTCTCGGGCTACAGCCAAGTCCTTGGGTCTCTCCACCACCTGCCCGGCCACGTCTACCTTTCGTTCCTTTCGTGGCCGCGGCAGGGGCGCCCCTACACGTCCGTTCAGCCAAAGGCCTGCGCAGAACCAGCCTCAGCGCGGCCGCGGTGGCTGCCGTGGCGGCACAGGGGGCCAGCGTGCGGGTCACCCACCTCCGCTCCTGCAGCATCCGCCTCAAAGCCTTCCTAATCCGCGCTTTGGGGTGCACCCCACACCGGTGGGCGGCAGGATTCAACATCACCTCCCCCACTGACGCTCTGTCACTTTGGACAGCTGGGTGCTGCAAATTGTCCGAAGGGGCTACTCCCTCCCCTTAGAGCCTGCCCCCCCGTCCATGCCACCTCAGTTCCACCGCATTTCGGGGGATCACTTAGCGCTTCTCCAACAGGAAGTCACGGCCCTCTTGGCCAAGGGGGCCATCGAGCGCGTTCCTGGGCCAGAAGTAGGACATGGTTGTTATTCCTACTACTTTCTGGTCCCCAAGAAGGACAAAGGGGGCTTGCGCCCCATCTTGGACCTCCGGAACGTCAATCGCTTCCTCCGGAAGGAGAAGTTCAAGATGTTGACTCTGGCTCAGGTCTTGGCTGCCCTCGACCCTGGAGACTGGATGGTAGCGTTGGACTTGCAGGACGCATATTTTCACATTCCCGTCCTGCCGGCCCACCGGCGTTACCTGTGGTTCACGGTAGACCAGGAGCATTTTCAGTTTACCGTGCTCCCTTTCGGCCTTACAAGCGCCCCTCGGGTGTTCACAAAAGTGATGGCGGTGGTCGCAGCTCATCTGCGCAGTTCAGGGGTGTCGTCTTCCCCTACCTCGACGACTGGTTGTTGAAGGCGGGCTCGCCCCAGGCCGTCGTCACCCACCTTCAGACTACGGCCGACCTCCTGCAATTGCTGGGGTTCTCCATCAACGTGCCGAAGTCGCACCTGAGTCCCTCTCAGAAGCTCCCCTTCATCGGAGCAGTTCTGGATTCGACGCGGTTTCGGGTTTATCCTCCCGAGCAGCGAGTCCAAGATATTCGGGCTATGATTCCGATCTTTCAGCCTCTATCCTGGGTTTCGGTCAGGATGACACTCCGGATCCTGGGCCTGATGGCCTCCTGCATTCTGCTAGTGCAACATGCCAGGTGGCATATGCGGGCTCTGCAGTGGGACCTGAAGTTCCAGTGGGCGCAGCATCAGGGCAACCTGTCCGATCATGTCCAGATCTCGGAGGGCACTGCACGACAATTGCGGTGGTGGCTCACGAATCGCGATTGGGTCAATGGCAGATCCCTCTCCCTCCCCCAACCGGAGCACACAGTGGTGACGGATGCGTCCCTCCAGGGCTGGGGTGGCCACTTGGGAGAGGCGGAAATCAGAGGCCTCTGGTCTCCAGCGGAGTCCCGGCTCCATATCAATCTTTTGGAGCTTCGGGCGATCCGACTTGCACTGAAGGCATTCCTTCCCTCTGTCCGGGGCAGTGTAGTGCAGGTGTTCACGGACAACACCACCGCCATGTGGTATGGAACATCAAGGCATTACCTTGGTGGTTCAACACCTGGCAGGTTCTCCGAACGCCAGGGCGGACGAACTCAGCTGCCGGTGCTTGATGGATCACGAATGGCGTCTGAACTCTGACGTGGCGCAAGGTCTCTTTCTGCAGTGGGGACAGCCTTGGTTAGATCGATTTGCCACCGAAGAGAACACGCAATGTCATCAGTTCTGCGCGTTGGAATTTCCAAGGCGGCACTCGCTCGACGACGCTTTTCGTCGCGAGTGGAGCTGCGGTCTGTTGTACGCCTTTCCGCCTATACCACTTCTGCCCAGAGTGCTGAAGAAGATTCGGCGCGACCGAGCCCAAGTCATCCTTGTGGCTCCGGATTGGGCACGAAGATACTGGTATCCCGAGCTACTCAACATGGCGATCGATCCCCCGATCCGACTGCCTCTTCGGGAGGATCTTCTGTCGCAGCAGCAGGGGACGGTCCTCCACCCGAACCTGTCCAGCCTCCACCTCCATGCGTGGAGATTGAGCGGCGACAGTTGACAGCTTTCGATCTTCCTCCCAAAGTCTGTGATGTCATTTTGGCAGCCAGGCGTCCCTCCACTAAGACTGTATACGCCTGCAGGTGGAACAAGTTTGTGGCATGGTGCACAGCGAAGTCTGTGGATCCCCTTTCTGAGGTCCTTCTGTTCCTACTATCCTTGGCCCAGCAGGGCTCTGCTCTGGGCACTATCAAAGGTTATCTTTCGGCCATCTCCGCCTTTCTCTGGCTTCCAGATGAGCCTTCGCTCTTTAAGTCCCCGGTTGTTAACCGTTTCCTGAAAGGCATTACACACACGTTTTCTCCCGTGCCTTTCATAATGCCTCAATGGGACTTAAATCTTGTCTTGACCTATCTAATGTGCGCTCCTTTTGAGCCCCTTCATAACTGTCCTTTACGTCTTCTTACTCTAAAGACTGCTTTCCTGGTAGCTATCACCTCTGCCAGAAGAGTGCGTGAGCTCCAGGCTCTTTCTTCTAAACCTCCTTTCCTTTCTGTTCATCCGGGCAAGGTGGTTTTAAGGACCCGTCCTTCTTTCTTGCCAAAGGGTGTCACGCCCTTCCACATCGGGCAGACCATCACTTTGCCCACCTTCTTTCCGCCTCCGCATCCTTCAAAAGAGGAAGAGAGGCTCCATCGTCTGGACCCAAAACGTGCGCTCTCATTATATCTGAAGCGCACACAACAGTTCCGGGTGGATAACCAGCTCTTTGTTGGCTACGTGGGCGCCAAAAAAGGTCGGGCCGTGCACAAACGCACCATCTCTCGGTGGGTCGTTTTGTGCATCAAAGCGTGTTACTCGTTGGCTAAAAAGGAGCCTCCTGTAGGGCTGCGTGCCCATTCTACCAGGGCGACAGCAGCCACTACTGCCTTAGGACGCGGTGTTCCCTTGCAGGATATTTGTCAGGCAGCCACGTGGGCCTCGCTGCACACATTTACCAAGCATTACTGCCTTGACAGTCAAGTCCGGAGAGACGGCTTCTTTGGCCGTTCTGTTCTCCGTGACTTTCTGCTGTAATCTATTCGCAGACCCACCACCGGGGTTGGTATTGCTGGGGTATCTATTCTAAGGTAAGGAATCTTATCACTAACGTGTCTCTTTCAGATGCACAAGTTACTACTTGTGTAACGATATATCTGTAAGAGACATTAGTTAGTGATAGATTCCTTACTGCCCCACCCATCCTCCCCGTTCTGCGAACTGATTCTAGGGTTAAGGTCATCCCTTTCAGGGCCCTAGTTTCATGGCACCAGTGGTCAGTTTCTTGCATGGCTCTGCGTTCCTGGCACGGAAAGTCGTGTAGAGAACTGACGTCAGCGCGCATGGGTGGCGCCTAAGTAGTCTCCGTGACGTCATCTCGGCGCTTACGATGCCAGCGACTAACGCGGTGCCGCACGACGCCACCTACCGACGCGCAGGGGTACTGCTGACGAAAAACTTTCCGGATCCAGTCTGACGCCTGGGGATATTCTAAGGTAAGGAATCTATCACTAACTAATGTCTCTTACAGATATATCGTTACACAAGTAGTAACTTGTGCGTTAGGGGTTGGTTAGGCACCGTTGGTTTGGGCACACAAGGCCGTGGGGCGTCGGGTGCAGGGGTGCCTTTTGGGGTCGGATCTTCTTACCAGCTCCGGGTCGCGGTTAGGGGGGCCTTCTGGATTTTGACTGCAGGCGTCGGCTGGAGGCTTGAGGCAGGTCAGGGGTCGCCGGATCTCGGTTCAGGATCGCCGGGGTGATCTTCTCGTGGTGTTTGCCCACTCGAGCTCGGGCCGTGGACGGCGGGAGCAAAGTGGGGCAGGTTCGCGGTCTCCGGCTGCTGCCAGAGGTTGCAGTTTGAACAAATCCGGTGTTCACAGGAGAAGCAGTCTTTGGAAGTGAAGGCAGGCAGGTCCTCCGGGGTTTTTGAGGTTGCTGGCTGCAGGAGTCACCGGGATTTCGCAGGAGCAGGTTCGAGGGGAGACAGGCCAAGTCAGTGGGCGTCTTCCTCTTGCTAGCTGGCTGCATGGCTGTTCGGTCTTTCTTCTTCTTGTTTCTTGGCTGGATCTGAGGAAGCAAGGTTCAGGGGTGCCCCTAAATACTAGATTTAGGGGCGTTACAGGTAGGTAAAGGGCAGGGACTAATGGGTCCCTTCTGTGGGGTGTGTACACCCCCTATTATGCCACCCTCCAGTGGGAGGGGGGCATGTGCCTGTCCCTGGTTGGCTGAGTCCCCCCATCTTCAAGATGGCATGGACTGAGAGTTGTGCTTCACCTCGCCTCCCCCAACTGATGGGTGGAGTTGGCAGAGGTGAGCACACCTCTCTTCCTCACTTGTTTTTCCCGCCGGTTCTCCCGCCCAAAGTGGGGGTCAGAACCAGTGGGGACCAGTTGCTGAAAGCAGCAAGTGGCCTGAGGAATCTCACTAAGGCGGCAAGCCTTTGAAGCTTCCCCTTCGTGAACCCTGCCCATCCTGGGGGAGGAGGCTTGGCACCTCGTCCCAGGATGTGCATTGTGTCAGGCCCCAGAGAGCAGCAGGCTCTCGACCCAGGGGTCCAGAAACATGTCTGGTGGTGGCAGCTGAGAGCAGCCACTCAGCCTGGACACTAGAGGTGGGTTAGTTTTCAGGGGGCATCTCTAAGATGCCCACTGTGTGCATTTTTCATTAAATCCCACACTGGCATCAGTGTGGGTTTAATGTGCTGAGAAGTTTGATACCAAACTTCTCAGTCTTCAGTGTAGCCATCATGGTGCTGTTGTAAGAAACTGGCTCTATATATACTGCACCAAAGTGAGGTACAGTGTGTATAGAGTCCAAGGGTCTCTAGAGGTTTGGCAGAGGTTAAAGTTAGATCAAACCTTACTCTCTAAAGTGGTAGCTTGGTCGAGCAGTAAGGCAGTATCAGAGGACAGTGTAAAGCATTTGATGTACACACTCAGCAAATGAATCCACACACTCAAGAACTGAACTCTAGGCCAATTGTTTTGTATAAAAAATATACTGTTTTATTTCTAGAACCAAGCAAGCCTGGCACAGGTAAGCATAAAAATACTTTTCAGTAGTAAATTACTTGTATGAACACAGTTCAAAATTGCAGTGTAACTTGTACTGGTTTTGGTTACAGTTTTAAGTAAGCAGTTTGCAACACATTGCAGGTATAGTACATTCAATTGAATGGGCTTTTTTAAGTAAAATGCAGTTAATTACTTTTCAGATTACTTTTGCTAACACAGGACTGAGTCCTAGATTCAGCCCTGGGACATTTCCTGAAAACAGGTGAGTAAATGCGTTTTGGTTAAAGGTACGATTTTTAAAGAATATTATTGCATTTCAAAAGTTGACACTTTTTCACATAGAATCACCAATGTTATCCTATGGGAGGAAATTCAATTCGCAGGTAAGTTATTTTTGTAATCCAGTGCTGGGCTCCTAGATTCAGCACTGGGACATTTACTTAAAACAGGTAAGTAATTACGTTTTTTGTAGTTTGTACGATTTTTAAAGAATATTATTGCATTTCAAAAGTTGACACTTAGAAACTTTTTCACATAGAATCACCAAAGTTATCCTATGGGAGGAAATTCACTTAGCAGGTAAGTTAGGTTATCGATACTTTTTCTTACTCAGTGCTGGATCCTAGATTCAGCACTGGGACATTTCCTGAAAACAGTTGAGAAAATGCGTTTTTGTTATTCGGCTGATTTTTAAGGAATATTTGTAGTTTTCAAAAGTCGACACTTGGAAACTTTTTGGGAGAAAAAGTGTTCGTTATCCTATGAGGAAAAATGAGTTTTCGGTTTCAAGGTAAGTAATCGGTCTATTGAATTAGGGTTCTGGGGTTGGACTCGGGGGTCTCCCAGGGTCAGTGATGCACTGTTGTTGCACCCTCAGCGGCACTAGGGCGGCCGGGTGCAGAGTGAGGCCCAATGTTATCCTATGGAGGATAGGGGGACTCCGGTTGGTGGCTGCTGGCAAGCAGGCCACGGGGTTGTGGGAGCAAAGCTCCTAGGGTTAAGCTCAGGGCACATTGGCGACCAAGTTAGCACCAAAGGGGCACCCTCAGCGGCACTAGGGCGGCCGGGTGCTGGTTTGAGGTCGGGTGCCCTGTTGATTTCAATGGAGATTCTCCGGGACAAAGAAACACTGCAGGCTCAGGGACGAGGATCTTCCAGGAGCTACCACCACTTCGAGGGGTAAGTTATGATGTAGAGGGTTGGTTAGGCACCGTTGGTTTGGGCACACAAGGCTGTGGGGGGTCGGGTGCAGGGGTGCCTTGGGACGTCGGATTTTCTTACCCGCTCTGGTCGCGGTGGGGGGGGGGGTCCTCTGGGTTGAGGCTGCAGGCGTCGTCAGGAGGCTTGAGGCAGGTCAGGGGTCACCGGATCTCGGGTCAGGATCGCCGGGGGGACCTCCTCTAGGTATTTGCCCTGCTCGGGCCGGATTCGGCGGCTGCAGAGTGTGCGGGATTCGCGGTTCCTGGCTGGCACCAGAAGCTGCAGTTCAAACACGTCCGGTGTTCACGGGAGAAACAGCTTGGAAAGTGAAGGCAGGCAGGTCCTCCGGGGTTTTTGAGGCTGCTGGCCGCTGGACACGCCGGAGTTTTGCAGGAGCAGGTTCGAGGGGAGACAGGCCTGTAGGGCTGGGGCCAAGTCAGTGGGTGTCGTCCTCTCGTTAGCTCTGCACGGCTTCTCGTCCTTCTTCTTCTTCCTTTTCTTGTTGTTGCTGGATCTGAGGAAGGAAGGTTCAGGGTGCCCCTAAATACTAAATTTAGGGGCGTTACAGGTAGGTAAAGGGCAGGGACCAATGGGTCCCTTCCCTGGGGTGGGTTCACCCCCTATTCTGCCACTCTCCAGTGGGAGGGGGGCAGGAGCCTGTCCCTGGTTGGCTGGGTCCCTCCATCCTCAAGATGGCGGGGACTCGAGGTTGTGCTTCACCTCGCCTCCCTCACCTTAGGGGTGGAGTTGGCAGAGGTGGGCACACCTCTCTTCCTCACTGGTTTTTCCCGCCGGTTCTCCCGCCCAAAGTGGGGGGTAGAACCAGTGGGGATCAGTTGCTGAAAGCAGCAAATGGTCTGGAGAGGCTCACAAAGGCGGCATGCCTTTGAAGCCTCTCCTTCGTGAACCCTGCCCATCCTGGGGGAGGAGGCTTGGCACCTCGTCCCAGGATGTGCATTGTTTCAGGCCCCGAGAGCAGCAAGCTCTCGACCCAGGGGTCCAGAAACATGTCTGGTGGTGGCAGCCTAAGCAGCCACTCAGTCAGGTCACTAGGAGTTGGTCGAGTTTCAGGGGGTATCTCTAAGATGCCCTCTGTTGTGCATTTTACATTAAATCCCACACTGGCATCAGTGTGGGTTTAATGTGCTGAGAAGTTTGATACCAAACTTCCCAGTCTTCAGTGTAGCCATTATGGTGCTGTGGAGTTCGTAATGACCAACTCCCAGCACCATATACTTTTAATGGCAGCACTGCACTTACAGTGCCCAGGATTGGACCTGGGCACTGTAGGGGTACAGGGCTCATGCACCTGTACCCTCACCACTGGCATAGGGCACCCAGCTAGAGGGGTGACTTATGTATGCCAGGGCAGTGGTTTGTGGGCATGGCACACAGGGATGTGTGCCATGTCGACTCTTCACTTTGTTCTGCACCAAGACACGCAGCCTGCAAAGGCAGTGTGTGTGGGAAAAGGTGCAGGGCCTCTAAGGGTGGCACAATACGTGCTGCAGCCCTTAGGGGCCTTCCCTGGTCACAGTGCCCTGGGTACCTGTCGTACCTTTTACCAGGGACCTACCTGTGGCCAGGGATGCCAATTGGGTTTAGGCTTCAATGCAGTTTTTAGGAAAGGAACATAGGCCCTGGGTACCTGATCAGCAGGAGCCCAGGGCACACTCAGTCAAAGAACATCAGCAATTCAGCAGAAAGTGGGGGCATACCATGCAGAAAGAGGGCACTTTCTCACACTGGCCCATCCTGGGGGAGGCGGCATGACACCCTTGCCCAGGATGTGTATTGTTTCTGGTCCCAGAGAGCAGGAGCTCTCTACCCAGGGGTCCAGCAACATGTCTGGTGGTGGCAGACTGCCCACAGCCGGTCAGAGACCACACCATGGTTTCGGGGGCACCTCTGAGGTGCCCTCTGGGTACATGGTGTAAGAAACTGGCTCTATATATACTACACCAAAATGAGGTATAATGTCTATAGGGTCCAGGTGACTCCAAAGGTAGGCAGAGGTTAAAGTTAGATAGAACCTTACCCTCTACTTGTGGTAGCTTGGTCGAGCAGTAAGGCAGTATCAGAGGACAGTGTTAAGCATTTGATGTACACACTCAGTCAGCAAATGAATTCACGCACTCAAGAACTGAACTCTAGGCCAATTGTTTTGTATAGAAAAAATATACAGTTTTATTTTAGAACCAAGCAGGCTTGGCACAGGTAAGCATGAAATACTTTACAGTGATTAGATGCTATATGTTGAACAGTTTTAAAAAGCAATAGAAATTGTACTTGATTTGATTTACAGGGGATGCAGTAGGATGCAACACTTAGCAAATGCAGTACATTGGAATGAATAGGCTTTTTCTGTAACTTGCAGGTAAGTTACTCCTGTCCTGCCTCCAGCCTAAATCCAGAAGGCCCCCCTAACCGCGACCAGCAGCTGGTAAGAAGATCCGACCCCAAAAGGCACCCCTGCACCCGACGCTCCACGGCCTTGTGTGCCCAAACCAACGGTGCCTAACCAACCCCTAACTTCCTAACTTACCTCTCAAAGTGGTGGTCGCACCCAGAAGTCCTTCGTCTCCCTGCCTGCAGTGCTTTTGCAAACCGGAGGTTCTCCATTGGAAACAGGGCATCCGACCTCAAAACAGCACCCTGCACCCGGCTGCCCTAGTCCCGCTGGGGGTGCACCTTTGGTGCTAATCTGTTTCCCCATTTCCCCTGAGCTAAAGTCCAGGAGCTTTGCTCCCACAACCCAGTGGCCTGCTTGCCAGCAGCCACCAACCTGAGGCCCTCTATCCCCCATTGGATAACATTGGGCCTCAACACTCTGCACCCGGCCGCCCTAGTGCCGCTGAGGGTGTTACAAGAGTGCATCACTGACCCTGGGGGACCCCTGAGTCTAACCCCAGAACCTCAACTCCAAAGACCGATTATTTACCTAAAAACCGATAACCATATTTTCCTCCATACATTGACACTTTTTCCTGAAAAAGTTTCTAAGTGTGGAGTTTTGAAACCTAAAGACATTCTTTAAAATTGTACGATTTAACAAAAACGCGTTTACTCACCTGTTTACAGGAAAAGTCCCAGTGCTGCATCTAGGCATACAGCACTGAGTAAGAAAAGTAATCCAAAAGTAACTTACCTGCTATTTTACTGAAAATCCCATTGAAGTCAGTGTACTGTATTTACAAGTGATTGCATTTCTCTGAAACAATACTGTAAGTCAAACCATAGTACATTTACAATTGCAATTGAACTGTTTTACAATCAGCATTTACTACTGTAAAGTATTTATTGCTTACCTGTGCCAGGCTTGCTTGGTTCTACAAATAAAATAACTAAAAGAATATTTTTATACAAAAACAATTGGTCTGAAGTTCAGTCTTTGAGTGTGTGAATTCATTTGCTGACTGTGTGTACAACAAATGCTTAACACTGTCCTCTGATACTGCCTTACTGCTCGACCACACTACCACAAATAGAGTAAGGTTCTATCTAACTTTACCTCTGCCTGCCTTTGGGGATCCACTGGACTCTGTGCACACTATACCTCACTTTGGTATAGTATATACAGAGCCAGCTTCCTACAGCCAGTGCTTGAAGAGAGGAAGCTTCAAAGTCTTGCCGCCTTTGTAATGCAATCCCCAGTCTCTGCTGCTAGCAGGAGATGGCAGCCCCTGGTTCACAGCCCCCACCTTGTGTGGGAAAACCGGCGAGAAAATTAAACAAGCATTGGCATAGCCAATAGGTCTCGCCTTTGGGACCTTATAAGCGTTTAGTTATCCAGCACAATATTCTTGGTGCAACATCAAGTGTTGCATGGCTAAACACTTATAAGGTCCCAAAGGCGAGACCTATTGGCTATGCCAATGCTTGTTTTTTAGGTGGCAAGTGACCATTTAAGCCACACCATGCAATACCACAGTTTAAGGCCAGAAGGTTTAGCAATTAAAAAAAATGCGCCGGAAATCTAATCACATTCGACTTAGCAAGGGTTCTCAAAAAAACAGTTTTGTGAAATTGCCAAGAAACTCCACTTTTTGATCACAACAGTTGCTCACAAGTGGTTTTGTTGCCCGTCTTTATCCAACACCAGCAACATGTTTGTCTACCTACAAAAAAAGAAGTGTCCAGGAAACGAGTTCAGTTGTTACCCACAACCAAAAACATCACGGCACTACGTCATCCAAAAAAAAAACACATTATCACCAATAGTCTCCACCAATGTCTTGGATGCGATGAAGGAGATAGCCAACTCTACTCACTAAGGCCATGAATAAGAGTGATGGTATTGCCCTTGGATCGTTCATTCAAAGGGGGTACTCCGTGCCATGGTGAAACGGCTGCAGGGGGAGGAAGAGCAAACAACACATCCCGGTCTAACGCTACTCATACACGGACCTTGTCTGACCACATGACGCCCACCTTTAACTACCCTCACCACTACCCCAAAAAAACACTCTCCTGATCTACAGTGGATTGGTCCTGGATTCAAATACCCAGTATTGCCAGGTCCATGTGGCCAAACCAATTACGAATCTAAGAATTGCCCGATTTTGATGCAAGGGTACTGGATGGACACAGATTCTGGAACCCTCGTAGCCCACACCAAAACCCATCAAACTTTTAATGAGGGTCTAACGTAACACCATGGGTACTGGTAATGCCAAGCAAAGTACGTGCAGTAGCTGTCACTATGTTTGCAGACAATGGTTTGTGAATGAATCCTATTCTATTGCTAAGCATATTTCTTATTTAGTACCAGGTATGCACGATCATTTATTTTGTATTCCTTGCACTTCAGTTTAATGGCAATTACTGAATGCAGGTTACAAATGTATTGTATACAGCCGACTTCTGAAACGTGGCATCGTCCATTTCTGTAAATCTTGTGATAGAACTGCAGATAGTGTGACCAAACTGTGTGATCCTCGGCACAAGTCTACATTCCTGTACTTTAGTCTGCTTAGCTGGAAAATTTTGGAGCAGAAACAATTGCGGCGGATATAGAAATAACCTCATACAAAAAGGAATTCTTACATAGTTTAATAGTGTGTCTTGCCAAACTAAAACACATCATTTATTGTGTGACGTACATGATTAGGCCTGCTCAGATCATGGTTTGGCTCTAAATGACACGCCAGACTCCTGGCTCGTCTCTCGGTACGAGTATGGAGGCACACCCACATATGTGTGTGATTGTGTGCTTGTGACGGTGTCTACATGACCGGCTTCTGGAGTTAAAGTTACCGACCCAGAAACAGAAGTAGATACTTTACTTCAAATACTTTCCTGTTTGAAATATTATACTGCACTTGAAGCGCATTTAAAACAAGTAACGGCTTTAATTATATTGAAGTACAACAATAATGCAAACTGCTTTTCTTTGCTAAAGCATTTAAAGCAAAACCAGTGGTTTATAGCTACACGGACAAGAGATTTCCCTTCCCAAATTCGCAGGGATTGATGGCTCACACTCACAGCACTAAAGACCTCCAAAGGGACGGTAAGAGCTTGGACATACTGCCTAACTCTAAATGCAAAGCGCCTATTGGTCAGTTCTGTTGCCTGTTTAAGTTTATTTAACACCTTGTGGTGACACCTACTCTGGGCTTGACAAGGGCAGCTGTTGGATGATTCTTATTTATAACATAGGAACATAATAAAAATAAAATAATTTAAAAAAAAGTGCACAGGACAGATTTCTTAATTTTTCCCGGTTTTTGAAGCAAAGGAAGAAACGACGAGCTTCCTCTGAGAGGAAAGCGTGAAGAGGGCTGCGACGACAGGTCCCCGACACGTAAACGTAAAGTGCTTAGGTGATTAGAGAGTCGGGAAGAGAGCCCTCGTGTCTGGAGATCTGGCCGCCTCTCCAGTGCATTCCTTCAGAAAGTAACTCTCAATCATTCCCCAAAAGCTGGCCCTGCTGCAATACTGCCTTAAATGGGCATTCGGAGGACGCGGGCTTTGAAAACAGATTAAAAGCATCTGTGCCGGGCTCATCGCGGAGGCGGAGCCGGGGCTGCTCGGACTGGCCGCGTGAAGTCGGCACGGTAGGGCCTGGTAAAGGAGGGAGAACCCGGCAAGACGATGTGTGGAGAGAGGGGGGGTATCGAAGACCCCGGCTGAAGGGAGGGCTTCCTGACAGGGAAACAAAGCGCTGTCTGGAGGGAGGGGTACCGACAAGACACACCGGCTGAAGGGAAGGCTTCCCGACAGGGAAACAAAGCGCTGTCTGGGGGGATGGGGGGTACCAACTAGACATTGTCTGTAAGGAGAGGGCACCACCAGAGAAATAAAGATATAGTCTCGCGGGAGGGGGCACTAACGGAAAGAAAGACTTTGTGGAGGGAGGGGGCACACAAAGACTCTGTCTAGAGAGACAGAGGGCACCGACAGGGAAGTAAGGGCATTGTTTGAGGACGAGGGGGATTCGACAGAGAAATAAAAATACAGTTGGAGAGGAGGGGGCACCGTCAAGGAAATAAAGGCGTTGTCTTTAGGGAAGGGGCATTAACATACCAATTAAGTTATTGACTGGTCGGGAGAGGGCATGACAAGAAAATAAAGGCATTGTATGGCGCGCGAGAGCCATGTCTTAGGAAGAAAGTGGTCATAGAGAGGCACAGAGATTCATTTAAAGCCTGGGAAGGGCCATAGCAAGGATTTAATAAGGGCATAAACTAAAGACACAGAGAAACACAATTTAGTGGGCACAGAAAAAAAGGCATCACCCACATTAACAAGCATTGGCCGCGCGCGAAAGTGAAAGCAATGCGGCGGGGAAGGGGCGGAGGAGTGTGAAAGCAATCAAGTGAGAGCAAAGACAGATGGCGCCTGATCAGGCGCTGAAACCTGGCGGTTGCGCCCGTGCACACTATCGTGAACGCAAGCTGGTCGCCAGCAAAAGCCACTGCTGTTTGCACTTCCAAAACCCGCTTACTAAAACTCTCGCCGAGAGCAGCGCTAAGCGCTGGCTCAGGCGAGACCTAAAAAGATATGAGGTGTGCCCACCTCTGCCAATCCCACCCCTAAGGTGGGGGGGAAGCGCGTTGAAGCACACTTTTCAGTCTCCGCCATCTTGAGGATGGGGGTACCCCTCCAATCAGGGCTAGGCCTATGCCCCCTTGTAGGGAAGTAGGTTTCTGTTGCAGTAACCCCCTTCCCCCCCCCCACACTTTTTGCCAGATTTCTGATACACTTTGACTTGATGTTCCCTGGGTCCCTGCCAATCAGGTTCCCAGGGCCCGTGCTTTTACCTCTGTAAGCCTTTGGGATCCACTGGACTCTGTGCCCACTATACCTTACTTTGGTATTGTATATACAGAGCCAGCTTCCTACACCCCTCCCATAGGAGGGTGACATATTAGAGGGTGTAGTCACCCCAGGTAAGGTGCCCATTGGCCCTACCTGCTACTCCTCTAAAACACCTACTAAATTTAGTATTTAGGTGGCTCCCCCAGACCTGGCCCTCGGATCTGCGACGACCTCAGAAGAAAGAAGACACCCTGCAGCCGAAGCCAAAATACAACTTCCCTGACCCCAACCATACCGGCCTATCTCCAGCTTCAGTGACCCTGCGACCTGTCTTGAAACGACGACCTTCAAAACCCCTTGGTGGACTGTTGCCTTCAATAAAGACTCCAATCTCCCGAGGACAGCGGACCTGTCCCGAAGAACCAGACTCCAACGACTCCAGATCCGCTTCCTCAGCCCACTCTGCACCCGACGCCCTCAGCCTGAGTCTGAGTGGCTAACCTGTGCAGTGAAGTCTCCCTGGCAATCCTGACCTCGTGGTCATTGTTGGCTGACCTCTCCTGACCTTCATAACTGTGCCTGCAATGTGATCCCAGCGGCTCCCCCTGACCGGCTCTGATAAGAAGACTGACGTCTAAAGGCACCACTGCACCCAAAGCCCCTGGGCCTTGGTGAGCAAAACACAGTGCCCCTATGACCCCCTACATCCCCACTTATGTCTGTTGTCGCTGGTCTCCCTCCTGCATCCTCCGGTACCACGCCTGCAGCCCCTTTACCGTCCAGAAGATACTTCTTGAAAAGCATTGGGTGCCCGATGTCGAATTTGCACCCTGTACCCGGCCGTCCCTGTGCCGCTGTTGGTGTATGTTTGGTGCTGCTTTGTGGCCCCCCTCCTCCCTGTGCTTAACCCCCAAAGCTTGGCCCCTGCAACCGATCTAATTACTTGCAAGCAGTGTGGCTCCAGGCACCCCGTCTTCATTGGAAAGGATTGGCTCGAACTCTGATTTTGACCTCTGCACCCGGCCGCCCCTTTTCCGCTTGTGGTGGTGCAGTTGTGGTACTTATCTGACCCCTGGCCCTTGCTGACTTTTGCCTCCAAAACCTGCATCTATAACTTCAATAATCACCTGTTTAACCCCACAGTTGGGTTCCCCTTAGGATAACATTGAACAGTTTGAACAAGTTTCTAAGTGTCGATTTTTGAACGTGAAAAGTACTTTTAATTAAAAACGTACTTGCCTTATTACGAATAACTGGGTCTTAAAGTACAAACAAGTTATACTTTTATAAAATTGTTCTTGATCTCCTTCTTGAGTTGTGTGTCCATTATTGATAATGTGTTTGCAATAAGTCTCTTATCCCCCTCTGTGTTAGGCCTAAGGCTGCTCGCCTACACTACACTAATAGAGCACTTTGGGTTTTACATTGAGCCCTGTGCACTTTTGGGGAACCCCTTGACTCTGTGCACGGTATTACTACCTAGTGATACCATATACAGAGCCCGCTTCCTATTGCTAGGTATGGCTCCATATAGTTTGCCACTTCCGTTGCAAGCATCACCCTCTGTCCTGTGCGCTTATGGACTAGCATTCCAGCAAAGGAGTTGGTGGATGTGATTTTTATAGTGAAGTATAGCGCCTATCAGGGGCTAACACACTATCCACTCCAAGTAACATAGGTACTCTAATTTGTGTATAATGGCCAAACCTCCTCCTGGTCTTATGGCAAAAGTTACAAAGAGGTCTAACAAGAAAGAAAAAGTCAGAAATAAACCCACAAATCAAGACAAGAAGCTCTCTCAGTTCCTTAGACTGTATACTTTGAATTAATTTGTTGATCTTGATTGCGTGTGCCTCGTGAGGGAATGTATGACGGTATTCTGCATGCGTTATCACGCATGCCTTGGGAATGCCGTCATTAGAACAAACGCGTCTTGAGCACGCATTCGTTCTGCACCTAAGTTGTTATAACGACTTGCCTTAGGGGGTTGCTGGATTTTGGATTAGTCTAATTTAGTATTCCAACTCCAGTTTGCACAACAGCAGGGACGGTGTTGGACTTTAACTGTATGGATGTATTGGGGATTTATAGAGCGTAGGGCTACCCAACAAGGGTCTCCCGGAGCCGGACAGAACGGCAGGCAGAGCCACAGAGGCTTCTAAACAGCAACCCCGAAGACCGAGTCAGACTTGGCAACTAAAGAGCAAGGTCTTCAGGTTCTTGAGCTCAGCTGGAAGAGAGTGCCAGAGTTTTGGGCCCAGGTAAGAAAACGAGAAGCCTTTCATGCGAGCAAGACTAAACCTGGGCAATGTAAATGGTGAAAGGCTGGATGAGCACAACTGTCGGGCGGGCACATAGGGTTTCACCAGACCTTGGATGTAGGAAGAGCCCAGGCTATGTTTGGCCCGGGACATATAGCATAAGGCCTTGAATACGATACGCTTATTCACCCTAAGCCAGTGTAGTTTGTGAAGCAATGGTGAGACTGAAGCGTATCTAGGCAGCCGAAAAAGGTGAACAGTCGTATTCCTGATGATCTGCAAGCAACGGATCGAGGATTTATCTGCACCCAGATATAAAACATTACTTTAGTCCAGTCTGGATGTCACCCGAGTCTGCAGACTGTTCTCTGGGTGGCCCGTGGAATTAGCCAGATGATCTTTTTAAGCCATTTGAGAACAGAGAAACAGGAGGCCGTGACCCTAGACACTTGTGGCTTGAGGGAGAGGTTGTCATCAATGATAAAACCAAGATTCTTAACCTTGGTTACCGGAGCGGCAAATGGTCCCAGGGCATCCGGACAGTGATTAACTCCCCAGAGTTTGAGGTAGTTTCCCAGAACAAGGACCTCGGTTTTATTGCCATTCAGCTTCAATGCATTTCTTGTCATTCAGAGGGCGACATTTCTCAGGCCAAGCTGGAGCAGGGAGGGATTTTGATGCTGAGCAGCTGTTAATGAGAAGATAATGGTGAGTCCCAACTTCTCAGCTATGTCCGCCAGAGGGCGAACGTAGATATTGAAGAGCAATGGGCTCAAAATAGATCCCTGAGCAACTCCGGAGGTTAACGCTAAGGTCTTAAATTGTTGAGAAATCCTGAAAGGTGCGCTCTTTTAGGAAGGAGGTCATTCACCTCAAGGCCGGATCCTCTATGCCTGAAGCCCCGAGTTGTCTGTCAAGATGGAGTATGACACTGTATCAAAAGCCGCACTTAAGTCAAGCAGGATGAGGGCGGCAGTACCGCCGGAGTCGAGCTGTTGCCTAAGACATTCTGTGACCAGGAGTAGGGCAGATTCGGTGCTATGGCCAGCCCTAAAACCGGACTGTGAAGGGTGAAGCGAATTGCGGGTCGCAGCAAAAGAGGAGAGTTGGAAATTAACTTGTCTTTCAGTATCTTAGAAAAAACAGAAAGAAGGGAGATCGGACGAAAATTTGACCAACAGAGAGGATCAAGATCGCCCTTCTTTAGCAACGGGAGGACAAGAGCGTGTTTCCAACTCTGAGGTACATGCCCTCTACTTCAAGATGTGTTGAGGTTGATAATCACATTAAGAGCAGCATCGTCCAAGAGTGAGTTTGGAGGGAGGAAGGGGATCAAGCAGGGAACCGGACTTGATGGATCCCAGTAACGATTGCAGTGTTACCAGGTCCAAAGAGGACCATACCCTAATTCGGAGAGGTTCCTCAGACTGAATATCAGGGGGGAATATGTCCGGGTGCCTATCTGCTTGAGTTGCAGGGAACGTTAAGCTCCCTAGTTGAGAGGCGTCCACGTCAAGTTGACTGAGGATACTCGACTTTATTTTGGAAGTACATCGTTTGCTCATCACACTGATTTAGAGAGCGAGAGAGAGAGAGGGGTGGCAAAAAAGTGCTAGCTGCCGAAAGTTCGTTCACAACTTCAAACAAAGTTTTCTGGCAGTGTTGGGAGTTACTGAGCTTCTGTGAATTTCAACCACCATTCCACCAATGCGCCCCCCTAAAGCAAGTCGTAACAACTTGCGTGCAGAACGAATGTGCTCTAAAGACTCATTCATTCTGTTGCTCCTAAAGGACTTTTCCCTCGTGAGGTTAACCATTGCTGTTCAATCCTCCCGGTCTGCCTGCCCTATAGAATAGCAACTTTGCATACCTATGCGGGTCAGCATTGAAGTCCTGGCCAGAGGCTTCATTGGCCCAGGACTCGCTAATAAACACTCAGTTTGGGCAGTGGAGCAGTGTGAATTCAGCTAATTGTAATTTGTGCTTAATCAGTGACCTGCCGTTAATTAAGAATCCCCTAAGTATTATTCCCTCCTACCCTTATTAATCATGACTGCTAGAGGTGAGGTATGGGATCGGGCGGTAGCTGTATGAAGGGAGGGGAATTGTTAGACTTAAACCCACATGTAACACACATGCACATTTTAAAGTGATTGAGTTCGCCACCTAATGAGCTGTGACAGACCAAGGAGCATGTAAGTATTAAGCAGTGTTAACCAGTTTTGGCAGTGAATGTGAAGTTAAGTGTGACGCATATTAATAGAACAAAACAGCTCGGGAGTTGAACAGTTTACGCTACCTGCAGCACTGGCACCAAGCTGTTCTCATGCTGTCTTCATTCCATGTGCCATGCCACTCGGCTTCCTGATTCGCCAAAGACGCCTGGCACTCTAAGGATCAAGGTTGCCACACACTCGACTAACGCCTACCTGCCGGTTGGTGCTATCGCAAGACCAAGGGATAGCAGGTGTGCCAGCTGAGCTAAGAAAAGCAAAGTGCACAGGCAATTGCGGCCGCTGACTGTCCTGCAAGCATGAACACAGGTTTCATAGTTCTTGGGGAGGAGCAATTCCAGTATCACCCCTGACTTCTTTGTCTGGGACTGTTAATGAGCATGACAGAAATTAATTCCTTGGGTGGAGAACTTGTATTGCAAGTGAGTACCTTTTCCTTCCTTGGAGGCATTTCTTTTAGATCTATAAGTGTGCTTGACGTAATGTAACTGGAGAACTTTTGTAAATGCAATGGCACTCTAATGCTTTTAACATCATTGGTTGCAGTGCAGACACTAACATTGAGGTGAATAGTCTACACAGCACTATTGGATAAGACCGTTTTAGTACAACCATTTACTGAAGATTCTCAAGTGGCTAAAAAGGGATACTGTATGTAACATGTTTTTACTACGTTAACATTAGCATATAAATTTATATTTTCTTTTTAGGTGAAAGTGCTGTTTGTACGCAACCTTGCTAATACAGTAACCGAAGAAATATTAGAAAAAGCATTTAGCCAATATGGCAAATTAGAAAGAGTTAAGAAGTTGAAAGATTATGCCTTTATTCACTTTGATGAAAGAGATGGAGCAGTAAGGGTAAGTTTGCTGGCTTATGTGACTCCTGTGCAAGATGTGAAAATAAATGAATGGACCTAATCATTCTCCTGCTCGTTGTGTCAAGATACTATTAAATGTAATTTTTTGGTTGTATGAATTGCTTGTTACAAACTGATCTAGCGTCAGTTGGATGTAGGCACACCAATCTGGGGCTACTTTTATTGCCAGAAGTAATTTTATATTATAAGCAAAAACTGCCCTTCTGTGACCCCCCCCCCAAAGCACACCTACAGCATACACATTTATTACGGAATGACAACACATCACATTGGAATTTACTATTTAGATAGAATTGCAAAAGTAAAGAGAGGTATTGTGTAATTTAGGTAATTGATAGAATGTGTGATGCATATAGTATCTGTGAGGAAATGGAATGTGTTATATGGTGTGTTTGTGAGACTTTACTGTAACACACTATCAACCCTCCTTAGGACCAGTTAGGCTTTGTCAAACCTTAGCTCAACCCTGGGTAGCTCTGGCTTTGAGCAATCCGGCTTCCACAAAGGAACAAGTCTAAAGCATTTAAACAGCACCACAAACTCAACTCTCAAATCTGTCAGCAATGTATAAAAAATAGCTTATATTATAAAAATATGGACTGCAAAGCGAAAAATCCACTGAAGTGTTCCGGAGATTTGGATTTTGCAAGGAAGAATAAATCAAGACGTTTAACATAATTGTGAACAAGCATTGGTAAATTCAGCGAATTTGACACTTTGAACGAAGTTTTCTTGAAAAAGTTTCTAAGTTAGGCTTCTCCAAAAAGTAGGTCGTGAACTACTGGTAGCTCCCCACCTGCTTGTAAGTAGCTCTCTTGTGCTTGGGTGTGGAATTTAATAAAATATCTACTTGTCCATGGGGCAGGTTGCTTCATAAATCTAGTTGTCCTGTAACAAAATCCACCTATCCCTTTGGTGCCATGTAGTACGGCAACAAATTATGGCAGCAATCTCATTATTTAAGAGCTCTGACATAGCGCCTCTGATTATGCCAGGGCTCATACCATAGTAGTGTTTGAATAGTTGCAATCCCCTTATGTTGCCACTTTCCCGCAGATCTACATACTGGGGCTGAAGGTAGTGGTAAGCAATAGTTCCAGGGTTAGAATGCCCTTTTGAGCCTGTGCAAACCTACTAACTTGCATGTTTTAAGTGTTTTCAACAACTCTTCTCTAATCTTTTCCCATACCGAGAGATTTAGGAAATTTACTCCTGACAATGGCAGACGTAAACCTTCTTCCAGAGTAGGGAAAAAAGTGGTTGGAGGGAAAGTGAACTTGCAAACACTCAGATTTTCGCATGAGCAAATCTACACATGCATATGTGCTCATGCTAAAATGCAGTACACAAATATTTTCTAGGAGTACTATTTCTTGTCCTACTTCGGTAAATTCCTGGGAATTCACGAAAGCAGTATAGCTGCACTTAATGCAAGGACATATACCATGGGTGCACTTTTGCGACTTTCTTTAATAATTGGGCCCCTAATTTGGTCTGGCGTTGACCATGACCTTTTGCGTTATTGGCTGGCTTCACTGTGAGTGACAGCATTCTGCTCTTTCACAAGGAGCATATCAGCACACAAAGTAGTTTTGTTCAGTGCCATTAACTACTGTGGCAGTGTGTGCTTTTTAACACCAAAAACTATTTTTGCTTTTGCCAAAGTTTGTTATAATGGTGAGGGCCCGTCAGCTTCCACACCAATAAGGTTTTACAAAAACCATGCTAAAACAATTCACACATTGGCAAAACTAAAAAGCTGACCACCAATTTCAGACCTACTGGCTTTGCCAGTGTTTGTTTATTTTTGTTTCCCATAATCTTATTGAAACTGCACTGATGTTCCATTATGAATATTTTTGGGAAATGCTAGCATGCATCAACACATGTTACTAAATGATGCTGCAAAGAAATGGTACCTGAAATTTTACAGAAGTTTAGCGAAATGTTTTCTTTCCTGCTTTCATTTTTGTATGAACATTTTATTTTGAAAACAGAGAATCATCAATGTTGCTTTCGAGCTTCTTCAAATATTTGCATCAAATCAGAGAGCATTCTGGGAGCATTATACATAGCCTCATATTGCCAAACTTTGAAAACTTGTGCACACATTTTTATACTGGAACCACTGTCCGTAGTGCAGTTAGAGTTTGCAACATTTACTTAAAGCACTCACCCTAATAATAAAGGCTTTCAATTAATGAACCATAAATACAAGTTGAACAGCATTAACATATGGACAAAAATATTACCTTAACTGCAGACAGTGCCCTTTCCTGATCCATAAAGTGGTACTGCAAAATGGCAGCCAAAGAGTTTGTGCTGCAGGGGGTTGTGCCTACTTGTCCCAAGGACAGAATGCACATGAAAACTTGTTGCCTTTGACCTCAAACAATATGTCCTGGGCGTCGGGCTATAAGAATTCCACATCCCTGTTGTGTGAAACAAATTTTACTAAATTAGACATTTTTGCTCAACAGAAATGTATGTACTTTCAGAATTCATAAGCTGAATTTCCAAAATATATTTAAAGATGATATTTGAGGGATCGTGTGGCATTGAGGAGACTTATCAATAATGCGCCTGGGGCATTGCATCTATTGCTGTTATGCATTACCCATGTAGAGGCATTTTAAATTGATAAAGCACTTTTTAACGTTACCGTTGGCGAGCCTACCTGATGCACTGAGGCAATCGCTGCTAGTAAGCTTGCATATCGTGACCACTAATGTAATTTTGCCCTATGTCGACACTATTACATCACTAACATTAGTAGCGCTGGATGATTTTCATTGAACATAGGTTGCTCTTATTACAGAAAAGGTTGGAGAACCCTGTTCTAAGTGGAATACCCTTACTAAGAGCAGGGAGCCAGTCAAGGTGATCAGCAAGGTTCGAAGAAACAGTTACCTAGACCAGAAAAGAAGTCTTCAGTCCATTTTGTGTCAGTGGTCCCTTGCCAATGACTACTATGGAGTGGTCGGGCGACTTGGGCCACAGATGTTGACGTCCCTTGAAGTCATCTTTGGTCCAGCAAAAGTCCATTCGCCCCTGGAATACTGGTCATTGGACTCAATGAACACTGCGGTTTTATTCTTTTGGTGATAACTCACCTTCTTGGCGACCAAACTGCACTCTGACGGCTCCGTGAGTCCAGCAGACTCGGGTGCAATTTGTGAGCTCTGGGTCTTGTCTCCCGGGCTGCACTGCGACGAGAAGTGACAATTGGTGATCTGGGCTACCAACTCACCCAGGCAGGCTTCTTCAGCATTTGTATTGTATTGTAATTCCATTTATATAGCGCTAACTAACCCTGATGAGCCGTCCAAGCTCTTTTTTGGCGAGTAGCACGCTACTCAGGAACCCATAAAGGATTAGTGGTGATTTAATATAGTGAAATATGAAAGTAATTTGAGTGGTGGATATGCTAGCCAGTTATTTGGACTGAGAAGGATAGTTGAGGGATAGAAGAGGGGAAAAAGGTTTGCATTTATATAGCGCTTGCTACCACTGATGGTGTATTTAAGCGCTTTTTCAGAGAGTAGCATGCTACTCTGGAACCCATTAAGGATTAGTGGTGAATTAGTATAGTGAAATATGAAAGTAATTTGAGTGGTGGATATGTTAGTCAGTTATTTGGATTGAGAAGGATATTGTGTCCCTGTGCTGCGAGCAGGAAGTCAGCCAACGGACTCTTGGAGTCTCTACTTCAGGGCTGGGCTCGTGGGCCGACTTATCCATGAGCAGGCACAGTCCTTTCCTTCGCTAGCTCAAAGAGCAGCATGTGCAGTCCAACTTCGGTGTAGCCTCTTCCTTCGGGTTTCTCTATGTCAGCAGGGTAGTCCTCATTTGGTCCTCTTCTCTTGTCAAGCGAGATCGGAGTTCTGGGTGCCAGAGATGTCCCTTATTTGCACACAAAGTGCCCTAAGGGGAGATCTCGGTCTCTAGCCAATAGGCTTGTGGGTTCCCTCCCACCTGATGACAACTTCATGTGATGAGTGGCGAGTGCTCCATTATCCAGTATTGGATCTTTCATAGATTCACATGCTTGAATCATTCCACGTCATCGAAGTGGAAGTCCCCCGGTACCATAATAAAGCAGTATACATGACTGTCATAGACCATAATGGCAATGAAAAGCCAGTTCAGTAGCCTATCCATGTCCCTAGGTAAAGGACTAAAGTAGAACAGTAGCCAGCACCCTCTAGAATACTCCCAACAGAGGCTGAGTCACTCAGATTTTCCACCTCACATCTTGTGTAGGGAGTCTCTCTGACCTCTGCTCAGCCGTTTATCATCTGGTAGTAAAACTTAGTGTTCGAGGCATGTGAGCTGTAGATCACATGCTGTGTATAGCCCGCCATCTAGTATTCGGTCCGGATGTTTGCACTTTGTTTTTGTTCGAAGAAGTCTTTTCAAAACAGTGGTTCTGCGGACCAACCCTAAATTTCTACCAAAAGTCGTTTCTGCCTTTCATATCAACCAATCTGTTGAGTTGCCTGTGTTCTTCCCTAAACCAGATTGTGTGGTAGAACGTGCTTTACACACTTTAGATGTGAAAAGAGCTATTCTTTACTATATAGAAAGAACAAAACCTTTCCACAAAACAACTATTTGTCGCTTTTGCTCCACCACATAAAGGCAATCCAATATCAAAGTCTGGCATTGCAAGGTGGATAGTCAAATGCATTCAGATATGGTATGCAAAAGCAAAAAGAACTTTAACAATTCCCCCTAGAGCTCACTCCACTCGCAAACTAGGGGCTTCTATGGCATTTCTATTAAAAATACCCATAGATATCTGCAAAGCGGCAAGATTGTCTACACCTCACACATTCACAAAACACTATTGTGTAGATGTGTTAGCAAGACGGCAAGCTAGTGTGGGCCAAGCATTTTTAGGTACACCATTTCAGACCACTGCAACAGCTACAGGTTAGCCACCGCTTTGTGAGAACTGCTTTTTAGTCTATGCACAGCATGTGATCTACAGCTCACATGCCTCGAACGGAAAATGCTACTTACCGAGTATGCATTTGTTCTTGGCATGTAGAGCTGTAGAGTCACATGCGCCCACCCGCCTCCCCGGGTACCTACACCTGTTGCAGTTATATCTTACTTAGATACATACATACATGGACATCTCTTACTACTCTTACTAACTCCATTATCACCCTCTGCGGCAAACAATCTAACAATGAAGTCGATCCCCATGCGCACTATCACCGAAAGGAGGAGTCACCTACCTCATGACTGGAAAAGACTTCTTCGAACAAAAACAAAGTGCAAACATCCGGACCCAACACTTGATGGTGGGCTATGCTCAGCATGTGACTCTACAGCTCTACATGCCAAGAACAGATGCATACTGGGTAAGTAGCATTTTCCTTTTCTTTTTTTACTACTAGGCCTGAAACTCCAACAAAAAAGGTTCTTTTGACCCTAGGGCTCTTGTTTTAACACATGTCCTTATTAAGACCACAAGGAGGGAATTCTTTGCCTTCACTAAGCAAGACTGTTTTTTTCTGGGAATTGCCAGAAGGAAGAGGACAATACCATTTCTTCAACCTCTATAAAGGCCGCTTCAACAGAGCCAAGCAGAAAATTTGCTCCTAAGATGCTCTTCAAAAAGGGCCCATTCAGAGTACATTGTGGTCAGTTCAAAAAGAGAAAAGATAATCTCCTCAGGAACATATATAATGTGTGTGTGTGTGTGTGTATGTATATATGTGTGTGTGTGTATGTATATATATATATATATGTGTGTGTGTGTGTGTGTGTGTGTATATGTATATAGATGTGTGTGTGTGTGTGTGTATATGTGTATATATATGTGTATGCGTGTGTGTGTGTGTGTATATGTGTATATATATATATATATATATGTATGCATATGTGCGTGTGGGTGTAAATATGTGTGTGTATGTGCTTGGGGGTGTTGCGGGGATTCTGCACATACACAACTATGCGCAGGAAAACAGGACCTCGGTGTCTAGGGGTTGTACCTTCCTACCACCTTAGTACCCTAGTTCCCAAAACCGACTAGCTATAGTGTCTCATTCGTTCGCCTACATAATCGCGAAGCTACAAATGATTAGACAACCCAGAACACAACACTCCCGACTCTCTCAGGAATCGCGGTAGCAAGACATACCCTTTCACTCGTACTTGTCCACAATAAGAACTGGCAGAGTCACTGTAATAGTTCAAAATGTTTATTTTAACTATCGTGCTCTATAATGCAGTATACGAGCCACTACCAGCAGCGAAATGCCTAAACTCAGAACAATTAGCATTGCTACAATTCCATAGAATATAAAGGGGGATGTCATTGTATACAGACAGTGGAAAAAGGACTTTAAGGCCTAACCACCCTCCCCTTGACTGGAAGAAGTTTTATTAAATAAAAGATCTCTGGGCTTTGTCATCAGACCCCATACCTTAGAGCCTAGATGGAAGTTTTACATCATAGGAACAGCATAGCTCTTCTCCAAGGAAAGATCTCTCTCCAAGTGTGTGTTTGAACAACATGCATCCCCGTAATATCAAAGCACGAGTCTCCAGCAGTGCAGCTGTGTTTAGCATGTTTTGTCTAGGTGCTAGGGACTGACCAGAACAGAATAACAAGGGGCATTGTTTATCGAACTTGCACATCTGAAAGAGACACGTTAGTGACCGATTCCTTACCGTAGAATATCCCCAGGCGTCAGGCTGGATCCGGAAAGTTTTGCGCCGAAGACTTTGTGGGAGCGGTCCCGAAAGTTGCTGGAAGTCCGGCAGTCTGCTCCGCGCCGTTCAAGGTCCCGGTCCCGTGGGAGGTCGAGGGACCGGTCGCGGAGCCGCCACCACCGTTCATCGGGATCGAAGTCTTCGCACTCTGGGTCAGGTAAGATGAAGCACTCCAAGTCGAAGAAGCGCCGTCGCTCTCCGACTTCCCCTTGCCAGGCTGCGGGTGGTGCCTCCCTCGCGGCTCCG
Organism: Calotriton arnoldi; assembly: GCA_963921515.1. Taxonomy (NCBI): domain Eukaryota; kingdom Metazoa; phylum Chordata; class Amphibia; order Caudata; family Salamandridae; genus Calotriton; species Calotriton arnoldi. The sequence goes on along the minus strand of CAWUFW010004936.1, from coordinate 964,079 downwards.
GCGGAGCCTACGTAGACGCCGCCGGCCTACCCGCCCTTCCCGATTTTTTTCTTCCGCCAGTTCAGGGCTGCGGTCTGTGAACACTGCATGCCTCTTGGGCCGTTATTCCCACTCTGTGTTGGATACGGTGGCGCGCGGCTGCCTCAATGTCCGGAGGAGGCCCGGACAGTGCTCTCTCAAGCTATTGCTGAAGGGAGGGATGCAGCCAAGTTCACTATTCGTTGTGGCCTTGACACCGCCAACTCGCTGGGCAGGGCGATTTCCACGACAGTGGCGCTCCGCCGCCACGCCTGGCTGAGATCAACTGGTTTTTCTGGGGATGTCCAGAACACTCTGATGGACATGTCCTTTGATGGCATTCGCCTTTTCGGCAACAAAGCAGATAGTGCATTGGAGCGCTTTAAGGACTTGCGGGCTACGGCCAAGTCCTTGGGCCTTTCCGCCACGCGCCCTCCTCCGCCTTCTGCTTTTCGCTCCTTTCGTGGCCACGGAACGGGCGCCCGACACAATCGTTTCAGAGCCACAGGCCTGCGCCGCAAGTCTTAGCGTGGACGTGGGACCCGCCGAGCCGGGTCAGGGGGCCAGCGGGCGGGTCAGTCCACCTCCACCCCAGCCACCTCTGCCTCCAAACCTTCTTAGTCCGGTTTTTCAGGCCCATCAAGCGCCAGTGGGCGGCAGGATTCGCCATCACCTCCCCCACTGGCGCACCATCACTTCGAACAGGGGGGTTTTACAAATAGTCCAATGGGGCTACTCCCTCCCCTTCGAGACTACCCCTCCAGCCATGCCACCCCGTTACCACCGCATGTCGGGGGATCACTTGACACTTCTTCAACAGGAAGTCGCGGCCCTCTGGGCCAAGGGGGCCATCGAGCGCGTTCCTGCGCCAGAAGTAGGACGTGGTTGTCACTCCCACTACTTTCTGGTGCCCAAGAAGGACAAGGGCCTGCGTCTTATCTTGGACCTCAGGGACGTCAATCGAAGGAGAAGTTCAAGATGTTAACTCTTGCTCAGGTCTTGTCTGCCCTCGACCCTGGAGACTGGTTGGTAGCGTTGGACCTGCAGGACGCATATTTCCACATTCCCGTCCTGCCGGCCCACCGCTGCTACCTGCGGTTTACGGTAGGCCACGAGCACTTCCAGTTTACTGTGCTCCCCTTTGGCCTTACCAGCGCCCCTCGGGTGTTCACGAAAGTTATGTCGGTGGTCGCAGCTCACCTGCGCAGATAAGGGGTTCCAGTCTTCCCCTATCTCGACGACTGGCTGTTGAAGGCGGGCTCGCCCCGGACAGTCGTCTTCCCACCTCCAGACTACGGCCGACCTCCTGCATTTGCTGGGGTTCTCCATCAATGTGCCGAAGTCGCACCTGATTCCCTCTCAGAAGCTCCTCTTCATCGGAGCGGTTCTGGATACGTCTATCCTCCCGAACAGCGAGTCCAGGATATTCAGGCTCTGATTCCGATGTTTCAGCCTCTATCCTGGGTTTCGGTCAGGATGACCCTGAGGCTGCTGGGCCTTATGGCCTCCTGCATCCTGCTGGTCGATCATGCCAGATGGCATATGTGGGCTCTGCAGTGGGACCTGAAGTTCCCGTGGGCGCAGCATCAGGGGAACCTGTCCTATTACGTCCAGATCTCGGAGGGCACTGCACAACAATTGCAGTGGTGACTCACGAACCGGCATTGGGTCAATGGCAGATCTATCTCCCTTCCCCAACCGGAGCACACAGTGGTGACGGATGCGTCCCTCCGGGGATGGGGCGGCCACATGGGAGAGGCAGAGATCAGAGGCCTCTGGTCTCCGGCGGAGTCCAGACTCCATATCAACCTTCTGGAGCTTCGGGCGATCCGACGTGCACTGAAGGCATTCCTTCCCTCTGTCAAGGGGAGAGTAGTGCAGGTGTTCACAGACAACACCGCCATGTGGTACTGCAACATTCAGGGCGGGGTGGGGTCGTGGACCCTATGTCAGGAGGCCCTGCGCCTCTGGACATGGCTGGAACATCAGGGCATTTCCCTGGTGGTTCAACACCTGGCAGGTTCACTGAACGCCAGAGCGGACGAACTCAGCCGCCGGTGCATGATGGATCACGAATGGTGTCTTCACTCGGAGGTGGCGCAAGGTCTCTTTCAACAGTGGGGAGAGCCTTGGTTAGATCTATTCGCCACCGAAGACAACGCGCAATGTCAGCAGTTCTTCGCGTTGGAATTTCCAAGGCGGCACTCGCTAGGTGACGCTTTTCGTCGCGAGTGGAATTGCGGTCTGTTGTATGCCTTTCCGCCTATACCACTTCTGCCCAGAGTGCTGAAGATCAGTTGCGAACGGGACCAAGTCATTCTTGTGGCTCCGGACTGGGCTCAAAGAGTTTGGTATCCCGAGCTACTCAGTATGATCATAGATCCCCCGATCCGACTGCCTCTTCGGGAGGATCTTCTGTCGCAGCAGCAGGGGACGGTCCTCCACCCGAACCTGTCCAGTCTCCACCTCTTTGCGTGGAGATTGAGCGGCGGCAGTGGATTCCTTTCGACTTGCCTCCTGAAGTCTGTGATGTCATTCTGGCAGCCAGGCGTCCCTCCACTAAGTTGGTATACGCCTGCAGGTGGAACAAGTTTGTGGCATGGTGCACAGCAAAGGCTGTGGATGCCCTTTCTGCCCCTCTTTCTGTTCCTTCTTTCTTTCGCCCGGCCCGGCAGGGCTCTGCTCTGGGCACTATCGAGGGCTACCTTTCGGCTATTTCAGCCTTTCTTAGGCTTCCTGATCAGCCCTCTCTTTGCAAGTTCCCTGTTGTAAATGGATTCCTCAAAGGCATTACTCATCTTTTCCCTCCTATTCCTTTCGTAATGCAACAGTGGGACTTGAACCTGGTTCTCACATATTTAATGTGCGCTCCCTTTGAGTCTGTTCACAACTGTCATCTTCGCCTGTTATCTTTGAAGACTGCTTTCCTGGTTGCCATCACCTCTGCTAGGAGAGTGAGTGAGCTCCAGGCTCTTTCTTGCAAACTTACTTTTCTGTCTGTCCATCCGGACAAGGTTGTGCTCAGAACACGTCCATCCTTTCTGCCGAAGGTTGTCACTGCCTTTCACATCGGGCAGGCCATCACTTTGCCCACGTTCTTTCCGCTTCCGCATCCTTCTAGAGAGGAAGAGAGGCTCCACCGTCTGGACCCAAAACGTGCGCTCTCATTTTACCTCGATCGCGCACAACAGTTCCGGGTGGATGACCAGCTCTTTGTTGGCTACGTAGGCGCCAAAAAAGGTCGGGCCGTACACAAGCGGACTCTCTCCCGATGGGTCGTCTTGTGTATTAAAGCCTGTTATTCTCTGGCGAAAAAGGAGCCACCGGTGGGGCTGTGCGCCCATTCCACCACGGCGACGGCTGCCACTACGGCATTGGGACGTGGGGTCCCCTTACAAGACATCTGTCAGGCAGCTACGTGGGCCTCGTTGCACACATTTACTAAGCATTATTGCCTGGACAGCCAAGTCCGGAGAGACGGCTTCTTTGGCCGTTCTGTTCTCCGGGACTTCCTGGTGTGATCTTGGTTCGCAGACCCACCACCGGGGTTGGTATTGCTGGGGTATCTATTCTAAGGTAAGGAATCTATCACTAACGTGTTTCTTTCAGATGCACAAGTTACTTACCTTCGGTAACGATATATCTGTAAGAAACATTAGTTAGTGATAGATTCCTTACCGCCCCACCCATTCTCCCCGTTCTGCGAACTGATTTCTAGGGTGAAGGTCATCCCTTTCAGGGCCCTAGTTTCAATGCACCAGTGGTCAATATCTTGAATGGCTCTGCGTTCCTAGCGCGGAAAGTCGTGCACAGAACTGACGTCCGCGCGCGAGGGCGGCATCTAAGTAGCTGCTGCGACGTCATCTCGGCGACCACGATGCCAACGACGGATGCGGAGCCGCACAACGCCACCTTCCGACGGCCAGGGGTACTGCTGTCGAAAACCTTCTGGATCCAGTCTGACGCCTGGGGATAATTCTAAGGTAAGGAGAATCTATCACTAACTAATGTTTCTTACAGATGTATCGTTACCGAAGGTAGGTGACTTGTGCATCAGCTCAAACCGTACTAGTCCAAACGGACAACACAACAACCATGTTGTATCTCAACAAACAGGGAGGCACAAACTCGTTCACCCTGAGCAAATTAGCCCAAGAAATATGGAAATGGGCAATACCAGGGAAGATCACACGGCTAACAGTCCACCTACCAGGAAAACAAAACACTGAGGCTGACAAGCTAAGCAGACAGGAAAGCAGCTCCCACAAATGGTAACTAAAACAAGAGACAGTGGAAAAAAATTCAAGGTCTGGAGGAGACCACAAAAGAACTATTCGTAACAGCAAAAAACGCAAAATGCCTACACTTTGCCTTCAGGTTTCCACAACACCAATCAGAAGGGAATGCCCTGTCAATAAACTGGTCAGAAAGATTTGTATACACTTTTCCAACGATTCCCCTGATACCAAATGTTCTGGAGAACGTCGGACAACCAGGGACAAGACTCATCCTCATAGCCCTACTATGGGCCAGACAGACCTGGTACTCAGACCTTCTAGAGATATCCAGGGGACAAATGATCATAATCAAAGCAGAACAAGATAGGATGACTATGCAAGAGGGGAGAGTGTGCCACCCGAAGCCAGCATTACTCAGCCATGAGTCCTGGCTCCCGAATATCTAGAATTCTGGCATCTACAACTGCTGCCCAGGACAATGGAAATCCTTAGAGAGGCAAGGAAAGCAAGCACAAGGAAATGTTACGCTGCAAAATGGAGCAGATACATTCACTGGTGCACAGAAAACAAAGATGGTGACAAGGAAAACACAGGAAACTGTATTGACCTACCTCACTCACCTATTAGATACCGGGTTAACCTATGCATAGTTAAAGGGACATCTGTCAGCAATAGTAGCCTGCATCACTGGCACTTCATGTAACAGCTTCTTCACATCCCCAGTGGTGAAGAGGTTCTTGGAGGGTTCTTAACGAGTTGCACAACCAAGATCAGTTTCAGCATCATTGTGGAACTTGAACACCATGCTAACGCACTTAATGGCAGACCAGTTTGAACCTATGCACAAAACGGATCTTAAATCACTCGCACTCAAGACCGCATTTCTGATTGAAGTCATCACTGCGCAGAGTGGGGAGGCTTCAACCACTAACAATACAGGAACCAGACCTACAAATACACAAGGACATAGTGGTTCTTAGAACCAACCCAGTTTCTGCCCAAAGTGGTGACCCACTTTCATGTCAACCAACGCATATAGCTTCCAACTTTCTTCAAAGAGCCTAAGGCAGATGCAAAGAGCTCTGCACACGCTGGATGTAAGGAGGGCTTTAATATACTACCTGCAAGAAAGAAAACATTTTGGTAAAGGCAACCATTTGTTTGTCTCCTTCTCCAAGGCTTCCCCAGTAACTAAAGGAACAATCTCAAGATGGGTATTAGAAACAATACAGACTTGCTCATCCAGGGCAGGGATGACACTGCCCACATGCCCCAGAGCCTACTCACCTAGCCAAAAGGGAGCAACACTGGCATTGTTAGCAAATGTACCCATGGACGCGTCTGTGCTGCAGTGACATGGGCATCACAACACACCTCTGCAAAACATTGTTGTGTGGTCATTCATATGAACAAGGAAGCACAGGTGGGACAGAAGGTACTACAACACCTGTTTGCTACCACTTCATCATTTCATCCCAGTCAACCCAAGGGAAGGGATACTGCTATATAATTGTAGGAAACTGGCTCTATATATACTACACCAAAATGAGGTATAGTGTGTATAGAGTCCAGATGACCCCAGAGGTAGGCAGAGGTTAAAGTTAGATAGAACCTTACTCTCTATTTGTGGTAGAGTGGTCGAGCAGTAAGGCAGTATCAGAGGACAGTGTTAAGCATTTGATATACCCACTCAGTCAGCAAATGAATTCACACACTCAGAGACTGAACTCTAGACCAATTGTTTTTGTATAAAAAATATACTGTTTTATTTTTAGAGCCAAGCAAGCCTGGCACAGGTAAGCATTAAATACTTTACAGTAATAAGTTGCTGATTGTAGAACAGTTTGAAAATGCAATAGGAATTGTACTTTGTTTGATTTACAGGGGATGCAGTAGGTTGCAATACTTAGCAAATACAGTAGGTTGCAATACTTAGCAAATACAGTACATTGAAATGAATAGGCTTTTTCAGTAAATTACAGGTAAGTTACTTTTCACATTACTTTTCTAACTCAGTGCTGGATACCTAGATTCAGCACTGGGACATTTCCTGCAAACAGGTAAGTAAATACGTTTTGGTTATTTGTGCGATTTTTAAAGAATATTTTTAGATTTCGAAACTCCACACTTAGAAACTTTTTGGAAGAAAAAGTGTCCATGTTATCCATGGAGGTAAAACAGGTTATGGGTTCACAGGTAAGCTATCGACTGTGGGAGTTAAGGTTCTGGGGTTAGACTCGGGGGTCCCCCAGGGTCAGTGATGCACTCTTGTTACACCCTCAGCGGCACTAGGGCGGCCGGGTGCAGAGTGTTGAGGCCCAATGTTATCCTATGGAGGATAGGGGGTCTCCGGTTGGTGGCTGCTGGCAAGCAGGCCACTGGGTTGTGGGAGCAAAGCTCCTAGACTTTAGCTCAGGGCAAATGTTGAAACAGCTTGGCACAAAAGATGCACCCTCAGCGGCACTAGGGCGGCCGGGTGCAGGGGGCTGTTTCATCGTCGGAAGCCCTGTTGTTTCCAATGGAGAACCTCCGGTTAGCAAAAGCACTGCAGGCAGCGAGACGAAGGACTTCTGGGTGCGACCACCACTTCGAGAGGTAAGTTAGGGGTTGGTGAGGCACCATTGGTTTGGGCGCACAAGGCCGTGGGGCGTCGGGTGCAGGGGTGCCTTTTGGGGTCAGATCGGCTTACCAGCTCCGGGTCGCGGTTTGGGGGGCCTTCTGTATTTCGACTGCAGGCGTCGGCTGGAGGCTTGAGGCAGGTCTGGGGTCGCCGGATCTCTGTTCAGGATCGCCGGGGTGACCTCCTCGTGGTGTTTGCCCACTCGAGCTCCGGCCGTGGACGGTGGGTGGAGTGGGGCAGGTTCGCGGTCTCCGGCTGCTGCCAGAGGTTGCAGTTTGAACAAATCCGGTGTTCACGGGAGAAGCAGTCTTTGGAAATTAAGGCAGGCAGGTCCTCCGGGGTTTTTGAGGTTGCTGGCTGCAGGACACACCGGGATTTCGCAGGAGCAGGTACGAGGGGAGACAGGCCGGTAGGGCTGGGGCCAAGTCACTGGGCGTCTTCCTCTTGTTAGCTGGCTGCACGGCTGTTCGGTCCTTCTTGTTCTTTTCTTCTTGTTTCTTGGCTGGATCTGAGGAAGCAAGGTTCAGGGTGCCCCCTAAATACTAGATTTAAGGGCGTTACAGGTAGGTAGAGGGCAGGGACCAATGTGTCCCTTCCCTAGGGTGGGTCCACCCCCTATTGTGCCACCCTCCAGTGGGAGAGGAGCATGTTCCTGTCCCTGGTTGGCTGAGTCCCCCCATCTTCACGATGGCGTGGACTGAGAGTTGTGCTTCACTTCGCCTCCCCCACCTGAGGGGTGGAGTTGGCAGAGGTGGGCACACCTCTTTCCCTCACTTGTTTTTCCCGCCGGTTCTCCCGCCCAAAGTGGGGGGTAGAACCAGTGGGGACCAGTTTCTGAAAGCAGCAAATGGTCTGGGGAGGCTCACAAAGGTGGCGTGGCATGCCTTTGAAGCTTCCCCTTTCGTGAACCCTCCCCATCCTGGGGGAGGAGGCATGGCACCTCGTCCCAGGATGTGCATCGTTTCAGGCCCCCCGAGAGCAGCATAGTGGAGAGGTGTGGTGCAGCGGCCAGGGCAGCTGACTACGGAGCACAGGGCTCACGGTTCGATCCCCGGCTCCGGCTGCAGCTCAGCTCAGCACCATGTGACTCTGGGCAATAGCTCACTTAATTTCCACGACGGCCCCCAGTGCCTTGAGACCCATAAGGGTGAGTAGTTCGCGCTTTACAAATACGGATTCACATTCGCATTCACATTCAGCAGGCTCTCGACCCAGGGGTCCAGAAACATGTCTGTTGGTGGCAGCCTAAGCAGCCACTCAGTCGGGTCACTAGAAGTTGGTCGAGTTTCAGGGGGCATCTCTAAGACGCCCTCTGTTGTGCATTTTACATTAAATCACATACTGGCATCAGTGTGGGTTTAATGTGCTGAGAAGTTTGATACCAAACTTCCCAGTTTTCAGTGTAGCCATTATGGTGCTGTGGAGTTCGTAATGACAAACTCCCAGCACCATATACTCTTAATGGCAGCACTGCACTTACAATGTCTAAGAATGGACTTAGACACTGTAGGGGTACAGGGCTCATGCACCTGTACCCTCACTACTGGTATAGTACACCCAGCTAGAGGGATGACTGACGTATGCCAGGGCAGTGGTTTGTAGGCATGGCACACAGGGATGTGTGCCATGTCGACTCTTCACTTAGTTCTGCACTGAGACACGCAGCCTGCAAAGGCAGTGTGTGAGTGAAAAGGTGCAGGGCCTCTAAGGGTGGCACAATAAGTACTGCAGCCCTTAGGGGCCTTCCCTGGTCACAGGGCCCTGGGTACCTGTGGTACCATTTACCAGGGACTGACCTGTGGCCAGGGATGCCAATTGGGTTTAGGCTTCCATGCAATTTTAGGGAAGGAACATAGGCCCTGGGTACCTGATTAGCAGGAGCCCAGGACACACTCAGTCAAAGAACATCAGCAAAAAGTGGGGGCATACCATTCAGAAAGAGGGCACTTTCTCACAATAATCTAATGCATAGTATGTGAATCCAGAAAAGGATTAATTCTGCAAAACCAAATGGTTACTTACCAGTAGGATTCGTTTTGCAGCTTAAAGAGTTTTGTGGATTCACATGCGACCCACCCTTCTTCTACAGAAATGGGAGATGATGCAATCCGGTGGAGAAGGAAAAAAGAGGAAGTACACATAAAAAGGAAGGAAAAAGGTTTTGAAGATGGGGACAATGCACAGTAAGTTCCGGGGCGCACTCTGACATCACACAGGGGATGGACATAACACCAAATGGTGGTCAACGATGCCCACAGCCAAAAAGGAAGGGGGGTGGGAGATAATTCCGGACCCAGCCACTCGATGGCAGAATAATGCACAGCATGTGAATCCAGAAAACTGCCCGTGCACTCGGGAGAACCCATGGACCTCTGTCCGCACCATATCTTCAACCTTGGTAGCAAGACGATTGGCGACGAGCTCAAGAAAGTCCTGAACACATCCATCTCCTCAGCCTCCTTCCCTGAGGACTGGAAACATGCTGAAGTGAGGGCCCTCCTGAAGAACCCATTTGCCGACCTAACCGAAGAACTACCGGCCTATCTCCTTGCGCCCCTTTGCAGCAAATGTTCTCGAAGGCAATCAACCAGCAACTTACCAAACACCTAGCACACAACAATCTCCTGGACCTCACCAAGTCTGGATTCCGCACCAACCACAACCCTGAAACAGCCCTAATCGCAGCCACAGACTACGTCAGTCCCTCCTGAATCGTGGCGAATCGGCAGCCCTTATCCTCCTGGACTTGTCAGCCACATTCGACACGTCTTCCAACACATCTTGATCAACAGACTCCACTACATGGAAATCCAGGTAGAAGCCCATGTAAGAAGCTGGCTCTGTATATACTATACCAAAGTAAGGTATAGTGTGCACAGAGTCCAGTGGAACCCAAAAGGTAGGCAGAGGTAAAGTAGAAAGCACCTCACTCTCTATTTGTGGTAGTGTGATCGAGCAGTAAGGCTTTATCAGAGGACAGTGTTAAGCATTTGCTGTACACACTGTCAGCAAATGAATTCACACACTCAAAGACTGAACTTCAGACCAATTGTTTTGGTATAAAAATATTCTTTTAGTTTTGCAGCATAGACCTCTTCTAGATTCACATAATGTGCATATTCCGCCATCTAGTGGTTTGAGTCGGAAAGTGCTTTTTTTTTTTTTTTTTTTTCTATTGTATTTCTGTGTGGGATGGTTGTGAAACCCGATCCCTGTGGTGAGGCTACTGCCCCCTTTGTTTGTGTGCAAGCTCTCAGATTATTTTTTCCGCCATGGAGATCGGAGGTGCACTGAAGACGTCTGAGAAAATACAGCAACAGACGCAGGCCAGAAGAAAAAAACACCAGAATCTCCGGAGAGAGAGGTGGTACCAAGGAAGGTTGCATGAGGGGGAAATTTTTTGAGCAAGCAAGCCTTTTTTTTGGAGCTGCTGACTTGGCTCCTCATGCACCAGAGCAAGTACAGTTTTCGCAGGCAGGATACAGTCTCCAGGTATTTGGGGGCGGGGGGTTTTCTGCAAGGAGCTAATGATTCATCTGAAAACAAGGTAAGAATTTGCTCCTTTATATATAATATATGAGCAAAGCACGAATGACTGGCGCCAGGTACTAGCATAAAAATTTAAATAAAGCAGTACAGCCGCTTCTCATTATATGGTTGGAAAATTCCAACACATTTACCAGGCGGCGCCTAAGGCAATATGTCAATATGTGGTTTACACACCACATTTAAATTTCTTTAAGTTGTTTTAAATGTATGTTCGAGGCATGTGAGCTGCAGAGCTCACACTGTGCATTAGATCGCCATCTGGTGTTGGGCTCGGATGCTTGCACTTTGTTGTTGTCTTCGAAGAAGTCTTTGTAGTCATGTGATAGGTGACTCCTCCTTAGGACAATAGTGCGCATGGGCATCGACTCCATCCTCAGATTGTTTTTTCCGCCATCGGGTTCGGATGCATTTCGACACTCCGGTTCAAAACTCGTTTTTTGCAGTGTTTTCCACTTTTCAACGCCTACTACCGACATCGACATCTCGACGTCCCTTCCTCGATCTCCTTTCCAGCCGTCGACGCGGGCCGTTGGGCCCATCGACGCCGTAAGGCCTACTGCCCATGGAAAGGACGCCATTCCGAAAATGCCCCCAATGTGGAGCAAAGTTTCCACATAGTGACCACCACCAGGTCTGTAATCGGTGCCTCTCACCAGACCATAACGAGGCCACTTGTCCGGCCTGCGCCTCCTTCCGCTCCAAGAAGACAATCCGAGATCGTCGAGCCCGAAGGCACATCATGGCGCACAGGTCCGCTCCGGAACCCGTCAACATCTTCGACGAGGGTCCCGATGTTCCGGAAGAAGACTCCGAAGACCTCGCTATCATCTCCGAGGCAGAGGACTCCGACAGTTCCATCCCTTCAGGGCAGCGTGTGAGTACTACTGCCCCTGAGGCACCGGTCAGTACTTCGCCTACGGGCCCCAGTCGAGACCGTAAACGTGTTTCGGACGCCCCGCCTTCGGGCTCGGCACCGAACAAGAAAACAAAGCCTTCTAGTTCCTCGGCACCGACCAAACCTCATGTGCCCGTTACACCGGCACCTTCGGCGCCGAAACACAAAGACCACCCGGCGCCGAAATCCAGCTCGGTCCCCAAATCCGCCTCCAAGCACGCGGATCCTCGGCACCGAAACAGAAGCTACTCGACACACCCCTAAACTAAAGCCGGTCGAGCCTGTAGCTAAACCGAAGGACGCCTCGACGCCTTCTAAAGCAAAGGAACATTTAAAGAAGCCATCACCACGTTCGGAACCGAAAAAGTCGGCGCCGAAAACTAATATTCAAGGAGAGGAACTGTTTACACCGGATCCCATCGATCCTAATCAACACAAACTTTATATCAATCCTAAAACAGGACATATTTCCTCTGTGCCACGTCACAAGCCTGTCCCTCCGAAGAAGAAAGACTCTTCCACTTCCCCTATGCCTCCTTCTTCCCCTATACCTCTATCTAACACCCCTCCTCTCCACATCCCTATCACACCTCCTCAACCTGCGGATTCTCCCCCACATGAGTATGAGGACAACATGGGGTACGGGGTTGACCCTCATAATTTATATCTGGATCCAGATAATCCACCACAGGATGACTGGGGTTATAATGACCCCCAGACCCTACAGACCTCCCCAGCCCTCCACCTTATCCCACAAAACCATCTCCACCAGATGATCACATAGGTTTTGGGCAACTCATACATAGGGCGGCCGTTTTTCATGGGGTGCATATTCACACCGACCAACCAGAGGAAGATTTTCTTCTAGACACTTTTGAACGGTCTCAAAAAACGGTTCAAACTTTGCCCATGATCAAGGGTGTCATTAAACATGCACCTGAAATTTTTAACGACCCGGTCAGAGCCAGGATCCTTAATCCTAGAGTGGATAAAAGTATAGACCTGCCCCCGATGACCCCACCTACATCAAAGGTCAGCTCCCCTTGACTCACTGGTCGTTTCTAATGCCAGAAAACGCGCCAATTCCCAAACTTCAGGGGATGCTCCGCCCCTGATAAAGAATCCAAACTGTTAGATTCCTCTGGCAAACGCGTAGCTGCGCAAGCCACCAACATCTGGCGCATCGCTAACACCCAAGCTCTACTAGCTAGGTACGACAGGGCACACTACGATCAGCTAGAAACCCTCCTTCAACATCTACCTGATCAATACAAAACACAAGCCACTGACCTCATTCAAGAAGGCAAACTTATTTCCAATGCCTCCATTAAGTGCGCCTTAGACGCAGCCGACACCGCCGCTAGGTCAGTTAACACTAGCGTGCTTATCAGACGACACGCCTGGCTTCGCATTTCAGGTTTTAAGCCAGAGGTTCAGACTACCATACTAAACCAGCCTTTTAACCAAAACCAACTATTTGGTCCTGCTGTCGACACAGCACTAGAAAAGATGAAAAAGGATACTGACACTGCCAAATCAATGGGAGCATTGCAGTCCCCACAGCAACGTGGCTCCTTTCGCCGCTCCTTTTACAGAGGGGGCTCCAGGAATACCACCGCAGACAGTTCCTCTTCCTATCGAACAAACACCCAAACCTCTCCTAATAGAGGATACTTTAGGGGTGGTTACAGAGGCAACAACTCTAAGGGCAGAGGTCGAGGTAATAATAACAACACCCGTACCTCCACCACTCCCAAACAGTGACTTTCCTCCACTTCCCCCGACCACAACACCCCTGTGGGGGAAGGCTATCACAGATCCTGCCTGTCTGGAACTCCATTACAACAGACAGGTGGGTGAGACAGATTATCCAACATGGCTACTGCCTGGAGCTAACAGCTACCCCCCACCATACCACCCAGGCAGCGTCCAATGTCCACAGACCATCTTACACTTTTACAACAAGAGGTACTTTCCCTGCTTCAAAAGCACGCCATAGAGCCAGTGCCTCTGCTACAGCAGGGCACAGGGGTTTACTCCCTGTACTTCCTCATCCCCAAAAAGGACGGCGCACTCAGGCCTATTTTAGACCTCAGACCTCTCAATCAATACATACACTCAGATCATTTTCACATGATCACTCTCCAACAAGTGCTTCCCTTACTACAACAACAAGACTTCCTTGCCACATTAGACCTCAAGGACGCCTACTTCCACATTCCCATACATCCTGCTCACAGGAAGTATCTAAGGTTCGTTCTCAATGGGCAGCACTACCAGTTCAAAGTACTCCCATTCGGAGTCACCACTGCTCCAAGAGTGTTTACCAAATGCCTTGCAGTAGTAGCAGCGCATCTACGAAGACAACAAATACATGTCTTCCCATACCTGGACGACTGGCTTATCAAAGCCAAATCATTCAACCAGTGTGTCCAACACACTCACCAAACGATACAAACATTACACAACTTGGGCTTCACAATAAACTATACCAAGTCCCACCTTCAGCCCTCCCATGTCCTTCAATATCTAGGAGCTACGATAAACACTTCCACTGCTCTAGCTTACCCCAGCCCAGCCAGGATAGCAAGTATACAAACCCTTGTCCCCAGGTTTCAAATGCAACACTCTCTTCCAGCCAGAGTGTTTATGCAGCTCATCGGCATGATGGCATCCTGCATTTTTCTCGTCCCTCATGCAAAACTTCAAATGCGTCCTCTACAAGAGTGCCTAGCGCGCCAATGGAACCAGGCTCACGGACATCTTACAGATCTGGTGTTGGTAGACAGCCGCACACATCGCTCTCTGCAGTGGTGGAACACCAACAATTTGTCCAAGGGGCGGCCGTTCCTAGAGCCGGTTCCACAAGTAGTACTAACCACGGACGCATCCCTTACAGGATGGGGAGCACACCTGTTACACCATACAACACAGGGCAAGTGGACCACTCAGCAGAAGCTGTTCCACATCAACCACCTAGAGTTACTAGCCATATTCCTAGCTCTCAAGTCCTTTCAACTCCACGTACAAAACAAAGCTGTCCTGATCCGAACAGACAACATCACAGCTATGTACTATATACAAAAACAGGGGGACACACTCTCCACAACTGTCCCAACTAGCACAGGACATTTGGAGGTGGGCCATTCCACAAAACATTTACCTTCTAGCGGAACACCTACCAGGCATTCACAATCAGATTGCAGATCTGTTAAGTCGACAGGCACAACAGATTCACGAGTGGGAACTACATCCACAAGTTCTTCTACCTTTCTTCCAGATGTGGGGCCAGCCAGACTTAGATCTGTTCGCCACACACCAAAACGCAAAATGCCCAACCTTCGCCGCCAGGCTTCCACACCCGCAGTCCAAGGGCAATGCGATATGGATGAACTGGTCCGGCAGATTTGTGTACGCTTTTCCACCGCTCCCACTCATCCCACTTGTAGTACGCAAGCTTCGACAACAGTCTCTAAAAATGATACTAGTAGCCCCCACGTGGGCACGCCAACCGTGGTTCACCACACTACTGGAGCTATCAGTAGTCCCATACCAAAGACTACACCTCTCCCCATCAATGCTAACGCAGAGCCATGGAGAGATAATGCACCCAGATCCATCTCAGCTGAACCTTGCAATTTGGCTCCTGAAGTCCTAGAATTCGGTTACCTTAACCTACCCCCAGACTGCATGGACGTTATAAAAGAAGCTAGACGCCCAACTACCAGAGCATGCTATGCAGCTAAATGGAAAAGATTCAGCTATTTACTGCACTAATAATAACATCCAACCACTACAAGCCTCTACGCAAAACATCATTTGCTATTTGCTACATTTGCAAAGATGTAGTCTTGCATACTCATCCATACGTCTGCACCTCGCAGCCCTTGCTGCTTACTTGCAAAACAGGCAACACTTATCACTATTCAAAGTTCCCGCCATTAAAGCCTTCATGGAAGGCCTTAAGCGCATCATACCTCCCAGATTACCACCTTCCCCAGTGTGGAATCTTAATATAGTACTTACCAGGCTCATGGGTCCACCTTTCGAACCCTTACATAAATGTGAACTTCAATTCCTTACATGGAAAGTTGCGTTTCTAATTGCAATCACTTCTCTAAGGAGAGTCAGTGAACTACAAGCTCTAACTATACAAGAGCCTTTCTTACAAATACATCATAAAAAGGTAGTTCTCAGAACAAACCCAAAATTCCTTCCCAAATTCATTTCGCCTTTCCACCTTAACCAATCAGTAGAACTACCTGTGTTCTTCCAAAACCCAGATTCCGTGGCAGAAAGAGCTCTCCACACCCTAGATGTCAAAAGAGCCCTTATGTATTACATTGACAGAACCAAATCTTTTCGCAAAACCAAACAATTGTTTGTGGCTTTCTCTCCACCACACAAAGGTAATCCCATCTCAAAAGCCGGGGTTGCAAGGTGGATTGTTAAATGTATCCAAATCTGCTACCAAAAAGCCAAACGCACATTATCAGTTCCCCTAGAGCGCACTCAACACGCAAACTAGGGGCATCCATGGCATTCTTAGGGAACATTCCCTAGAAGACATATGTAAGGCAGCCACATGGTCTACAACACACACCTTCACTAAACACTATTGTGTTGATGTGCACGCCAAGCAACAAGCTTCCGTGGGCCAAGCTGTCCTTAAAACCCTTTTTCAAACTACTGCAACACATACAGGTGACCACCGCTAGGGGAGATACTGCTGTACAGTCTATGCACAGTGTGAGCTCTGCAACTCACATGCCTCGAACGGAAAATGCTACTTACCAGTATGCATCTGTTCTTGGCATGTAGAGCTGCAGATCCTCACACGCCCACCCACCTCCCCGGGACCTGTATGTGCTCCAGTCCTATCTTAATTAGATACACACACATGGACATCTCTTTTCTTTTCTACTAACTCCATCACTCCCCAATATGGCAAAAAAAACAATCTGAGGATGGAGTCGATGCCCATGCGCACTATTGTCCTAAGGAGGAGTCACCTATCACATGACTACAAAGACTTCTTCGAAGACAACAACAAAGTGCAAGCATCCGAGCCCAACACCAGATGGCGATCTAATGCACAGTGTGAGGATCTGCAGCTCTACATGCCAAGAACAGATGCATACTGGTAAGTAGCATTTTCCTTTCAATAGTCTTGCACTGCGTTCAAAACGCGGAACACATCTACCAGGCTGCTCCTCTGGCAATGTGTCAATGCGCTAGTTTAACACTGTGTGTGTTTCTTTAGGTCATTTAAAACATAGTTTTTCATAGTTTGGTACTACGGTAAAAACGCATAGCACATCTACCATGCGGCGCCTCTGACAATGGGTCAATATGCCGGTTATACACTACTTGTGTGTTCGTTCAGTTATTTGAACCCTACTTTCATAGTTATTTTGAACTAAGTTTGAAACGCACTACAGTGCCTCTCCCAGACAGCACAGCGCAAAACAAGTCAGGGAACAAATTGTTCCCAAATCTTCCTCCCGTTCCTATCAGGGCTAGGGCTCCAATGCGCACTAAGCTTACAGGGGGGAAAACTAAACAAAGACAAGCATTGGCATAGCCAATAGGTCTTGCCTTTGGGACCTTATAAGTGTTTATCCATGCAACAGTTGATGTTGTTGCACCAAGGATATTGTGCTGCATAACTAAATACTTCTAAGGTCCCAAAAGCGAGACCTATTGACTATGCCAATGGTTGTTTAGTAATTTTGTAGTGGGAGAGTGCCCCTTGTTGCACATTCTGGGTCTGTGGGTCATATAAAAAGCATGGTTTATAGTTTTAAGGGCAAAAAAATTCTGATGTAAAAAGAAATTCCAGATGGCCTGTTAGAGAATTTAACCCATCTAAGTTGACTAAGAATAACTTGTTCAAACAAATAGTTGTAAAGCCGAGGGTACTACAGAATTCTCTCATGTTTCAGAATGCAATAGGCATCCATGACTGGGTTAGGAGAGCCGTGCTACCGCCCAAAGAGGACCGACCGGTGCTGTTGCTGACTAACAACGCAGTTATGCTTTCTAAATTTTTCCTGGGCCTGAATGAATGAATGAATGAATGAAGAGGTAAAGATTGCAAGGTATGAAGCCCTGCCTTCAACCATCAGCTCACGAAAGGTTCAGACACATGCTGCAGTCCTCCTCGTCCATGGTCTTATCACAGCTGGAAACCTTAAGATTTGAGTCATCCTGTGATGTGCACAGGATGCTGCTTCACAGTTGGTATTGCATCATCATCATCATCTCTCCTCAGAAGAGCACATCCCTTTTCTTTTATAGACATGAATCTGACAAGATTCCTGCCAGTGTAGTTCTCACCCAGTCACAGTGAGGCACAAGCTGTACTTCTCGAGCCTTCCTGGAAGAGGACATTTAAGCTAATTTTACCTGAGGGTCTTTAACAAGCAGCTCTTAAATCTTTTCACAATGTGTCCTCCTGAACCAGACCACTCAGGGTAGGAGTCCCCTAAACAGTAGGACCAGTGTAATTGTGCTTAATTTTGCGTTCGGCTTGTCACACAAAATTCTTGAAAGTATGCCCTTGTGCCACGCGCATCATAGCAACATTTTACAGTGGGATTACAGAAAGAACGCGACCACCCAGAACACAAACAGAGGTTTGTGGGACTAGTGGCTTTGGATGCATTTCGCACTAAAATATAACAATAAATGCCAGCTCCGCTTTGTGTGGAATTTCGTGTAATTACGAGAGGAAGCGGGGGCTAATTGTGCACATTTGGGATACCGCTACTTAAGTGTTATAACCCTAGAGTAAGGACACAATGTGAAGCTGAGAACTGAAATGTACTTGCATTACGTCACAATAAATAAGCTCACATGACCACTTTTAAATTGTGCCTTAAATGCGCAAACCCTTAAATCATGATCGAAATTCTCAACAAATAAATCCCTTGCATGGATTCGTACCTGCTTTCCCAGTTCCCGCGCACAGATTGGACATGGTTCTGGATTAACAGCGTTTCCCTTGCGGGCGCGAGCAGCAGCACCATCTGTTTTGAAGATAATTAAAAACAGATGGCGCCGCTGCTCGCTCCCGCAAGGGAAACGCCAAACGTGCCCGAGTTGCAGTACAAACCAATGCAAAACATGCACACGTTTAACCAAAAGTCCTGAGCGATTGCTAAAGGTCCCCTCCTACGCAGCGCTTGCGCGCTGCGTAGGCAAGACCTAAAAAACAGGGGTGTTTTTTGCTTTACTTGAAACAGGATTTCAGGGATATTTAAACAATATCCAGGCTTTCACAGGAGAAGCCTCTCAAACATTTTCCCATATCAACGAAAAAACAGGCAATAAGACATCATGAATGATTTGGACTCCGAAATAAAGCCCTTTATTTTTGGTTATCGCAAACAATAAATATCTGGGCTCTACACTCCTAACACGGCAGTAGATGCAGTTCACGTCTGCAAAAGGTTTCTAAGCAAATGGACGGAGGGGTCATAAAACCCCCGCCCCCCACTCTACTTCAAAAGCAAAGACAAGGAATTCTTCGAGTCAAGCAAAGGGACCCCATAAAACTTGTGCTTATCTCAAGAAAGCACATTCCTCAAACAGGCAGAACAGAGCACTGAGGCCCCAGCAACAACACAAATCGTTGGTTGACTATTACCAGGGCTCTCAGGCAGATTAATACAAACATTATGTGGGGGGGGGGGGGGGAATGCAACAGTTTGCATTCTCTGGGTCCATCAAAACATACAGCTTCACTGCAAAGCTTTTAATGTTTAGAAAGCAACAGTTCACGACTACACTATCCTGGTGCCTCAAACACGCACCAACACGTGGACCAGTGCTACATTTACCATGTTGCATAGGTGATAAACTAATAAGGATGCAGAACAAGTACAATATTAATGCGACATAATTTTTACATTAGATCTCAAAATATTTATTAACAGCTGATGCTTTATAACACAGTTAAATACCGTATAGCCCTAAATAACATACTATTGCTGGTACTATGTCAATAGTTACCAGTTACTGCGGTAACTTCAAAAGAGTTTTATAAACTCAATGCATAACATTGCAACATGCAAAATCACAGATCAATATTTACCAGTTACTGCTGCAAATTCAAATTTTTTTATCAACTTGCTGCATAGTATTGCAACATGCAATGCAAAGGAGGGACCTCATACTACAAGGTATAAATACACGTAGTATGGTAGCATTACCTGCTAAGCCTCTACAAACTCGAAGGTGGCAATGGGAGGTTAATATGATATGTTAACTGTCTTATACCAACAAGACCAGGTGCACTGGATAAAGAACAGATGCAATTTGGCTCATACCCAAAAGCACATGGCCTAGGCCTACATAGAATTAGGGACACTGGGGCATGCACTTTTCATTTCAGAATTACCCCCATCAAGGGCGCAGTAATGAAGCATAGGGAGTTATAATTATTCTGCAAATAACAATGCAGAATTAATTATCCCATCAAGGTATGGTTATATAGATTTATATGCATATGTGCACATATTATATAAAGCTAAGTATTTCATTGTATACTCCTGTATATATATATATATATACAAGGATACATATACTTAGGAGGGAAACATACCATCCAATACCTATGTACATATTAATATATATATATATATATATATATAGACTGTTCAAATGTGTGTGTGTGTGTGTATATATATATATATATATATATACACATATATACAGATAAACTCTCTGTACCACTAACCCACACCGCAGTACACCAGTGCTAAAGGTAAGACAGGGATTTTTCTCTACAGCGCACATGACTGCCTCTTTTAAACCCTGTCACACAAGACATTAACAAATACCAACTCCCTCCTCCATTCACCACTACGGTGCTTCACAACCCAGCTTTTACAACAGGGATGATTCCACAATCCACCTCAAAAGGGGCCTGCACATAGAAGCACTGTACACGCTTCTTACATACACCGGTCAACTTCTAATAAGGGAATAAGTTTCACACAAGAAAACTTACTAGCCCCTAAATACGAGTGCATATCTTAAGACGCTACACAGCATCTTTACATCACACAGCATATATATGCAACACAACAAGGGTAGTTGACCGCAACTTCCAAACCTATCACATAAGGCCGGCAACTCCGGTTGACCGCGACCTTTAGGGACGCCGTTAGGGAATCGGCAACTTTTCCAGAGGGATTGACCTCCAGTTCCAACGGTATCCCAGATGGCCGGCTACTGAGGTAGACCGCGACCATTAAATTTGCCACATAAAGTGGAGGGTTAACACCCTACCAACACATAAAACACCTATGCACAACAAGGGGGAAAATATTCCCCACCTTGAAACATACCGTATTACAAACCTGGTTAACAGACACAAACATAAGGCCCATATCTCACATCTGGTCCACCAGATTGGGCCGCCTACTCAAACTGTATTCATGAAAATACAACAATAACACAGCCCTTTACTTGGTGGTTTTTCAATCAATCATGTCACTTATAAAGCGCACTACATACCCGCGAGGGTCTCAAGGCGCTGGGGGAAGAGGGGGGTGGTGCTGCTACTGATCGAAGAGCCAGGTCTTGAGGAGTCTTCTGAAGGCCAGTAGGTCTTGGGTCTGCCGAAGGTTGGTGGGGAGGGTGTTCCAGGTCTTGGCGGCGAGGTGGGAGAAGGATCTGCCGCCGCCGGTCGTTTCCCGGATGCGGGGGACTGTGGCGAGGGCGAGGGTGGTGGAGCGGAGCTGGCGGGTGGGGGTGTAGAAGCTGAGTCGTCTGTTGAGGTAGGCTGGTCCGGAGTTGTGGAGTGCTTTGTGTGCGTGGGTGAGGAGCTTGAAGGTTATCCTCTTGTTGACAGGGAGCCAGTGCAGGTCTCTCAGGTGGGGTGTAATGTGGCTGCGTCGGGGGATGTCGAGGATAAGACGTGCAGAGGCGTTCTGGATGCGTTGCAGCCGTCTCAGGAGCTTAGCCGTCGTTCCTGCGTAGAGGGCGTTTCCGTAGTCCAGCCTGCTGGTGACGAGGGCCTGGGTGACTGTTTTTCTTGTTTCGGTGGGGATCCACTTGAAGATCCTGCGGAGCATTCGGAGGGTGTTGAAGCAGGATGAGGAAACGGCGTTGACCTGCTTAGTCATGGAGAGGGTGGGGTCGAGGATGACCCCTAGGTTGCGTGCGTGGTCGGTGGGTGTCGGGGCTGTTCCCAGTGATGTCGGCCACCAGGAGTCGTCCCAGGCTGAAGGCTTGGAACCAAGGATGAGGACCTCCGTCTTGTCCGAGTTCAGCTTCAGGCGGCTGGTCCTCATCCATTCGGCGACGGCCTTCATTCCTTCGTGGAGGTGGGCTTTGGCGGTGTGAGGGTCTTTGGTGAGGGAGAGGATCAGCTGGGTGTCGTCGGCGTAGGAGATGATGTTGAGGTTGTGCTGTCGGGCGACGTGGGCAAGGGGTGCCATGTAGATGTTGAACAGCGTTGGGCTGAGGGAGGAGCCTTGGGGTACGCCGCAGATGATCTTGGTGGCCTTGGATCGGAAGGGGGCGAGGCGGACGCTTTCTGCCGGAGAGGAAGGATGTGGTCCAGTCCAGGGCCTTCTCTTGGATCCCGGCGTCGTGAAGGCGTGTTCGTAGTGTGTGGTGGCAGACCGTGTCGAAGGCGGCTGATAGGTCCAGGAGGATGAGGGCTGCTGTTTCTCCGTTGTCTAGCAGGGTCCTGATGCCATCGGTGGCGGCGATGAGGGCGGTTTCGGTGCTGTGGTTGCTGCGGAAGCCGGACTGGGAAGGGTCCAGGATGTTGTTCTCCTCGAGGTAGCGGGTCAGTTGTTTGTTGACGATTTTCTCGGTGACCTTCGCGGGGAACGGGAGCAGAGAGATGGGTCGGAAGTTCTTGGGGTCTGCCTTGGTTTTCTTGAGTAAGGCGGTGATCTCGGCGTGCTTCCAGCTTTCCGGGAAGGTTGCTGTCTCGAAGGAGATGTTGATTATTTTCCGGAGATGGGGCGCAATGGCTGTACTGGCTTTGTTGAAGACGTGGTGAGGGCACGGGTCTAGCGGTGAGCCGGAGTGGATGGTGTTCATGATCTCGCTGGTGTCCTCGTCGTTGATGTTGGTCCAGGAGAGCAGGCGGTTGGTGGTTGTGGGGGCAGTGGTCTCGGTGGTTGCCGGGGCGGTCTTGGTGTTGAAGCTGTCGTGGATGTCGGCGATTTTGCGGTGGAAGAAGGTGGCCAGTGAGTCGCACAGGTCTCGCGACGGCGGGATGTCGTTGGTGTTGGAGCTGGGGTTGGAGAGTTCCTTCACGATGTTGAAGAGCTCTTTGCTGTTGTGTGCGTTGTTGTCTAGGCGGTCTTTGAGTGAGGCCCTTTTGGCGGATCTGATGTGGTGATGGTGACTGCGGGTGGCGCTCTTGTGGGCGGCGTAGCTGTCCGCTGTCCGTTCGTGGAGGTAGATCTTCTCCAGTTTTCGGCATGTTCGTTTGGAGGCCTGGGGGTCTTCGGTGAACCAGGTGGCTTTCTTGCTGGTGTGGCTGTTGGGCGGATTCTTGAGCGGGGCGAGGGTGTTGGCGCAGTCGTCGATCCACTGTCTGAGGTTGCGGGCGGCGGGTTCGGCGGGTGGGCTCAGGGCGAGGGTTGTGGTTAGCTGGTCTTCGGTGACTCTGCTCCAGCAGCGGCGAGGCATTTGTTCGGTGCGGTGGTACGTGGTGGGCTTCCTGTAGGTGAAGTGGATGCAGTGGTGGTCAGTCCAGTGGGGTTCGGAGGTGTGGTTGTAGGAGACGTGTGGGCTTGCGGAAAAGATGAGTCTAGCGTGTGGCCGGCGGCGTGGGTGGGTGTAGTCACGAGCTGTCTGAGTCCGAGGGTGGCGAGGTTGTCGATCAGGGTGATGGAGTTGGTGTCCTTGTTGTTCTCGAGGTGGAAGTTCAGGTCCCCGAGGAGGATGTCCGTGGAGGCGATGGCGTGTGTGCTGACTAAGTCAGCGATAGAATCGCTGAACTGTGGTCGGGGTCCGGGGGGTCTGTAGATGAGGGTTCCTCTGAGGGTGGTGTTGGGATCGGTGTGGATGTGGAAGTGCATGTGTTCGGCGGTGCTGAGGGTGTCGTCGGTGTTGGTTGAGACTCTGAGGGTGTTCCTGTGGACGATGGCGATGCCTCCTCCGACTCCGTTGGTGCGGTCCCTGCGGGTGATCTTGTAGCCGTCCGGGATGGCAATGGCGATGTCGGGGGCTGAAGCGGGATTCAGCCAGGTCTCCGTCAGGAATGCGACGTCTGGGGAGGTTGAGTCGAGAAGGTCCCAGAGTTCGATGGCGTGTTTGCGGGCGGAGCGGGTGTTGAGGAGGATGCATCTGAGGTAGTTGGGTTCTTTCCTGGGCGGTGGTTTGGCGGGGCGGGTGCTGGCGAAGCTGCAGTTTTGCAGCGTGAATCTCTCTGGATGCACTATGCTGTGCATTATTCCGCCATCTCGTGGTTGGGTCCGGATTCGTAGTCTTTTCTTTGTTTTTGTGTTTTTTTTTTTTGTTTTTTTTGTTGGCCCAGGTGGGCGGTGACGCCCCACCATTTGGTGTCTTCGGTGACGTCGCGCTTCCGGCGGAAGCTCCCACCTTTGGTAGCCATCTTCAGATTCTTTTTTCCGCCGTGGGGTCTGGATCGTTGCCGAGAAGTTCCAGAAATTTTGGACGAAGAATCTCAAAGTCGAAATATCATCACAGAGGATGGATTCCTGAGACACCGGACGACGACACAAGTACCGGAGACAACAAGAAGGACGATGAGGTAGAAGGTCCACGACCGAAATCTCGACGCCTACAGAGAATGCGCTCGCAGGGGGCTCCCTGAGCGCGGTTATGGACAAGACTCCGTTCAAGTTTTGCAAAAACTGCCACCACAAGTACGCCCAAAAGACCAGCACCCAGTCTGCAACCTCTGCTTGCCGCTCGACCACATCAGCGAAGACTGCAACGCGTGCTCGGCGTTCACCCGAAGACCCTCCGGGTGAGAGACAGACAGAGAAGGGCGAACTACAACATGCAGGGCCAGGGACCAGCACCATCGCTCCGAGACCTGGGCCTCTCGAGCGGAGAAGAAGACAACATCGCTGAGGGACCAGAGGACTGCGCTGTCGTCGAGGTCCATAAGAAAACGTCGAAGGAGGTAAGGGAGTCGTCGACCCCAAAACACCAAAGCGACGCTCGAAAGAGTGAAGCAAGAACACCTAGCGGCACTCCTAGAAGTGTAGCAAAGTCCTCGAAGGGAGCGTTGCCGCCGAAACCCTCGACGAAAGCAACCGCGTCCAAGGACAAGCAGTCGAGCGGATCCTTTGACAAAGACTCACAATCGGCGAAAGCTTCCGAAAAAACAAAGGCGTCGAAGGTCACCTCCGAAAGGGAAGCCTCGGCACCGAGAAAGGAAGGCCCGGCGTCTGTTTCGACGACCGCGACCGCGAAGAGAAGCACTGCACCACTCGACGCCGAAAAGGCCCACGAGATGGCGAAAAAGAAGAGGAGGCTCGAGGCAGAGATGGCGAGCATCCTGCAACGGAAAAAGACTTCGACGACAAGATGAAGCAATACGCTATCCCATCGAAGCCAGCCCACGAGGCGCTCGAGGAGTTCGAAGCCGAATACATCGAGCCCCGAGAACACCTGAACCACTCGAAGACCAGGACGAAGAAGACTACTACTTCGAAGCCGAAGGCGAAGAAGAGATGCAGTCTTACCGGGACTCGGCGTCCTCGGAGGTACAAGACATAGACTGGCAAGACCTCGACGCAGAGTCACCAGAAGAAGGGGTAGACTCTTACCCCTCGAGGCCTTCGCCGCCAGACGACATCGGAGTCTACAATGAGGTCGTCCAGAAAGCTGCAAAGACATATGGGGTCGAAATGCAGGAGGAAAAAACAAAGGCAGGTTTCCTCTTCGAAACCCTGCTCCCTCAACAAACAAGGAGCCAATTCCTACCCATGTTGCCTGGCGTCCTCGACCAGGGAAGGGAGGCCTTCAGGGAACCGGCAGTCTGCAAGGCGGTTACACCTAGAAGCGAGAAGAAATATAAACATTCTACAAAAGACCCGGCGTACATCCAAGGGTCAGTACCAGCAGACTCCATTATCGCTGCAACGGCCAGAAAAATCGCCGGTGTGCCCACCAACACAGGCCCACCTCCAGACAAGGAGAGCAAGCGAATAGACCTCACAGGACGAAAAGTGGAGAGGAACGCAGCCATACACTGGCGCATCGCCAACTCCAACGCCCTCATCAGCAGGCATGCGTACCAGCATTGGGCAGAAATGAGTCAGCTCATCAAACACCTGCCAGAAGAACACCAACAAAGGGCAAATTACCTAGCGGAGGAAGGCAAGGCCATCGCTAACACTTGCTTAAAGTCAGCTTTGGACGCAGCAGAGAACTCCAGCAGGCAAATGATGATAGGAGTAACTGAGAGGAGACACGCATGGCTCAGGATCTCCGGCTTCAAGCCAGAAGTACAGAGCAACATCATCAACACACCTTTCGACGGTGAGAAACTGTTTGGGGCAACAGTCGACAACAAGTTAACTCAACTGAAAACGGACAACGAAACTGCAAGGTCCATGGGAGCGCTGCAGTTCAGGGGGATGAGAAGAGGAAACCCCTCAAGGCGACCCAGTGGTAGAGGGGGCAATGCACCCACCACTTCACACCAATCACCCCAGCAAGGATATCAGGGGAACAACCAGGGCCAAAACTGCAGGGACAGCAGCAGCAAAATTGGCAGTACCAACCCAGAGGACGGTCCTTTCGAGGGCGCGGGTACGGACGGGGACAGGCCCGAAGAGGGGGCCAGCAGCCCACCTCAAAGTGACTCCAGACACAAACCACACCCTCCCCAGTTAACACCAAGGGAGAGGAGAAGTCCACAAAAGGACAAAATGAGGAACACACACATACAACAAATAACCACCGAGCATACGACACCGGTGGGAGGAAGATTAGGAAAATTCCTCACACAATGGAGGGAAATTACCACGGACAAGTGGATACTAAACACCATACAGCACGGGTACTGCATAGACCTCCTAAAACACCCGCCGGGGAAAAACCAAGGCATCGGACAATACCCGCAAGGGAACTCGCCCTCCTCCGTCTAGAAGCAGAGGAGCTGCTACAAAAAGAGCAATAGAACTAGTCCCAAAAACGAAAGGAACAAGGGAGTATACTCAACATACTTCCTTGTGCCAAAAGTAGACGAAACACTAAGACCAATACTGGACCTCAGATTCCTGAACAAGTTCATAAAAATTCAAAATGACTTCACTTCAGGAAGTAATACCCCAAATCCAAGAAGGGGATTACATGGCGACCTTAGACTTGAAAGATGCATATCTGCACATACCCGTCAACCACAAACACAAACGTCTATTAAGATTCGTGATAGGCCACGACCACTACCAGTTCACAGTGCTGGCCTTCGGACTAAAGTCCGCACCAAGGGTGTTCACAAAATGCCTAGCAGCAGCTGCTGCGCACCTTCGGAGAAAGAGCATACATGTATACCCCTACCTCGACGACTGGCTTGTGAAAGCAGGATCATACAAACTCTGCAAAGACCACATCAAACAAGTCATACAAACACTGTCCACACTAGGTTTCTCAATACACTGGGAGAAATCGTCAACAGAACCTCAGCAGATCAAAATATTCTTAGGGGCACTAATAGACAGCACACAGTCCAAGGTGTTCCCCAGCGACAAGAGAACTATAGCGCTCCTGAGGGAAACACGTCATTACCGCAAGGGGCAAGTTCTGACAGTGAGGACGGTGAGCAGACTAATGGGAATGATGGCATCATGCATTCACCTTGTCCCACATATCAGACTGCACATGAGACCGTTCCAAGAATGGATACAGCAGCAGTGGTCACAAGCGACAGGGAGTTGGGAAGATCTAGTGGTTGTCACACACGCAGTGCAGCAAGAAATAGCGTGGTGGAAGGAAAAGAACATATTACAAGGGAAGCCATTCACACAGCCAACTCCAACAGTGACCATCACAACGGACGCCTCACAGCAGGGCTGGGGCGCACACATGGACAGACTCCGCGTCAGGGGGCTGTGGTCACAACAAGATGCAGTGAAACACATCAACTTCCTAGAACTAAAAACGGTGTTCCTAGCCTTAAAAGCCTTTCAAAAGCAGCTTTACGGGAAGCGAGTGCTGATACAAACAGACAACACAACAACCATGTTCTACATCAACAAACAGGGTGGAACACAGTCAACACCGCTATCAAGCCTGGCACAAGAGATCTGGAGATGGGCCATCCCTCTAAGGATAGACCTGCTGGCAATACACCTTCCAGGAATAGACAATGTGGAAGCAGACCGACTCAGCAGGCAGACGTCTGCATCCCACGAATGGGAACTCAACCAGCAGGAGGTACAGCGGCTGTTCCAAAAGTGGGGAACACCACGGATAGACCTGTTTGCAACACTCCAGAATGCAAAATGCCAACATTACGCATCCAGACAACCGGACCAAAGGTCCCTAGGGAATGCGCTATGGATAAGTTGGTCGAACGAATTTGCATACGCTTTTCCCCGATACCACTGTTACACAAGGTACTCAGCAAATGCAGGAGCAGCAGCATGACACTGATATTGGTGGCACCTCAGTGGGCCAGACAATCATGGTTCTCACAGATAATGGAAATGGCGCAGGAACCAGCACACAGGTTCAGCAGAAGGAAAGACCTCCTCACAATGCAAGACGGAAAAGTGCTCCACCCAGAACCAGACAGCCTCAGCCTAGCAGCATGGCTCCTGAGGACCTAGAATTCGCACACCTCAAGCTACCTCCAAGCACCATGGCAGTACTCAGAGAAGCAAGGAGACCCACTACAAGAAAATGCTACATTGCAAAGTGGAAAAGGTTCTCGCAATGGTGCATTACAGAGGGACTGCAACGAAAAGTCACAAAAGAATCAACAGTACTGCGATACTTAACACACCTACTACAAAGCGGGCTGAGCTACTCTTCACTAAGGGTTCACCTAGCAGCCATAGTGGCCTACACCAGGGAGAAGCGGTGAAAAGCTTCTTCACCTCCCAAGTGGTCAAAAGATTCCTGGAAGGGGCTAAAAGAATAGCCCCCTAAAAGGATGCCAGCCCCAAGCTGGAACCTCAACACTGTACTGACACAGTTGATGAAATCACCATTTGAACCCATACACAAGATCACACTGCACATGCTCACACTAAAAACGGCATTCTTAGTGGCTATCACGTCACTGCGAAGAGTCAGTGAACTACAGGCTCTCACACTACAAGAGCCCTACTTGCAAATACACAAGGACAGAATTGTCATGAGGACGGACCCACACTTCCTGCCAAAGGTGGTGTCGCGGTTCCATATCAATCAAACAATACAGATACCAAGTTTCTTCCAGAAACCTTCAACACCCTCAGAAAAGGCGCTACACACGCTGGACGCCAGAAGGGCAGTGATGCACTACATAGAAAGGACGAAGGAATGCAGGAAAACAAAACAACTCTTCGTTTCCTTCGCAAGCAGTTTCCTGGGACGACCAGTAACAAAAATACCATTGCACGGTGGATTGCACAAGCAATACAACTCTGCCACAAGCAGGCAGGACAAGAATTACAAGGAGCCGCCCAGGCTCACTCAACAAGGAAAAAGGGAGCAACGGTTGCGTTCCTAGCGAACACACCTATACAAGACATTTGCCAAGCGGCAACATGGTCTTCCGTGCACACGTTCACCAAACACTACTGTGTGGATATCCAGATGAACAAAGAGGCACAAGTAGGACAGAAGGTCTTACAGCACATTTTCAGCAACCAATGCTCATCTTCCACCCAACCACCGCAATAACAAAACCGCTACTAAGTCTATGCACAGCATAGTGAATCCAGAAAGATTCACGCTGCAAAGCGAATAGTTTCTTACCTGTCGGTGTAGTTTTGCAGCTTGAAGACTTTCTGGATTCACTAGCGATCCCACCCGCCTCCGCCAGGAAGATAACATAGGAGGTTAAGGGTACAACTAGACTACATACAGGGTTTAGAGGGATCAAAGAATAATTGAAGGATTAAAGGTGAAAGACATAGACAACAAAAAACTGTAAGAGGAAAAGAAAAAGAATCCGAAGATGGCTACCAAAGGTGGGAGCTTCCGCCGGAAGCGCGACGACGTCACCGAAGACACCAAATGGTGGGGCGTCGCCGCCCACCTGGGCCAACAACAAAAAAACAAAACAAACACAAAAACAAAGAAAAGACTACGAATCCGGACCCAACAACGAGATGGCGGAATAATGCACAGCATAGTGAATCCAGAAAGTCTTCAAGCTGCAAAACTACACCGACAGGTAAGAAACTATTCGTTCCGGCAGGTGAAGGGCCCTTGGGTGCGCTTCGGGGTGGCCCGGTAGCAGGCGTGATCTTTTCCGGGGTTGAGTGCGTGGAGGGTGCTGGCGTCGTATCGGCGTCTGTTGATGTGGCGGGCACGGGGGATGCCCGGACCAGGGGTCCTGGCGCTGGGCGCGGTCCCGGCGCGGACGGGCGCAGACGGGCTTGCCTTAGGCGCGCCTTCGGCGCGGCCGCACAGCGGCCGCCATAAATGGGGAGGAGGGAGGGAGGAGCAGGGAATGGGGCAGCGAATGGGCAGTGAGGGGGCGGGGCCGCAGGCGCGCAGCGGCGGGAAACAGGCACGGAAAGGAAAAAACGAGCACAATCAGGGCAGCAAGGGGGCACAGAAAGGAAAAAACGAGCACAAACAGGGCAGCAAGGGGGCACAGAAAGGAAAAAACGAGCACAATCAGGGCAGCAAGGGGGCACAGAAAGGAAAAAAACGAGCACAATCAGGGCAGCAAGGGGGCACAGAAAGGAAAAAACGAGCACAATCAGGGCAGCAAGGGGGCACAGAAAGGAAAAAACGAGCACAATCAGGGCAGCAAGGGGGCACAGAAAGGAAAAAACGAGCACAATCAGGGCAGCAAGGGGGCACAGAAAGGAAAAAGCGAGCACAATCAGGGGCAGCAGCAGGGCACACAGATGGAGCTGTGTGGTGGGGGAGCGACCTACCAGTCAAGGTCAGGGTTTTTAACATACAACGGCTATTAACCTGCATAAAGCAGATTGAAAACTCCACAAGGTGCATGTTTTCTTTCCAAGCTGCATTACTACATTATAGATAGTGCACAAAGTCTGCATACAACACACTCATGGGTTACTGTAGCTCTCGCTTACATATTACCAAGGGCACTCTATACCAATAGAAATATGCATAAGCCCACAAACAAAATGGGAGCCCATTCGAAAACAGTTGGCCACGTGTCCACAGCGCACACTACACATTAAGGACTTTAACCCAGATCGAAAGGCCAGGGGCCACTGATGTCCCATGGATACAGAAGGAGCACACCCTTCAACCACAACCCAGAGCTATCCTCCTGCCAAAGCATACATACACGCATGTAAGCATACCCACAGCAAACATACATGTGTACATCCGTATACATAACCATGTCAACAGCTTTGGGATACAATATGGGTTGAGTACTCCACATAAGGAAATATATGCAGGCATATGTACGCCAGTACATGTGTATGTAGATATATATATATATGTAGATATATATATATATGTAGATATATATATATATATATATATATATATATATACGTAGGTGTATATATATATATATATATATGTAGATATATATATATATATATATGTAGATATATATATGTAGATATATATATATATATATGTAGATATATATATATATATATGTAGATATTATCTACTGGCGGTCGCCAGTAGATAGTTATAGTTAAAACCTATTATCCATAGGAAATCCGCGACATTCTATTTGAAATTACGTTGGCGCCGGTTGACGAATCTTCGCGAAAGTTTCCAACTTGTTGGGGCGCTCCGGTCCGCTCCTATCCTGAAAGTCTCGGGTGATACATCAAGCGGGGGCCGGGAAAAAGGGGGTCCCAAAGCGTGTTTTCCCCATTCATTTTTCCATAGGAACCTTTAGTCGCAGCTACAGCCCGAACTGCTGAACGGAATTACACCAAATTTGGCAAAGAGGTAGCCCTTGGTTCAGTGTCGTGCCTTTTGCTTAAATGGTGTAAATCGGTTCAGTAGTTCCTGAGAAAATCAAAAGTAAAGTCACATATATATCTGGGCGGAGCCTAACCACACATGTCATCGTGAGATCTGATTGGCTGTCAGCACTTCATCCTGGAATTTCTGGCAGCCATCTTGGGACCAATATAAATGATAGTACCTCATTGAAATGCATTGTAGTGAATAGAAGATTTTGAGGGTCACCAAAGGAGAACTATAAAGGGTGATAACAGGCTTTAGTTACATTAGAATTTATTTGTTGATGGTACCATACTAATTTTAGGAATTGTGGTGTATTCTAAGGTGATTTTACCATGTGAAAAACCTTCTGCTGGGATATCATGAATCATGTTTGAGAGAACACTATTTTCTCATGCTTGTCCCATGGAGGTTTGGAAGGTGCTCCAGAAGCTAAAATGAGAGCATATTTTCTGTAAATTCACATTATCTTTCTCACTCATGTGAGACTGAAGTCTGACATTCTCAGTAAAACATGTACATCCAACAAGGGCAGAGACTGTCAGTTGATTCCTTTGTGTTCTACTGCAGCTTCCCAGAGTGTTCTAAAGAACAACTAGAGTGCTAACAGCCTTACTTATGACAAAAGTATGGCACACCTGAAGCCATCTTGATTGGAATAAACTGGTAACACTTGAACAATTTAATTTAAAAAGGAACAAAATGATGGGGTTCATTTTGTCATAGAAATTATGGTTAGTGCTGTAGAAAGAAAAATTAGGACATGTTTCAAGTGTGATCTCAAATATCTTCCTGTTATATTTCAACAGGAGCAGCCTGCCAGTTGATGCCTTTGTGTTCTACTGCAGCTTCCCAGAGTGTTCTAAAGAACAACTAGAGTGCTAACAGCCTTACTTATGACAAAAGTATGGCACACCTGAAGCCATCTTGATTGGAATAAACTGGTAACACTTAAAACATTTAATTTAAAAAGGAACAAAATGATGGGGTTCATTTTGTCATAGAAATTATGGTTAGTGCTGTAGAAAGAAAAATTAGGACATATTTCAATTGTGATCTCAAATATCTTCCTGTTATATTTCAACAGGAGCAGCCTGTCAGTTGATGCCTTTGTGTTCTACTGCAGCTTCCCAGAGTGTTCTAAAGAACAACTAGAGTGCTAACAGCCTTACTTATGACAAAAGTATGGCACACCTGAAGCCATCTTGATTGGAATAAACTGGTAACACTTAAACAATTTAATTTAAAAGGAACAAAATGATGGGGTTCATTTTGTCATAGAAATTATGGTTAGTGCTGTAGAAAGAAAAATTAGGACATGTTTCAAGTGTGATCTCAAATATCTTCCTGTTATATTTCAACAGGAGCAGCCTGCCAGTTGATGCCTTTGTGTTCTACTGCAGCTTCCCAGAGTGTTCTAAAGAACAACTAGAGTGCTAACAGCCTTACTTATGACAAAAGTATGGCACACCTGAAGCCATCTTGATTGGAATAAACTGGTAACACTTAAAACATTTAATTTAAAAGGAACAAAATGATGGGGTTCATTTTGTCATAGAAATTATGGTTAGTGCTGTAGAAAGAAAAATTAGGACATATTTCAAGTGTGATCTCAAATATCTTCCTGTTATATTTCAACAGGAGCAGCCTGCCAGTTGATGCCTTTGTGTTCTACTGCAGCTTCCCAGAGTGTTCTAAAGAACAACTAGAGCGCTAACAGCCTTACTTATGACAAAAGTATGGCACACCTGAAGCCATCTTGATTGGAATAAACCGGTAACACTTAAAACATTTAATTTAAAAAGGAACAAAATGAGGGGTTCTTTTTTAAATAGAAATTATGGTTAGTGCTGCAGAAAGAAAAATTAGGGCATGTTTTAAGTGAGATCTCAAATCCTCTTCTATTTCATTAGAAAATTCTGACATGCAGACTGAAACAATCACTTTCAATACCAGCAGCAGACTACCAGTTAACTCCTGGTGAGCAGTAGCTTTACTCCAGTGATCTAATGAGCAACTAGAGTGCTAACATTCTGAATTTATGGCAGATGTGAGACACATCTGAATGCCTTCTTGATGGAATCAAAGTAAAAACTGAAAGCATTTCCTACTGAGGAGACTGCAGTAAATGAAGAAATTAGGAAACTTCATAACAAAGAAGTCTTCCAAGATGGCCACCAGTGAAAAAAGAGCCCAAATGTAGCACAAATATTACCCAGATGTAGCCCACATATAGCCCAATGACAAAAGTGTGCAAAACACTTTTTATTTTTAGTTTTTTGCAGTTTTATGTAGTGCAGACTGGTCAGGTATTGGAGCATTGCATCTTAAAACATGACCCCCTACACTACAAAAACACCACTGCACTACCTTAAACCCTAAAACACTACCCCCAGCACGACCCCCTACACTACACAAGCACCACTGCACTATCCTAAACCCTAAACACTACCCCCAGCACGACCCCCTACACTACCCAAACACCACTGCACTAACCTAAATCCTAAAACACTACCACCAGCACGACCCCTACACTACCCAAACACCACTGCACTACCCTAAAACATGACCCCTACACTACACAAACACCACTGCACTACCCTAAACCCTAAAACACTACCCCCAGCACGACCCCCTACACTACACAAGCACCACTGCACTACCCTAAAACACTACCCCCAGCACGACCCCCTACACTACACAAACACCACTGCACTACCCTAAACCCTAAAACACTACCCCCAGCACGACCCCCTACACTACCCAAACACCACTGCACTAACCTAAATCCTAAAACACTACCCCCAGCATGACCCCTACACTACCCAAACACCACTGCACTACCCTAAAACATGACCCCCTACACTACACAAACACCACTGCACTACCCTAAACCCTAAAACACTACCCCCAGCACGACCCCTACACTACACAAGCACCACTGCACTACCCTAAACCCTAAAACACGACCCCCTACACTGCCCGAACACCACTGCACTGCCCTAAACCCTGAAACACCAGCCCCTGCAAGACCCCTACACTGCCCGAACACCACTGCACTGCCCTAAACCCTGAAACACCACCCCTAGCACGACCCCCTACACTGCCCGAACACCACTGCACTGCCCTAAACCCTGAAACACCACCCCCTTCACGAACCCCTACACTGCCCGAACACCACTACACTGCCCTAAACCCTGAAACACCACCCCCAGCATGACCCCCTACACTGCCCGAACACCACTGCACTGCCCTAAACCCTGAAACACTACCCCCAGAAAGACCCCCTACACTGCCCGAACACCACTGCACTGCCCTAAACCCTGAAACATCACCCCCAGCAAGACCCCTACACTGCCCGAAAACCACTGACCTAAACCCTGAAACACCACCCCCAGCACGACCCCCTACACTGCCCGAACACCACTGCACTGCCCTAAACCCTGAAACACTACCCTCCGCATGACCCCCTACACTGCCCGAACACCACTGCTCTGCCCAAAACCCTGAAACACCAGCCCCAGCACGACCCCCTACACTGCCCGAACACCACTGCACTGCCCTAAACCTTGAAACACCAGCCCCTGCACGACCCCTACACTGCCCGAACACCACTGCACTACCCTAAACCCTGAAACATCACCCCCAGCACGACCCCCTACACTGCCCGAGCACCACTGCACTGCCCTAAACCCTGAAACACCAGCCCCAGCACGACCCCCTACACTGCCTGAAAACCACTGCACTGCACTAAACCCTGAAACACCAGCCCCAGCACGACCGCCTACACTGCCCGAACACCACTGCACTGCCCTAAACCCTGAAACACCAGCCCCAGCACGACCCCCTACACTGCCCGAACACCACTGCACTGCCCTAAACTGTGAAACACCAGCCTCAGCACGACCCCCTACACTGCCTGAACACCACTGCACTGCCTTGAACCCTGAAACACCAGCCCTAGCACAACACCCTACACTGCCCGAACACCACTGCACTGCCCTAAACCCTGAAACACCACCCCGTGCAAGACCACCTACACTGCCCGAACACCACTGCACTGCCCTAAACCCTGAAACACCACCCACAGCGCAACACCCTACACTGCCCGAACACCACTGCACTGCCCTAAACCCTGAAACACCACCCCCTGCACAACCCCCTACACAACCCCCTACACTGCTCGAACACTACTGCACTGCCCTAAACCCAGAAACACCATCCCCAGCACGACCCCTATACTGCACGAACACCACTGCACTGCCCTAAACCCTGAAACACTACCCCCAGCAAGACCCCCTACACTGCCCGAACACCACTGCACTGCCCTAAACCCTGAAACATCACCCCCAGCAAGACCCCTACACTGCCCGAACACCACTGCCCTAAACCCTGAAACACCACCCCCAACAAGACCCCCTACACTGCCCGAACACCACTGCACTGCCCTAAACCCTGAAACACCAGCCCCAGCACGACCCCCTACACTGCCCGAACACCACTGCACTGCCCTAAACCCTGAAACACCACCCCCTGCACGACCCACTACACTGCCCGAACACCACTGTACTGCCCTAAACCCTGAAACCCCACCCCCAGCATGACCCCCTACACTGCCAGAACACCACTGCACTGCCCTAAACCCTGAAGCACGACCCCCTACACTGCCCGAACACTACTGCACTGCCCTAAACCCTGAAACACCCCCCAGCACGACCCCCTACACTGCACGAACACCACTGCACCACCCTAAACCCTGAAACACTACCCCCAGCAAGACCCCTACACTGCCCGAACACCACTGCACTGCCCTAAACCCTGAAACATCACCCCCAGCAAGACCCCCTACACTGCCCGAACACCACTGCCCTAAACCCTGAAACACCACCCCCAGCAAGACCCCTATACTGCCCGAACACCACTGCACTGCCCTAAACCCTGAAACACCACCCCCAGCAAGACCCCCTACACTGCCCGAACACCACTGCACTGCCCTAAACCCTGAAACACCAGCCCCAGCACGACCCCCTACACTGCCTGAACACCACTGCACTGCCCTAAACCCTGAAACACCACCCCAGCACGACCCCCTACACTGCCCGAACATCACTGCACTGCCCTAAACCCTGAAACACCAGCCCCAGCACAACCCCGTACACTGCCCGCACACCACTGCACTGCCCTAAACCCTGAAACACCAGCCCCAGCACAACCCCGTACACTGCCCGAACACCACTGCACTGCCCTCAACCCTGAAACACCAGCCCCAGCACGACCGCCTACACTGCCCGAAAACTACTGCACTGCCCTAAACCCTGAAACACCACCCCCAGCAAGACTACCTACACTGGCCGAACACCACTGCACTGCCCTAAACCCTGAAACACCACCCCTGCACGACCCCCTACACTGCCCAAACACTACTGCACTGCCCTAAACCCTGAAACACCACCCCTCAGCACGACACCCTACACTGCCCGAACACCACTGCACTGCCCTAAACCCTGAACCACCACCCCAGCACGACCCCCTGCACTGCCCGAACACCACTGCACTAAACCCTGAAACACCACCCCCTGCACGACCCCCTACACTGCCGGGACACCACTGCACTGCCCTAAACCCTGAAACACCACCCCAGCACGACCCCCTACACTGCCCGAACACCACTGCACTGCCTTAAACCCTGAAACACCACCCCCAGCACGACCCCCTACACTGCCCGAACACCACTGCACTGCCCTAAACCCTGAAACACCAGCCCCAGCAAGACCCCTACAATGCCCGAACACCACTGCATTGCCCTAGACTCTGAAACACCAGCCCCAGCAAGACCCCCTACACTGCCCGAACACCACTGCACTGCCCTAAACCCTGAAACACCAGCCCCAGCATGACCCCCTACACTGCCCGAACACCACTGCACTGCCCTAAACCCTGAAACACCAGCCCCAGCACGACCCCCTACACTGCCCGAACACCACTGCACTGCCCTAAACCCTGAAACACCAGCCCCAGCACGACCCCTACACTGCCCGAACACCACTGCACTGCCCTAAACCCTGAAACACCAGCCCCAGCACCACCCCTACCATGCCCGAACACCACTGTACTGCCCTAAACCCTGAAACACCACCCCCTGCACCGCCCCCTACACTGCCCGAACACCACTGCACTGCCCTAAACCCTGAAACACCACCCCCTGCACGACCCCCTACACTGCCCAAACACCACTGCACTGCCCTAAACCCTGAAACACCACCCCCTGCACCACCCCTACACTGCCCGAACACCACTGCACTGCCCTAAACCCTGAAACACCACCCCCAGCACGACCCCTACACTGCCCGAACACCACTGCACTGCCCTAAACCCTAAAACACCACCCCCAGCACGACCCCCTACACTGCCCGAACACCACTGCACTGCCCTAAACCCTAGAACACTACCCCCAGCATGACCCCCTACACTACCCGAACACGACTGCACTGCCCTAAACCCTAAAACACTCCCCCAGCACGACCCCCTACACTACCCGAACACCACTGCACTGCCCTAAACCCTAAAACACTCCCCCAGCACGACCCCCTACACTACCCAAACACCACTGCACTACCCTAAACCCTAAAACACTAACCCCAGCACGACCCCTACACTACCCAAACACCACTGTACTACCCTAAACCCTAAAACACTCCCCCAGGACGACTCCCTACACTACCCAAACACCACTGCACTACCCTAAACCCTAAATCTACCCCAGCATGACCCCTACACTACACAAACACCACTGCACTACCCTAAACCCTAAATCTACCCCCAGCATGACCCCCTACACTACACAAACACCACTGCACTACCCTAAACCCTAAAACACTACCCCCAGCACGACCCTCTTCACTACCTAAACACAACTGCACAATTTGTTACAGGCGTTGCAACGCAGGCCTGTGGTGCTTACTGGAAGTACCTGGTGGGCTGGTTGGGCCCCAGGGACTCTCAGGATTCAAGGTGTCCTAATCCCCCAACTTAAAACGCGCCACGGGCGCGTTTGCACAGTGGTGAAGGGAGGGGCGGGGCCTCAGGTGACATGTGCGCAAACACGCCCTGTGGTGCGTTTTAAGTTGGGGAGTTAATTCCCTTTGAATCCTGGGGGCCAACTAGCCCACCAGGTACCTTCAGTAAGCACAACAGAGTTGCGTTGCAGAGAGGTGAAAAAGGTGCGTTGCCTCGGAACGCCTCTCTGCAACTCAGCTCTGTGGTCCTAACTGTAGGTACCTGGGGGCTAGTTAGGCCTCAGGGACCCTCAGGATTCAAGGGGACTTAATCCCATGCAACTTAAAACGCGCCATGGAGCGCGTTTGCACACATGTCACCTCAGGCCCCCTCCCTTCACCACTGTGCAAGCGCGCACTGGCTCTGGTTAGTCAGAGTCAGATACCACCAGTACCCGTCTGAAAAAGTTGTGGGCACAGGATGATTTTGCAACAAGACCTCTTTCTGCTCCTCTGTTGGTTCTTTCTGCACATCTTTTGCTTCTTTCTGTGCGTTTTTCTTCTTTCTTCACATGTCCTACCTCTGTTGGCATAGTTAGAAACTAGCATTTAAAAAACCTTTGAAATTCACTTAAAAATCATAGGTTTCAGGCACGTTATAGTTAGAAATTAG